>CM067171.1:41037422-41207422 GCA_034093135.1 Erigeron breviscapus | reverse complement strand
ATATGACTCGAATGTGTTCTAAAAAATGAATGATGATCAAATTAATGACCAATCAAGATAGCTCTAGACACAGCGTGATCAAAATGAAGTCGGGGACTGGAGCAGAATGTCGCCCTTTTTCAATATCAACATCTTCCAAATGAAGAGTCAATAGAAATGTGAAAATCTCCGTGAGAAATAAAACAAGCATTTGTTAAGAAATACTTGAGTGGTTAGGAAAGATGTGCATTGCTTCACTGGGTCCATGAAGACTTCTTCAATATCGAGAAATCAACAAATGAAACCGATAAGAATGATCTGTTAGCATGTTCAAAAATCGAAAGGATTAATGAAATGACCGATTGAAATGTATAACATTTTTCGGTTTTCCTATGTATCATTGAGATATGCACAAAACAATTCTCTAACATAGTTCGATCTGCGGCTTTGCAACCACGAGATTGCTTCAAAGAATATAAATCATGGTTAGTACTGCCGAAGCGTTTGATAACCACAATCTTTTATCCTTAAAGACTATTTAGGGAAAAAACCGAGGTCACTTAGACTTCTCGTTAACTCAATAATCACATAAATGTAATCACGAGACCTACTTTCAACGTTGGAAAAAATGTTAGCATTGGTAGGATTTCCATTCGATCATCGTGGAATATCAATTAAGATATCACTACGAATGTTCCGGCTATATCACAAAGATAAGCAATAATATCACAAAGATATGACTCGAATGTGTTCTAAAAAATGAATGATGATCAAATTAATGACCAATCAAGATAGCTCTAGACACAGCGTGATCAAAATGAAGTCGGGGACTGGAGCAGAATGTCGCCCTTTTTCAATATCAACATCTTCCAAATGAAGAGTCAATAGAAATGTGAAAATCTCCGTGAGAAATAAAACAAGCATTTGTTAAGAAATACTTGAGTGGTTAGGAAAGATGTGCATTGCTTCACTGGGTCCATGAAGACTTCTTCAATATCGAGAAATCAACAAATGAAAACCGATAGGAACGTGTTGACCCGGCTTTTTGAGAATTTGGGGAGGGCTTTTGTTTCTTTTAGCCCTATCTCACATCATTATTTCACCGTAACCTCTCACTTTTCGACTTTTACTCCCTCCATCCTATTTGCACGAAAACAACATCACTCAAAATACCCTCACTATCTAATGAAAGAAGTGAATACTCCGGGGTTAGAACTCATCGGCGATGATGAAACTCATGGAGTAAATTTTGAGAAAAACTTATCACTCATGTGCAAACTAATCTCCGAACTCCATTTGATTGAAAATCATTGGAAAAACATCAAATGTGTGTATGAAAAAACATTTGAAACACATTTGAAGTTTTGAAAGTTTTTTTTTTTTTTGAAATCACAAACTCCTCCTTAATCTATGCAAGAATTGATCAAAAAATTTCATAGAAAGGTGGAGCAAAAATTGTTTTTGTTTTTGAGAATTTGGGGAGGGCTTTTGTTTCTTTTAGCCCTATCTCACATCATTATTTCACCGTAACCTCTCACTTTTCGACTTTTACTCCCTCCATCCTATTTGCACGAAAACAACATCACTCAAAATACCCTCACTATCTAATGAAAGAAGTGAATACTCCGGGGTTAGAACTCATCGGCGATGATGAAACTCATGGAGTAAATTTTGAGAAAAACTTATCACTCATGTGCAAACTAATCTCCGAACTCCATTTGATTGAAAATCATTGGAAAAACATCAAATGTGTGTATGAAAAAACATTTGAAACACATTTGAAGTTTTGAAAGTTTTATTTGAAAAAAAAAACTTGATTGCTATTACACATACATATTCATATAAGAACA
Organism: Erigeron breviscapus; assembly: GCA_034093135.1. Taxonomy (NCBI): domain Eukaryota; kingdom Viridiplantae; phylum Streptophyta; class Magnoliopsida; order Asterales; family Asteraceae; genus Erigeron; species Erigeron breviscapus. The sequence goes on along the minus strand of CM067171.1, from coordinate 41,205,593 downwards.
CTTGGAAGTACACAAAGGCGTTCGATTCCTTGTTATCTTATATCAATTTATATGTATAATAACAAGATCTTAGAATGTATAAACACTCTAAAAATAAATATATCATTTAAGAACGGGTTGCATACATAGAATATGCAAGCCACCGAAATAAATATCTTTTTGTTTATTTTTGAAAATTTGCAATTTTGTATTTTGTTTTTCTGGAATGTGTCAAGAATTCCTTCAAATGGAAAAAGAGTTAAGGTTTAAGATTTAACATACCAAGCTTGGAGATAAGAAAGTTAAACCTCTTCTCATCCAATGGTTTTGTGAACAAATCTGCAAGTTGAAAGTCAGTACCCACAAAGTAGAGCTCGATGTCACCTTTCTCAATATGATCTTTTTGAGAAAATGATATCTAACATCAATATGCTTTGATCGAGAGTGGTTTACTGAGTTGACTGCAATAGCAATGGCACTCTGAGAATCACAATAGATAGGGATATGATCATATTTCAGACCATAATCAGTTAGTTGTATCTTCATCCATAAAACTTGAGCACAACAACTAGCCGCAGCCACATATTCAGCTTCAGCCGTTGATAGTGACACACAATTCTGTTTCTTGGAAGACCAACTCACAATTTTATCGCCTAAAAATTGTAAAGTACCGGAAGTGCTCTTGCGATCAAGTTTACAACCAGCATGATCTGCATCTGAATATGCAGTTAGATTGAATCCAGTATCCCTTTGATACCAGAGACCTAAATCGGGTGTACCCTTCAGATAACGAAAGATTCGTTTCACAGCTTGATAATGTAAATTAGTTGGAGCAGCTTGATATCTAGCACACATACATGTTGCAAACATTATATCTGGGCGAGAGGCTGTTAGGTACAACAACGAACCAATCATACTTCGATATCTCTTTTGGTCAAATGGTTTCCCATTTGTATCAGCATTTATGTTTGTTCGAGCAGCCATTGGGGTAGAAATTGAAGAACATGAAGTCATATCAAACTTTTTCAACATGTCATTTATGTATTTACCTTGTGATATAAAAATACCAGTTGGTAATTGTCTGATTTGAAGACCCAAAAAGTAATTCATTTCCCCAATCATGCTCATTTCAAAATGATTAACCATTAGAGATGAAAAGTTTCGGCAAAATGTTTGACTGGTCGACCCAAAGATAATGTCATCAACATATATTTGAACAAGTAGAACATGCTTACCTTGTTTGCGAATGAACAAGGTAGGGTCAATTGTGCCTTTGGTAAAGCCACCTCTTAGTAAGAAAGTAGTTAGAGAATCATACCATGCTCGGGGTGCTTGCTTAAGACCGTAGAGAGCCTTATCTAACCTGTAGACATGGTTTGGCCTTTGAGGATCAACAAAACCTTCTGGTTGATCAACGTAAACTTCTTCTTTGAGGTCACCATTCAAGAAAGCAGTCTTCACATCCATTTGAAACACAGTAAAGTTTCGGAATGCGGCATAAGCTAAGAATATTCGAATGGCCTCCATCCTTGCAACTGGAGCAAAAGTTTCGTCGAAGTCAACACCAGGTTGTTGGCAATAACCCTTTGCAACAAGTCGAGCTTTATTCCTTACTACCACTCCATTCTCATCCTTTTTGTTTTTGAATATCCACTTTGTACCGATTGGATCATCTTTCCTAGGATTTGGAACTAATCTCCATACCTTCAGTCTTTCAAATTGTGCGAGTTCATCTTGCATTGCCTTAACCCACTCTGGATCACGAAGAGCTTCAGATACTGTTTTGGGTTCGATATTGCTAAGAGAAAGTGCAACAAGACACTCATTTACTGAAGTACGAGTAGTTACTCCTGTTTGTGGATCTCCAATTATTTGATCAGTAGGATGGTATTTCTGCATACGTGTCCACTTGTGAGCATGAGGAAGAGGATCTTGTTGTTGAAGATCAACATCACCATCATTAAAACTTAAGTTTTGTTGAGAGATGGAATCATAACTTGGTATAACTCTTTCCTCATAATCTAGATGATCAAAGTCAAGTGGTACATACACATTTGGAGTGTTCAATGGATTTGTTGTCTGAGTTAATTGAGAAGGTTGTTCTTGAACATTCACTTGAGAAGAATTATCAGGAGAGGATTCTTGCTCTGAAGAACTTGATGAAGATTCATGAATGATGTTAGGAATTGGATCATTGTTATGAAGAGGTTCATTGTTTTGATTTGGTTCAATGATGACCTGAGGTTCTTGATCATGAATTGGTTTTGAATTATAGAATTCTTCAAAAAGAATATCTAATTCATCACTTGTTGGAGTTGGAAACTTCTTGAAATTAGAAGCTAAGGTAGAGTTCCTTGTAGAAGTACTTGAAGCACTTGGATCATTACTTGTTGGTAGCAAACTTTCTTGCTCAAAAATCATGCCTGACATCTCATCAAACCAAACATTCATTGTTTCTTGAATTGTGTTTGTTCGACGATTATAGATTCGGTAGGCAATTGATGTTTTGGAATAACCAACAAAATATCCTTCATCACCTTTCTTCTCGAACTTTCCAAGATTCTCCCGATCATTCAAAGTGTAACAAACACACCCAAATATATGAAAGTAGTTGATGTTGGGTTTGCGTTTGTTAACAACCTCATAAGGAGTCTTTTCAAAACGCTGATTGATAATGGACCGATTCTGAGTATGACAAGCAGTGTCAACAGCTTCAGCCCACATATTGGATGGCAATTTGGAATAAGCAAGCATTGTCCTTGCTGCTTCCACCAGCGATCGATTTCTCCTTTCAACAACACCATTTTGTTGTGGGGTGCGAACTGCTGAGAATTGATGAGTAATACCTTTGGATTTGCAGAATTCATCAAAAACATCATTCTTGAATTCAGTACCGTTATCCGAACGGATGTAACGAACTGGAAGTTGAAGATTTACTTGAGTATTAGTGATGAAATCTATCAACATCTGAGTTGTTTCATCTTTGGATGCAAGGAACTTGACCCAAGTATATCTTGAATAATCATCAACAATAACCAAGATGTATTTCTTCCCATTTCGGCTTTGTACTTTCATCGGCCCACAAAGATCCATGTGAAGCAAATGAAGAGGTGCTAAAGAATTTGGAGATTTCTTCGGTTTATGAGAAGCTCTCTTAATCTTCCCAACAGCACAAGAAGGACAAACATGCTCACTTTCATACTTATAGTCAGGTAAGCCTTCAACAAGATGCTTGTTGACCAAAGTATTGATGGTTTGGAAATTCAGATGAGAAAGCCTTCTATGCCATAACCAAGAATTCTTTGAAGTAGCCTTTGAAATGAGACAAATATTATCGGTTGGTTGGTTATCATCGAGATTGACGGTAAAAAGATTATCATCACGATCACCACAAAGAATATCAACTCCATCTAGAGTTTGAACTTTGCAAAGAGATTTTCGAAAAAGAACTTGAAGATTGTTATCACAGAATTGTCCAACACTGAACAAGTTATGACTTAATCCTTCAACATAGTGAACTTTCTTGATGATAATTCCATTTCGTTCAATGTCTCCATAACCTAAGATATGAGCAAAATTGTTGTTTCCAAAGCGAACTGTTCCCATGAATCGTTCAACAAAATTCTTGAGCAAAGATTTATTTCCAGTCATGTGCTTCGAACACCCGGAATCGAGTATCCAAACACAGATGGTTATTTCCTGCAATCAAAGAAATTTAACCGTTTTTAGGTACCCACTTGAAGACGGGTCCTTTATGGTTAGTTAAAACAGGCAGGGTATATAACTTAGGAATCGCATTCAAACATGTTTTCGAATCAACATAAGCATTAACAAGCACATTATCAACAAACACATTTGAATAAAAAGTACGAACATTCACATGAGAATTAAAAGTAACATGTCTACAAGCATCAACATCAGCCACACATGTACGGGAATTAAGATTGTTTACAAGCTCACAAGGTCTTGCTTTGGCATTTTCAACATTATTTAACAAAGAAAAATTGTTTTGATTAACAGGAACACCCTTCCTCCTATTAACAGCCTTTCTCCTCCTTCTTTTCTTCTTTTTCTCAACATCCTTTTGATTACTAGTGATCTTAGGTACTAATGTATTAGCAACCCATTTAGCACCACTAGTTATGCTTTTTCCACCTGTTGAATTGAAACTAAGAAGATTAGAACTAGGAGTTTTAAACACTTTCATCTTTTTGGAATCTTTTGGAGGTGAGGAAACTTCTTGCTTCTTTGGTTTATCATGAGAAAACCATCCATATCTATCCCTATATCTAGTTGTACCATTTGATGCATCCTTAGTTAGCGAAACTGAGCTAGATTTAGACACCTTAGGTATAAAGCTAGATTGAGAGCTAGATTGAGAAGCATTAGAATAGTCTTTCGGAAGTTTCACTTTGGTGTACTTTGTCGGTGTGTGAGAGCTAGATTGAGAGCTAGATTGAGAGCTAGATTGAGAGCTAGATTGAGAGCTAGATTGAGAGCTAGATTGAGAGCTAGATTGAGAGCTAGATTGAGAGCTAGATTGAGAGCTAGATTGAGAGCTAGATTGAGAGCTAGATTGAGAGCTAGATTGAGAGCTAGATTGAGAGCTAGATTGAGAGCTAGATTGAGAGCTAGATTGAGAGCTAGATTGAGAGCTAGATTGAGAGCTAGATTGAGAGCTAGATTGAGAGCTAGATTGAGAGCTAGATTGAGAGCTAGATTGAGAGCTAGATTGAGAGCTAGATTGAGAGCTAGATTGAGAGCTAGATTGAGAGCTAGATTGAGAGCTAGATTGAGAGCTAGATTGAGAGCTAGATTGAGAGCTAGATTGAGAGCTAGATTGAGAGCTAGATTGAGAGCTAGATTGAGAGCTAGATTGAGAGCTAGATTGAGAGCTAGATTGAGAGCTAGATTGAGAGCTAGATTGAGAGCTAGATTGAACCATTAGATGCATCCTTAGTTAGCGAAACTGAGCTAGATTTAGACACCTTAGGTATAAAGCTAGATTGAGAGCTAGATTGAGAAGCATTAGAATAGTCTTTCGGAAGTTTCACTTTGGTGTACTTTATCTTGTGTGGGGTCTCAGCTTGTTCCTCTTTGATATGTTTCACTGGGGTAGCAATAAAGGTTTCTAACTTAATGGTTTTTGGTTCAGTCTTGACGAGTTTGGTCTTAACTCGTTTCTTTGAGTAATATGAAGTTGGAGCTTTGGACAATGGTTTTTGAGATTCCACTTTGTTTCAACTTTGATTTTGGTAGATTCAATCTTTTTCTCAGTTTCTGAATTAAAAACATATTCTCCCTCCATGAATTTATCAAAATCATCCTTTGTGAAATCTTTTGAAAAAGAAAATTTCAATGGAGATTGATTAGTTTCAAATTCATTTGAAAGTTTTGAAAAATCAGGAATCTTGGTGTCCAACTTCACATCATGGTTAGTCTCGGAAATTAGGTCAACTTGAACTGACACATCTTTGGTCTCACAAGAAAATTGAGTAGACATATCAACACCTATACTAGCACTAGGCTTAGGGTGAACAACTAACTCATCAACAGTGTTGCATGTGAAAAACCTATAGAAGTACCATATCAAAACTAAACTATGTGCAAGTTCTTCATCAGATAAATCAGATTGCACATAAGCATCAGCTATAAATGTAGCAGTATTTTGACAAGTACATTCAAGAGAATCAGTCAAGGTCTGAATAGAGGTATTGGTAGATGAATCACAAGTAGTTTGGGTAGAATTGTCTACTAAAGCACTTTGGTCAGTTTGAGTAGAAACATTCTCACAAACTTTCTTAGTATCAACAACAATACATTTATCCTCTGAATTCGGACTTTGAGACTTGAGGTGATTAATAACTTTTTGTTGAGATTTCACCTTTTGTTGTAAACCTTCTATTTGTTTTTCCAAAAATGTGGTTGGAAAATACATTTTAGTTGGTTTAGGTGGAGTACCGACAGATTCTTGGTTTTGAAAATTTGATTCAATTTCTTCCAATTTGAAAATTGAAGATTCTTTAGTTTTGTATGAATCATTTATTGCATCATAATTAACCAAAAATTCTTGTTTTGGTATTCTCTCAACTTCATCAGTCTCAAATTCGTCATCCAATGGACGATAAATTGTTGTATCATATCAAGTCGTAGAAATTTTTCATCATACAGGGGTTCAATTTCCTCTTTGGCTTTCTGTAATGGTGTGATATTCTCAAATCCCAACCCGAGAAGAAGATCCGTTCTATCAATTTTTGACTTGTTGAAATAGGCAGTGAAATCCAAGAGAGGATTTTGTTCAACTTTATATAACTTTTCTTGATAGAAAAGTATATTCTTTTTAAATTCCTCAACTTGTTTTTCAAGATTCTCAATCTCAATGCCTTTTAGAAAACAATTGTGATTTAAATCAGAAATCTTCCTTTCGAATTCAACATTGTTTGGTTTAGCTTCTTGAAGCTTTTTATTAAGAATATCAACATCCATTTGTCTTGCATTTTCCCGAAGCCATTCATTGGTCTTTTGAATTTCAAGATCTTGATTGGCCTTTTCAAGATCATGAATGGTCTTTTCAAGATTTTGACATTTTTGTAATAACTTAGAATCAGGAGAGACATTCAACTCACATTCTTTAACCAACATCTTATCTTTGTATGCTTGAAATTCTTGTTTAATAGCATCATGTTCAAAAAGTAATTTTGAATGTTCTTCAAGAATTTTTGAAAATTCACTTTTAGAAAATGAAATACTATTTTTCAACTTTTTGTTTTTGTTGGCTAAAGATTTGATATGAGTTGTTAAATTTGATAAAGCTAATCTACATGACTCTTTGTCCTTAATCAAAGAAAAAGTAGAGTCGAGATTTACCTCATCATCTGGGTATTCATCATCAGTGCTTTCTGCTTCAAAGACTTTGTTCTTGGCCAACCTTGCCATATAGCAAACATTAGCAGAGAGATCTTGATCTTCATCATCTGTGAGTAACAGCCATTTGTCATCTTCAGCAAGCAATGCATGTCCTGCTTCAACTTGTTTGGCTAACAGCATCTTCTGCTTGTAATACTCATAATTCCGCTTTTGAGGTTGTTTGCAATCAACAGCAAAATGTCCAGGAATACCACAATTGTAGCACTTTTTGTCTGATGTCTTACCCTTCTCAACAACTTGTTTCTCATAATCTTCCTTCTTTTCACCATACTTTGATCCATTAGTTTCACCTTGCTCATTACTCTTAGGATGATAATGTTCCTTCTTGGGAAATGCACTTGTAGAAGAAGTGCGGAGATTGTTGTTTGTTGGCCTCGCTTTGTAAAATTTTCTCTTGAAATGTTTTGTTACCGCGGCAAGAGCTTGATATAGTTCATCTGAAACACCATCTCTTGTAGCCATCAGATCATCTCCCTCCTCATCAGATGAAGAAACAACTACCATTTGCCTCTTAAGAGCTTCAGAAATCTTCTTTCGAATTCAACATTGTTTGGTTTAGCTTCTTGAAGCTTTTTATTAAGAATATCAACATCCATTTGTCTTGCATTTTCCCGAAGCCATTCATTGGTCTTTTGAATTTCAAGATCTTGATTGGCCTTTTCAAGATCATGAATGGTCTTTTCAAGATTTTGACATTTTTGTAATAACTTAGAATCAGGAGAGACATTCAACTCACATTCTTTAACCAACATCTTATCTTTGTATGCTTGAAATTCTTGTTTAATAGCATCATGTTCAAAAAGTAATTTTGAATGTTCTTCAAGAATTTTTGAAAATTCACTTTTAGAAAATGAAATACTATTTTTCAACTTTTTGTTTTTGTTGGCTAAAGATTTGATATGAGTTGTTAAATTTGATAAAGCTAATCTACATGACTCTTTGTCCTTAATCAAAGAAAAAGTAGAGTCGAGATTTACCTCATCATCTGGGTATTCATCATCAGTGCTTTCTGCTTCAAAGACTTTGTTCTTGGCCAACCTTGCCATATAGCAAACATTAGCAGAGAGATCTTGATCTTCATCATCTGTGAGTAACAGCCATTTGTCATCTTCAGCAAGCAATGCATGTCCTGCTTCAACTTGTTTGGCTAACAGCATCTTCTGCTTGTAATACTCATAATTCCGCTTTTGAGGTTGTTTGCAATCAACAGCAAAATGTCCAGGAATACCACAATTGTAGCACTTTTTGTCTGATGTCTTACCCTTCTCAACAACTTGTTTCTCATAATCTTCCTTCTTTTCACCATACTTTGATCCATTAGTTTCACCTTGCTCATTACTCTTAGGATGATAATGTTCCTTCTTGGGAAATGCACTTGTAGAAGAATGGGACGATCTTGGTGAAGATCGTCTTAAGTTCAGAAGAAATGGGACGATCTTGGAGAAGATCGTCTTAAGTTCAGAAGAAATGGGACGATCTTGGAGAAGATCGTCTTAAGTTCAGAAGAAATGGGACGATCTTGGAGAAGATCGTCTTAAGTTCAGAAGAAATGGGACGATCTTGGAGAAGATCGTCTTAAGTTCAGAAGAAATGGGACGATCTTGGAGAAGATCGTCTTAAGTTCAGAAGAAATGGGACGATCTTGGTGAAGATCGTCTTAAGTTCAGAAGAAATGGGACGATCTTGGAGAAGATCGTCTTAGTTCAGAAGAATGGGACGATCTTGGTGAAGATCGTCTTAAGTTCAGAAGAAATGGGACGATCTTGGAGAAGATCGTCTTAAGTTCAGAAGAAATGGGACGATCTTGGTGAAGATCGTCTTAAGTTCAGAAGAAATGGGACGATCTTGGAGAAGATCGTCTTAAGTTCAGAAGAAATGGGACGATCTTGGTGAAGATCGTCTTAAGTTCAGAAGAAATGGGACGATCTTGGAGAAGATCGTCTTAAGTTCAGAAGAAATGGGACGATCTTGGTGAAGATCGTCTTAGTTCAGAAGAAATGGGACGATCTTGGTGAAGATCGTCTTAAGTTCAGAAGAAATGGGACGATCTTGGAGAAGATCGTCTTAAGTTCAGAAGAAATGGGACGATCTTGGAGAAGATCGTCTTAAGTTCAGAAGAAATGGGACGATCTTGGAGAAGATCGTCTTAAGTTCAGAAGAAATGGGACGATCTTGGAGAAGATCGTCTTAAGTTCAGAAGAAATGGGACGATCTTGGAGAAGATCGTCTTAGTTCAGAAGAAATGGGACGATCTTGGAGAAGATCGTCTTAAGTTCAGAAGAAATGGGACGATCTTGGAGAAGATCGTCTTAAGTTCAGAAGAAATGGGACGATCTTGGTGAAGATCGTCTTAAGTTCAGAAGAAATGGGACGATCTTGGAGAAGATCGTCTTAAGTTCAGAAGAATGGGACGATCTTGGTGAAGATCGTCTTAAGTTCAGAAGAAATGGGACGATCTTGGAGAAGATCGTCTTAAGTTCAGAAGAAATGGGACGATCTTGGTGAAGATCGTCTTAAGTTCAGAAGAAATGGGACGATCTTGGAGAAGATCGTCTTAAGTTCAGAAGAAATGGGACGATCTTGGAGAAGATCGTCTTAAGTTCAGAAGAAATGGGACGATCTTGGAGAAGATCGTCTTAAGTTCAGAAGAAATGGGACGATCTTGGAGAAGATCGTCTTAAGTTCAGAAGAAATGGGACGATCTTGGAGAAGATCGTCTTAAGTTCAGAAGAAATGGGACGATCTTGGTGAAGATCGTCTTAAGTTCAGAAGAAATGGGACGATCTTGGTGAAGATCGTCTTAAGTTCAGAAGAAATGGGACGATCTTGGTGAAGATCGTCTTAAGTTCAGAAGAAATGGGACGATCTTGGAGAAGATCGTCTTAGTTCAGAAGAATGGGACGATCTTGGTGAAGATCGTCTTAAGTTCAGAAGAAATGGGACGATCTTGGAGAAGATCGTCTTAAGTTCAGAAGAAATGGGACGATCTTGGTGAAGATCGTCTTAAGTTCAGAAGAAATGGGACGATCTTGGAGAAGATCGTCTTAAGTTCAGAAGAAATGGGACGATCTTGGAGAAGATCGTCTTAAGTTCAGAAGAAATGGGACGATCTTGGAGAAGATCGTCTTAAGTTCAGAAGAAATGGGACGATCTTGGTGAAGATCGTCTTAAGTTCAGAAGAAATGGGACGATCTTGGAGAAGATCGTCTTAGTTCAGAAGAATGGGACGATCTTGGTGAAGATCGTCTTAAGTTCAGAAGAAATGGGACGATCTTGGAGAAGATCGTCTTAGTTCAGAAGAAATGGGACGATCTTGGTGAAGATCGTCTTAAGTTCAGAAGAAATGGGACGATCTTGGAGAAGATCGTCTTAAGTTCAGAAGAAATGGGACGATCTTGGTGAAGATCGTCTTAAGTTCAGAAGAAATGGGACGATCTTGGAGAAGATCGTCTTAAGTTCAGAAGAAATGGGACGATCTTGGAGAAGATCGTCTTAAGTTCAGAAGAAATGGGACGATCTTGGAGAAGATCGTCTTAAGTTCAGAAGAAATGGGACGATCTTGGAGAAGATCGTCTTAAGTTCAGAAGAAATGGGACGATCTTGGAGAAGATCGTCTTAAGTTCAGAAGAAATGGGACGATCTTGGTGAAGATCGTCTTAAGTTCAGAAGAAATGGGACGATCTTGGAGAAGATCGTCTTAAGTTCAGAAGAAATGGGACGATCTTGGAGAAGATCGTCTTAAGTTCAGAAGAAATGGGACGATCTTGGTGAAGATCGTCTTAAGTTCAGAAGAAATGGGACGATCTTGGAGAAGATCGTCTTAGTTCAGAAGAAATGGGACGATCTTGGTGAAGATCGTCTTAAGTTCAGAAGAAATGGGACGATCTTGGAGAAGATCGTCTTAAGTTCAGAAGAAATGGGACGATCTTGGAGAAGATCGTCTTAAGTTCAGAAGAAATGGGACGATCTTGGAGAAGATCGTCTTAAGTTCAGAAGAAATGGGACGATCTTGGAGAAGATCGTCTTAAGTTCAGAAGAAATGGGACGATCTTGGAGAAGATCGTCTTAAGTTCAGAAGAAATGGGACGATCTTGGAGAAGATCGTCTTAAGTTCAGAAGAAATGGGACGATCTTGGTGAAGATCGTCTTAAGTTCAGAAGAAATGGGACGATCTTGGAGAAGATCGTCTTAAGTTCAGAAGAAATGGGACGATCTTGGAGAAGATCGTCTTAAGTTCAGAAGAAATGGGACGATCTTGGAGAAGATCGTCTTAAGTTCAGAAGAAATGGGACGATCTTGGAGAAGATCGTCTTAAGTTCAGAAGAAATGGGACGATCTTGGAGAAGATCGTCTTAAGTTCAGAAGAAATGGGACGATCTTGGAGAAGATCGTCTTAAGTTCAGAAGAAATGGGACGATCTTGGAGAAGATCGTCTTAAGTTCAGAAGAAATGGGACGATCTTGGTGAAGATCGTCTTAAGTTCAGAAGAAATGGGACGATCTTGGAGAAGATCGTCTTAAGTTCAGAAGAAATGGGACGATCTTGGAGAAGATCGTCTTAAGTTCAGAAGAAATGGGACGATCTTGGAGAAGATCGTCTTAAGTTCAGAAGAAATGGGACGATCTTGGAGAAGATCGTCTTAAGTTCAGAAGAAATGGGACGATCTTGGTGAAGATCGTCTTAAGTTCAGAAGAAATGGGACGATCTTGGAGAAGATCGTCCTGGGTGAGATCGTCCTAGGTGAGATCGTCCTGGGATTATTGGTGAAATTTGGTTAAGTATGAAAATGAAACGATCTTGAAATGAAATGATCTTGAAGTGAAACGTTCAAAGAAACTGGGACGATCTTGGTTAAAGATCGTCTTAAGTTCAGAAGAAATGGGACGATCTTGGTGAAGATCGTCTTAACTTCAGAAGAAATGGGACGATCTTGGAGAAGATCGTCTTAAGTTCAGAAGAAATGGGACGATCTTGGAGAAGATCGTCTTAAGTTCAGAAGAACTGGGACGATCTTGGTTGAAGATCGTCTTAAGTTCAGAAGAAATGGGACGATCTTGGAGAAGATCGTCTTAGGTTTCTGTATGCTGAGACGATCTTGGAGAAGATCGTCTTGGTCTTCTTTCTCAAAAGTTTTCAAGTATAAAACTTTCCAAGTATTTGAATTGACCCAACCAATCCTTCCGGATTAGTTAGCCACAATCAAACACTTCCCAACACACAACCACTTGTCAAGACGATCTTGAGGAGATCGTCCTACAAGCCACAAAGTACTAAGTATGAAAAATGAACTTTCAACGACTAAGACGATCTTGGGAAGATCGTCCTAGTGAAGATCGTCTTAAGTTCAGGAAATGGGACGTCCTAGTGAAGATCGTCTTAGAGTCATCTTCTTCATCTCATCAGTTTTCCATAAAAACTCCATTAACAACTTCAAAAAGCTTCAATATCTTTTGAATTACTGGGAGTTAGATCACGAAATCACTTGCAAACTGATTGTATTCACGTCCGCAACAAATTTATGAACAACATTCAACACAAAACACAACAGATTCAAATCCCTCAAATTCGCGCCAAAACTGCAAAATTCAATCTCGAAAATTAGATTGAATTGGAACTTGAGACTTGACAGGATTATGTTTTCAATAACCACGAATCTATTGGTGAACAAATAACTGTGATTTTATGTGATTTGGAATGTGAATTTTGATGAACCAGTAGGTGAAAAAGACGAACAAAAATTGTAGATAATTTTGATTTTTGATGAATTTGTGACTGAATTCAGTTATGGATCGTCATCTGATCGATGTTTTTCTCTGATACCACTTGTTATAACACGATTTCTATCACCGAATTCAAGTCATCAATGGCGGTTTTGGTGAGTGTGTGTTCTTGGTGTTTGTGTGTGTTTTGAGAGAGAATGTGTGTGTATGTAAAAGTTGGTGATTTTGTATTAAAAATTATGCAGGGATTAATCAAGGTTCTTCAAAAGTTATGATCTCTAAGGTATGAGAGGGGTATTTATAGGCTAACTATACAATTATGCTAATTTATCACAATTAGCCCCTCAACCTTAGTGATCATTTACCTATGACTTAATAACAAGAAAATCCTCTGATCTAAATTACAATTTATCACTATTTTTGGATTTCTAACACTTGATCTATTTGTAGACTACTTTCATCTTTTGACTACTTTCATTTTGTAGACTACTTTCATCTTTTGACTATATTCAGTTTTGTAGACTACTTTCATCTTTTGACTCTTTCTTTTGTAGACTACTTTCATCTTTTGACTATATTCAGTTTTGTAGACTACTTTTGTCATACAAGACGACCAAATGAGAGAAAACTCAGTTCTTAACAAATGTAGGGGACTCAAAGAACTTTTCAAAAATGTAAGATTCATCTCCTAACTCATTTTTATAAAGGAGATACGATTTTTGCAATATGACTGAATTTTCAGACTTATAAACTCTTTGACATAATAATATCAAAAGAATGTTAAATCAAAAGAAAAACATCATATATACCTGCAGATGATTATGGGGATGAAAGATCTAGACCAAAACTCTATCAAATCACCCTTAATCGGTAGAATCACACAAGAATTGCTCAAGGAGGGGAAGGGGCGGTTAGGGCTAGAGAAAAAGGAAGAAAAAACTGATTATGAGTGTGATTAGGGTTTTATTAACCCTTAATCCCGTTTTTTAGTTTCCTTCTAGGTCAAACTTGGTCCCTAGACTTCCAAACATCACATTATTAGCCCAAAACACCTCTATGGACTATATACAACTCAATGAACCCTTCAAGCACCTCAAAAGGCACATAACTACATCTTTAAACACATTACTACATCAATTAATAAGACATTCAAGTCTCGCACGTATAACACATTAACTACATTTAAGCATTAAATCTACCATAAGCTTACAGACACGTTATGTTGACTTAACGACTCGAGTCAACCGTTAATTAAAAAGATTGAGATGTTACAATTACCTCCCCCTTAAGAGGATTCCGTCCTCGGAATCACTTCAGCGTAAAATAGGTGAGGATAATTTCCGAATCTACTTTCACCATAAATATGATTCCGTCCCACTTGCACAAGCTCAATTAACTTCCTATGAAGCTTCTTTTACTTTTTGGCCAATGATCTCAACCAGGCCAACTACAAACACTCCTTAACATCAATACTCATATCTCTCCACGGATTCACATTGGTTTCATATCAACATATACATCATATCATCGTATACTCACATCTTAATCCATGTCTTATATCACATCAACATAGACTTACCACTTAAACGTAACTTCATAACATATCTTGGCATATCACACATAAACTTGCCACACGTATTCATATTAGCACATGTAGAGTATTTACTCCTAATTGTGCCTATCAACGATTATATCACACATATCTACATATCTTACTTAGATCTCACGTCACATCGTAATCCCACATCTTAAATTACATGTACATCTTTCTCACATATTCTTATATCTTCAATCAATTTACATATTAAGCACTAGCTTTACAACAAGCACGATTTCCCACATCTTACGCACTAGCATTACATCTAGCACGATTTCCCACATCTTACGCACTAGCATTACATCTAGCACGATTTCCCACATCACATATTGCTTTAACATTAGGTACATTCATTACCTAATTAATCCCACATCTACTTTAACGTTTAATCCCACTAACGTGCACAACTCATAGTGATTCATACGTGTATCTAGTGAACTAGACATACCATACTTAAGTGCCACATATAAGTCATCACATAACAACATTAAGCCATAACATCGACATTATCAACAACACATATCTTACACATATCATAGCACCGTCATTATAAGAATCATACTTCATATGCACATATATATTTCTACTTTAAACATCATCATATTAACATAAGTCATTTCAACATACATATATTCCCATAATACATTCAGCGAATACTATTCATTTGGCGGTTAAGCCTTCCAAGCACGTATCCTTACTAACTTGCTATCACAACTCACATAATTCATTTGAACAAAGGGTCGACTCGCCATACATTCGATGCATAACATATCCCTCCATAGAGGCTTATGGTTAGACCATATTACCCACTTTGCTCATAATAAGCTTCCTTTGTTCACCACAAAACCTTTAGACAATCTTGAGCTAATCAAAACACTTCTTTAACAATTCCAACTTTATGAACTATTGTCTTTATGATCTTTGGCTCTGCACTTTCCCCTTCAATAACTTGTCGTATCATGAAATGACATCCGACACCTATGGCATAATCATTGTTGCCTATGAACACAACAATAAATCTCGAGGCACCATCACACCATCATATGGTTTTACCAAGTTTCTAACTCTTTCATTCTCTTTCTCATCAATCTAAGAGTGATAGGCATCACTTGAGTTCACCATTTTCCTCATACTTTGTCAAACATCTTTAAAAATTTTCATATAATGGCCGTCTCGATTCAAAACATTCAACCATTTACTTTCACACTTTAAGAGCACTTCTTGATCATACATCTTTTCTTTTATGTCCAAGGAAACGGTGCAATAGTTCACCATGAAATAAGCATTTTTGGACAACTTGCTTACTAATTGCTCATGTCATATCACTACCTTTAACTTCCCACGCAACTTTGTCTCTTATTCCAAGGTGACGTGACCACTCACTTCCGTTAGAGGACCATTAGACCCTTCGTATTGCCACCAAACTTTCGGTGTCTAGTCTTGGCTTTTAACCCAATCACACGTCAACATATAAAATTTACTACACCTTGTATCATAATAGGTCGTATCACACTTCAGGCGGCATCCAAATGAGCATGTCACCACGGTTCATAAACTTCCTCAAGTACAACTTTTGGTCATTTCGTTCTCGGATACGAAAATCTTACTTTTAGACTTATAGTTCCACGCTGGTTATTTATGAATTTTCAGAATCCACTCACATAATACCAACATCTTCGTCTCTAGAAACATCACCTTTGACTGGCTCATTGTAGACAAGTGCTTACCATAACCTTATAGTCATGGAATTAAACATTAAATGGAACCTTGTTCCTTTCAATTCTACGCGTCAGCTTCTACTTTAACTTTTACTCACTTTGGGCGAATTTAGAATTAGGCCTCTACTTGTAGAAAATCATAGTAACGTTCCTTACACAACATGATGTTCTTCATCATACTTAGAATAGATAATAATGTCATCACCGAACGTAATGACGGAACGGTCTAGAGAAACTTTAAACTTTATCCCTTAAGTTCACGACATGGTAAGGACCATTCGTTACCATGCAGGTACTTCAAGAAACTCAATAGGGTCATAATGAGCGTATAATTAACCTAAGCATGACTTTCATCATCAACTTCATCATATGGTAGTACAATTCGTAAATCTATCTTATAGAAAGAAATACATCCCACAATCGAAAACATTGACTTCTTCCTATAAGTGAGAACAAAACGAAAGGTGTCTTTGAATAAAAGTAGCACTCGTCACACGTCAATAGAAGGCTCGACCTCACGATCGCAACGAAACCGAGAACATTAATAGAACATCTCGAAACTACGGGTGACATCGACTTTTGAAGTATAATCTTTGCCTTACATAAGTAGATCACATAGGCGAGAAACATGATCAATTCGGAACCGAATGCTCCTGAAAACTTCTACTTCTTGTGATTTAAGTATCCATAGTTAACTCCGTCATCCAACCTCTTAACTTTTCATAAGGGAAAACGCTTTATCTTGAGAAGCAGTCAGACATAAGATTTTGTACTCATATAGGATATCAACATCACCTTCATGTCACACCGGCGAAGGCAATATGCGATAGAACTGCTAGAAAGGTTCATGTGTTAGTTCTCCATACCTTCATGCAATATAAGGAAGAATCTCCACCTGTAGATACTCGTTCCAATCGTCATCTAACATCCCGTAATGAAACCTAAACTTAAACGAGTCATAAATCCAAAACAGACCAAAATATGCGCCGCATGGATGGTGCATGCGCCTCCTAACTCGAGCATTTCTGAACAGCAACTTCCATGTGTTTGCACATGCCCCGCATAAACTAAAAAACTCAGAATATGCGCCACATACCATCTATGACCAGGAAAGATAATTTTAAACAAAATCTAAGCGTCTTCCTTACACCCAAGCACAACTTTAAGACTTCACAGCTCGAAGAAAATCTCACATCATAACATGGTGTTCAGAGAATGGAAGAGCTTCATGGTTAAAAGGTTCATTCATCCATAGTGTTATCTTCTTTACTTGCTTCAGCTTCATCATTCTTTAATCCATAGATACACGTATACTCTTCATGTGGTTAATTATGCCACCAACCAGTGATTCCATCATTCCCATCTTCACTCCATTCAGATCAGCACAGACACAGTCTCACAAATACACACATGTCGTGATACATTTACAATTACGTTCGCGACCGGAATTGTAACTGTATCCTTCCATACATGTGTCCGGTAACCCTTCTATGCGTCACCTACTTATAACCTTCAAAAATCCAGCATCAACTCCACTCACCAACTTCAAGTCCATGTCCTTTAAACTAGTAGACTTAACAACATTGACTACTAATCATTTCACTCCTCACTTATCTCAAAACTTCATTTAACTTCATGTACAACATAATCCTCATAAACATTTAATACGGCTATCACTTTCCATCGATCTTCTCACATTTCAACACACTTGAGGCATCAACATCATTATAGTTGTAACACGGTGTTTACTCTCGACACATAAAGATTCACTACATAGAAATCTCTCCAACTTCATTACTTTGTACACCGGTCAACACAAGCATGGCCATACAAACACGCTTGCGTCGTGATACACTTGTAATTATGTTCGGGACCATAATTGTAGTTGTATCCTTTCACATGCGTGTTCGTTACCACCATTGTGTATCACCTTCTTTTCACCAATTCCATTCATCTAATCCTCCAACTTTTGTCCATCTCAACAACTTCTCACATAATATAAGGCAAAAATTTATCAAATTCAGTCAGAGGAATAGAAGATCACCTCGAGGACCGTCTATCGTAACAATAGAATAACTTAGCGACGGAGAAGCGAGAAACAGAAGAATAAAGGCTAAAACACATATTCACATATCAATAAACAACCATCATATAGCCTTATTCCTACACTCTCACTCATCCCAACCCGTCCTAAGGCATTTCATCTCAAAGCTAAGCATACCTACTTAAGCCTAACTTGTCGTCTATCAGTTTAAGTCCAATTCCTATGGCACACTTATAGTCATTGGTTCACTTAAACCATTTCTCTGATACCAACTTGTAACACCCTTCATTTAAAAATATGGGTTTCCAAAAATTTTCGCCTAACGGAGTTAAAAGAAAGCGGAAGAAACTTTAAAAGTCCAAACCAATTAAAATCTGTTGGTTTCCTTATTCAATGGTGTTACTTAGTCATATCATCAAAACAAGTCCAAATGGAAACCCGTCGGGTGCCCAACACAAAACAACCGACTACAAAACATGCGAACTTCATAAATGTCTAAACATAAACAAAAGTCTAGAAATATGTAGCAACTATGGGTAGCTATGGTCTTCATCAAGCAATCTACCCACTTCCTCACTCTTCATTCAACGTCTACCTCGGCTAAGCTAAACCTGATGGAGCAACACATTTCAAAAGACAAGTGTTAGCTAACGAATTAGCTAAGTAAGATAACACTTAAATTATAAAACCATTTATCCATTTCAAACATTATGGATTTATGAAACGTCTTTAAGGCACAATACACATCAACATATCATAACATCAATACTACATAATAGGATGTAATACTCTAAGTGTGCCTATCCTTCATTCTGCATTTCACACATATAACCACATGACTGCTTTCTCTACGTTTTGGCTACTTTGTTACGTTTAACTGCATTACTACATTTTAACTGCATTAAAGTGTAACATATGTCACACCCGACTAGATGACAGCCTTACGGATGAACATTAAACGTCGTTAAGGAATGGCAAGCCAATCCCGGAGTAATCCGTATGTACAAGACAAATGAGGGCGGGTCAGACCCCTCGTATTACTCAACTACATCTCAATGACCATGTTGCTAGGAGCCACCCAAGCAACCTACGTCAACGCACTTAGCCGGGCTAGGGCAAGTACGGGTTAAGCTTAACACTTTCCTGCATCAAATTTTTAACGAGCTCGAACCTGCATCTCATTTAGTTTAGGTGACTGCATTACCTAAACATTTACTACGTTTACTGCTTTTACGTTTTGGGCCCTTAAACGTGCACGTGTCATGGCAACTTAACAAGTCTAGTGAACTAGATGAGCAAGCCATACAATCATGCACAAAACAACACATTGCTACATATACTACATCTCAATGCATCACAAGATACTACATATTACTTCATAACATAACGCTACATTATACTTCATATCATAACATTCACTACATTATACTACATATCATAACATTCACTACATTATACTTCATTTGGGACTGCATTTCAGGTCTCAATGGTCAACTACATAACCCATATCACCTCCCGTGTAACCCCGAATACCCACAAACAATTCAAGATATAAGTTGGGAAGTTATTATTTGAAACCATCTTTTCGTTGAACCCTCAGCGTGTCAAAGTAGTGTATCTTACCTCGTAGAAGCGCACACAAACGATAACTAAGGTTACCGTGCAAAGCAAGTATTCCCAACTACCTATAATGAACATAGGATCAATTAACGAGTATAAACGAGGCTAAACCGGCCTACGGTCTATATACTTGTCAAATAATAGTCTCTGTTGACTACTTCCATCTATTTGTAGACTACTAGTCTACTTTTGACTACTTCCATCTATTTGTAGACTACTAGTCTACTTTTGACTACTTTCATTCTTTGTAGGCTACTATACTTTTCTGTAGACTACCTGACTCACTTGTAGACTACTTGACTCTTTTTGTAGACTACTTTCATCTTTTGACTATATTCAGTTTTGTAGACTACTTTTGTCATACAAGACGACCAAATGAGAGAAAACTCAGTTCTTAACAAATGTAGGGGACTCAAAGAACTTTTCAAAAATGTAAGATTCATCTCCTAACTCATTTTTATAAAGGAGATACGATTTTTGCAATATGACTGAATTTTCAGACTTATAAACTCTTTGTTTTACAAAAGATCTCAACTATCAAACATCCATGGAAACTAACCATGACACCTACAGTTCATATATACCCAAAATATGATTCAATTGACACTATGAAATCATATATTGATTCATGGATTCATTAAACACATTTTACAATTGATTTGACACCCGATTTGACCTAAATCGACTCACAAACATAATCGAATCCAAATCGAAACCCTTTGACCAGAAATGATTGACATAATAATATCAAAAGAATGTTAAATCAAAAGGAAAACATCATATATACCTGCAGATGATTATGGGGATGAAAGATCTAGACCAAAACTCTATCAAATCACCCTTAATCGGTAGAATCACACAAGAATTGCTCAAGGAGGGGAAGGGGCGGTTAGGGCTAGAGAAAAAGGAAGAAAAAACTGATTATGAGTGTGATTAGGGTTTTATTAACCCTTAATCCCGTTTTTTAGTTTCCTTCTAGGTCAAACTTGGTCCCTAGACTTCCAAACATCACATTATTAGCCCAAAACACCTCTATGGACTATATACAACTCAATGAACCCTTCAAGCACCTCAAAAGGCACATAACTACATCTTTAAACACATTACTACATCAATTAATAAGACATTCAAGTCTCGCACGTATAACACATTAACTACATTTAAGCATTAAATCTACCATAAGCTTACAGACATGTTATGTTGACTTAACGACTCGAGTCAACCGTTAATTAAAAAGATTGAGATGTTACACAAATGGAAGCACCAAAAATTCATAGTGTCCCTGATGTGTTTTGAAGGCAATTTTATGGATATCTGGCTCAAACATCCTCACTTCAGCACCCTTTAATTCATCCAACAACTCCTCTATCAATGAAATTGGGAACACATCTTTCACTGTAGCCTCATTCAGCCTTCTATAGTCAACACACATTCTCCATGTGCCATCTTTTTTCTTAACTAAAACCACAGGAGCAGCAAAAGCACTAGTACTATGCCTAATCACCCCTGTATCAAGCAATTCTTGTGTCATTTGCTCAATTACATCCTTTTGAGCCTTTGGATACCTATATGGTTTCAAATTAAGGTTGACTTTCTCATCCTTCAATATAATTCTGTGATCCACTGGCCTAGAAGGAGGTAGGCCCTTTGGAGCAGCAAAAATATCTTCATAGCCTTGCAATAATGTTTCTAACTCATTCATGTCACTGCTACCCCCAATTAAAGGTTGGTACATTTGTTGTGGATTATCTACTTCCTGGATTGTAAAAAGTTGAGCCTGAACAATATTTCCCCCACTCTGCAGGTCCTTAGTGACCTTTTCTCATCCTTCAATATAATTCTGTGATCCACTGGCCTAGAAGGAGGTAGGCCCTTTGGAGCAGCAAAAGCACTAGTACTATGCCTAATCACCCCTGTATCAAGCAATTCTTGTGTCATTTGCTCAATTACATCCTTTTGAGCCTTTGGATACCTATATGGTTTCAAATTAAGGTTGACTTTCTCATCCTTCAATATAATTCTGTGATCCACTGGCCTAGAAGGAGGTAGGCCCTTTGGAGCAGCAAAAATATCTTCATAGCCTTGCAATAATGTTTCTAACTCATTCATGTCACTGCTACCCCCAATTAAAGGTTGGTACATTTGTTGTGGATTATCTACTTCCTGGATTGTAAAAAGTTGAGCCTGAACAATATTTCCCCCACTCTGCAGGTCCTTAGTGACCTTTTCCATTGAACAAGAAGCAATAGAATGTTGTTTATTTCCCTTCAGCTCAAATTTTTGACCACCAAGGGTAAATTTCATGGTCAAATGATTAAAATTCCAAACAATATCATTGAGTGTGGCTAGCCATTGAACTCCTAACACTATATCATAGTTGATGAGATCAATTACTAACATGTCAGCTGAAAAATCACTCCCCTGCATCATCCATTCAAAACCTTGACACAAGCTCACACAAGACATATTGTTTCCATTTGCTACTGCTACTCTCACTCTTGGAATAATATGGATCAAACACCTCAATTTGTTAGCCACAGCCTCACTCAAAAAGTTATGAGTAGATCCACTGTCTATCAATATATGCAAACACCTTGTACCTACCCTCCCTATTATCTGCATTGTGGAATAAGAAGGTATTCCCATCAATGCATTCAAAGATATCTCAGGATCACCTTGTATCATAGCCATTCCTTCAGTATCATTAGTCACAACACAAATCTCATCTCCTTCCCAATTCAGGTTTCAAACCTTCTAAAAATAAGCTGATGGCATATTCTTCTGGAATACTAACCTTATTGAGGAGTAAATCGAATTGATCACAGTAATCATCAAGCTCACCGGACTGAATTAGGGCTTTAAGCTCTCCCATAGCATCCTCAATCATAGCAGAACCAAATCGAGCCATAGCAGAACGTTTATACTCCGTCCATGTGATTTCCTCCATAGTTTTACCACTAGAGGTCATATAAGATCGATGCCATTGCAGAGCTCTTGATTCCATATGCAACGCCGCATATCTGACCTTAGATTTTTCTGGAGTTTCATCAATGTCGAAATAGTGTTCACACTTGTAGGTACAGGCCTTCACTTCATCTCCATTGAATTTCGAAAACTCTAATTTCATTAATCGACAGTTATTGGAAGAGTTGTGATCTTCACGCGCCGCCGGTCGCCGCTGCAATTTTTCAATATCTCTTGTCAACGCCTCCATCGCCGTCTTCAAAGAGATAATCGTTTGATTTTGATCCTTGATTTCCTTCTGTTGAGCCGCATAATCCTTCTGTAACTTCTCCATTTCTTGAGAACGAGTAGAGGTCATGGATTAGATATACATTAGGATTGATCGGAGACTCGCCGGAAGAGATAACCGGTGATCAGAAGCTCGCCGGAGATCGGTAGCTCTGATACCAAAATGTTAGAGAGAATTTTCAGAGAGAGGGATGAATTTATCACCAACAAAAATAACTGCTTTATTATACAATATAAGCAGCATATATATAGCCGTTACACACACTAACGGTACTTAACAGAAACGGTTACAGAGTTTCAACTATACAAGTTCACCCCCTCGACTTATAGTATTTTACAAAACACCCCCTATGACTAATATTGCTTTAATATTGCTTTATTTAGAGATTAATACTAACATGTGAGGTTCAATTATTGGGTTAATTTTATGAAAGTGGTGTGTTTGTGATGTTATGTGGCAAACTTCTTAGTCTGGTGGTATGACCATTACTATATTGTTAATTAATAGCTTTTTGGGGGGGGGGGGGGGGGGGGGGGGGGGGGGGGGGGGGGGGGGGGGGGGGGGGGGGGGGGGGGGGGGGGGGGGGGGGGGGGGGGGGGGGGGGGGGGGGGGGGGGGGGGGGGGGGGGGGGGGGGGGGGGGGGGGGGGGGGGGGGGGGGGGGGGGGGGGGGGGGGGGGGGGGGGGGGGGGGGGGGGGGGGGGGGGGGGGGGGGGGGGGGGGGGGGGGGGGGGGGGGGGGGGGGGGGGGGGGGGGGGGGGGGGGGGGGGGGGGGGGGGGGGGGGGGGGGGGGGGGGGGGGGGGGGGGGGGGGGGGGGGGGGGGGGGGGGGGGGGGGGGGGGGGGGGGGGGGGGGGGGGGGGGGGGGGGGGGGGGGGGGGGGGGGGGGGGGGGGGGGGGGGGGGGGGGGGGGGGGGGGGGGGGGGGGGGGGGGGGGGGGGGGGGGGGGGGGGGGGGGGGGGGGGGGGGGGGGGGGGGGGGGGGGGGGGGGGGGGGGGGGGGGGGGGGGGGGGGGGGGGGGGGGGGGGGGGGGGGGGGGGGGGGGGGGGGGGGGGGGGGGGGGGGGGGGGGGGGGGGGGGGGGGGGGGGGGGGGGGGGGGGGGGGGGGGGGGGGGGGGGGGGGGGGGGGGGGGGGGGGGGGGGGGGGGGGGGGGGGGGGGGGGGGGGGGGGGGGGGGGGGGGGGGGGGGGGGGGGGGGGGGGGGGGGGGGGGGGGGGGGGGGGGGGGGGGGGGGGGGGGGGGGGGGGGGGGGGGGGGGGGGGGGGGGGGGGGGGGGGGGGGGGGGGGGGGGGGGGGGGGGGGGGGGGGGGGGGGGGGGGGGGGGGGGGGGGGGGGGGGGGGGGGGGGGGGGGGGGGGGGGGGGGGGGGGGGGGGGGGGGGGGGGGGGGGGGGGGGGGGGGGGGGGGGGGGGGGGGGGGGGGGGGGGGGGGGGGGGGGGGGGGGGGGGGGGGGGGGGGGGGGGGGGGGGGGGGGGGGGGGGGGGGGGGGGGGGGGGGGGGGGGGGGGGGGGGGGGGGGGGGGGGGGGGGGGGGGGGGGGGGGGGGGGGGGGGGGGGGGGGGGGGGGGGGGGGGGGGGGGGGGGGGGGGGGGGGGGGGGGGGGGGGGGGGGGGGGGGGGGGGGGGGGGGGGGGGGGGGGGGGGGGGGGGGGGGGGGGGGGGGGGGGGGGGGGGGGGGGGGGGGGGGGGGGGGGGGGGGGGGGGGGGGGGGGGGGGGGGGGGGGGGGGGGGGGGGGGGGGGGGGGGGGGGGGGGGGGGGGGGGGGGGGGGGGGGGGGGGGGGGGGGGGGGGGGGGGGGGGGGGGGGGGGGGGGGGGGGGGGGGGGGGGGGGGGGGGGGGGGGGGGGGGGGGGGGGGGGGGGGGGGGGGGGGGGGGGGGGGGGGGGGGGGGGGGGGGGGGGGGGGGGGGGGGGGGGGGGGGGGGGGGGGGGGGGGGGGGGGGGGGGGGGGGGGGGGGGGGGGGGGGGGGGGGGGGGGGGGGGGGGGGGGGGGGGGGGGGGGGGGGGGGCCGTGGTATTATTCTACTTGAATTTTTTTATTTATCTTATTGAGAATTAAGGAGTTATGATCCAAAAAACTTAACAGACGTTCTCGTTGTAGTTCCACAAATAGTAAATTGCATACAAATAAATGCAAATTAACTCAAACTGGCAGTTACATGATTTGTTGTCTATCTTGTCTGGAAGTTCAGTTTGTTCAAGCAGAATGCATACATAACTGCAAAGAATACTGCAAAACTAACTAAAATTACTGCCACTAGTCCCAAGTATTGCTCTTCATATCCAAAGTGGCTTTCAACATACCATTTGATTGTCGGATCATATGACATTCCGGGCACTTTAATAGTGTCTTTCACATCACCATACTGTGAAGCAATCAATCCTTGAAATGTCCATGCTAGTGGGCATATCCAGTAACACCATACCCACCACTTGGGAATTTTCTGATAGTTCGTCATACAAAACATAAGAAGATATATTGAAGTAGTTTCAAAATATTAGTTATCCTTGACTAAAGAAAAATAAATTAAAATGTAAATTACCGGTCTTGGGATGAAGAACCCCGAGAAAAGAGGGAGTAGAAAGCGGATGTGAGGATAGATGCGAGTTGGTCGTTAGGTGTGAGTGAAACAGCCATTAGTCCGTTGTATGTGAAGTAGAGGAACGTCAAGAAGTGTATGAAGAAAAACCACAAATATTTAGCCGCTGTCCATTGGAAGTTCACCATGGCATATACAATAAGCGTGTAGTATGTTGTTTGTAGAAATACATAGGGTATTTCCACAATTACCTGTTAACAAAATAAACAAAGTGTTCTCTTATTAGTTTTCCACATACAAGTAGAAAAGTAATCATGTTGTCAAGATGTGTGAACTATAATTAGTTTTGTGAAAAGGTTCTGTAACCTGTGCCATTGCATATGGTAAGGCTGAGTACATCCCAGCAGCTCTTTCACGATAGAATACTGTTCTTTCAAAGGCTACTATTGGCACTATTGTGCTGCCATTGTTGATTCCCGCAAACAATACAGCACCATATAGACCCCCAAAAATCATTGTCAGGTCAGTACTACTATCCCTGAAATGAAATGCAGTACATAATGGTAAGAGTGGTAAGATTCAGACGGGTTGGGTCAGAAGTCAAAACAGATTCAGGTCAAACTAGATTATTCTCTAGGACGGGCCAATGGTTGGCTTCCGTTGAGCCAAAAGCACTTTAATCTCTATTTTGTAAATAAATACAGTACGTAAATCATCATATTTAATTACTAAAAGATTATTCTAAAGAATAATAATCTGGATAAAGCGATTTCAGTGGTTGTAACTGATGCGGAAGTGTCCAGATTCACTGAACTGGAAAGACCCAGCGAACTGAAGAAGCTAACTGGACTGAAGGAAACTGAACTAATAATGCCATCTGAACAAGCCATGTTGATTCTGCCAGCAGTGGCCCATTTCAGACAAGTCTTTTCTGAGCCAGACCAGTCACCAGTAGTAACACTTCTCTAGTGGCGAGAAGCTCCAGCGATCAATACTGATAACCCACCAGTAAAGTTCTCCAGTGACCAGCTCCAGATGAATGCTCCAGTGACCAACTCTGATAATCCACCAGTGAAGATGTCCAGTAGCTTACTCCAGATGACTGCTCCAGATGAATGCTCCAGTGACCAACACTGAAGGTCCACCAGTGGCAGTCCAGATTTATGTTCCATTGTCCAGATAATAAAGTCCCCACTGAAAGCTTATATCTGTGGGTCCAATAAAGAAGGAATGACAGCTGTCAAGGAAGGAGCGTGTGACTAACGGTATTGTGGGACCACGTGCAGGGGGGAATGTTTCTAGAAGCTTTACGTGTCCATTTTCCATTGGATAATTAATTAGTGGTGGTCTGTAGCACATGACAGCTTTTTGAATATTTTATTGTATTTCGTTAATTCCTAGGTAGAGCATGTGGCTATAAATAGAGGTTTATTTTCCTTGTAAAAATAAGTTGGTTGATGTTGAATGAAATTAATAGAGCAACCTCTATTTCTTACAAATCTTCTTTTACCTTTATAGATCTTTGATCTTGGTGGTTAGGAGTGACCCCTTTATCAATATTTGTGGTGGTTCGTCCTTTATCAAATATTGTGGTGAGGTCTTTTAAATCTTCGATTTCCTTTATCTGTAATCGTGGTGGCTAGACCTTTATTGATTATAGTGGTGGGGCGGAGTGTTTCCTTTATCCTTGATTCCGGTGGCTTAGCCTTTACGAGTCTTGGTGGTGGATTCTTTTATCTATCAATTTACTTTATTGTCTCGTTTAAATTGTTTGTTTCATATAAAATCCAGAAAATACCAAAAATAGTCTTCCGCTGTTGTCTGTCGCGTGATTTACGCATCAAATTTGGTATCAGAGACAGGTTTAAAAAGGTTTCTTAATCTTTTTGTCCGTTGGGGTATTGTTTGTTTAGATCTCATTTCGATTTAGTCAGATCTGTTTGTTGGTTGTTTAGATCTAGTTGTTGCTGGTATAGATCTATTGTTTGTTGAATATAAATGGCTTTTAGAAGAAATATGACGTTAGATGAAGCTAATAATGCTAGGAGAGATAGGCAAATTGAAGATCTCCAAGAGGCACTTGGTAGAGTTGTTCATATGTTAGAAGATGGTGGTTTACGATTTAATCGAGAAAATGTTGTTGCCAGTGAAAGAGATTCTGAATCTCAAGGTCCTAGTGAAAGATCTGATAGTACACCCAGAAACTCTAGTGATTCTGATGTTCCACAGCCCAGGGAAAGACGAAGGAGGCATAAGGGTGATGATACTAGGGATATTAAGATAGATCCACCAGATTTTAATGGGTCTTCTAACCCAGAGGAATATTTTGAATGGGTTCAGGTGATGGATAGAATTATGGAAATAAAAGGTTATGATGATAAAAAGAGTTTTAAGGTTGTCATTATTAAGCTTAAAAAGTATGCTTCATCTTGGTACGATAATATGAAATCTGAAAGGGAGTATAAGGGTAAGAGTAGAATCAAGACCTGGTCCAAACTGAAGGAAGTTATGCAGAAGAGATTTGTTCCCCAGTCGTATAAGCAAGATCAGTATCTACTGATGAATAATCTGAAGCAAGGTGCTAAAGAAGTTGTGGAGTACATTAGAGAGTTTGAGCATCTGAAGACCAGAAGAACTGGTGTGAATGAAACTGAAGAGCATACTATCGCCAGATTCCTTGGTGGGTTGAATGCTACCATTACTGAGAAGATTGAATTACAGCCAATCTGGACATATGAAGGTGCATGCAAGATGGCTATCCAGATTGAAAGACAACTGAAGAAGAAGATTTCGTACAAGTCATTCAGTAAGGTTCCTGCCAGTGCAAGTCAACCAGTTACCAGTCAACCAGTTCCCAGAGTTACTGAAGCTGTTCAGAAATCCTTCAGAGGCAAAGAAAAGGAAACTGGAGGATCAAAAGAGCCAGTTGGAAGGAAATGTTTTAAGTGTCATGGCTTTGGTCACTTCCAGGCCCAGTGTCCTAATCAAAGAGCCTTGACTGCCAAAGAAATTGAATGTTTGCCAGATGTCGACACTGAAGAGGGTGAGCCAGTGTATGATGAAGAAGAAGATGAAGAGTCTTATGTTGGTGCAGATGTTGGAGAAATGTTGGTTGTCAGAAGAGTGATGCATGCTAATGAAGTTACCACTGATACTGCCCAGAGGGAGAACATTTTTCACTCCAGATGCACAGTCAAAGGAAAAGTTTGTGATCTGATCATTGACGGTGGGAGTTGTGCTAATGCTGCTTCAACTTACATGGTAGAGAAACTGGCACTACCTACAGTTAAGCACCCTCGTCCATACAAGTTACAATGGCTCAGTGAAGGATCTGAGGTAAAAGTTAACAGACAAGTTACTATTCCTTTTTCCATTGGATCTATTTATCAGGATAAAATTGTATGTGATGTTGTTCCTATGGATGCTTGCCATATATTACTGGGTAGACCTTGGTTATTTGATAATTATGTTCTTCATGATGGTCGTATGAACTCGTATTCTCTGAATATAAGTGGAAAGAAGGTCACACTGACTTCTTTGAAGCCTAATGAACTGATGAAAGTCAAGAAAGACCAGCCCAGTAAGCCTTTGTTTTTATCTCAAGCTGAAGTCGAAGAAGAGTTATCTGAAGGCTCTCCAGTTATGATGTTACTGGTCGTGGAAAAATCTGAAGAGAAGGAGTTCACTGGTGTCCCCAGTCTCCTGAAGACTTTACTGAAGGAATTCACTGACGTTTTCCCAGAAGACCTACCTGAAGGTTTGCCACCAGTGAGAGGAATTGAACACCAGATTGACCTGGTTCCAGGTTCAGTTCTTCCAAACAAAGCTGCTTATAGGTGTTCACCTACTGAAGCAAAAGAGTTGCAAAGGCAGGTAGATGAGTTGGTTGCCAGAGGCTATGTGAGAGCAAGTATGAGTCCTTGTTCAGTACCAGCTCTTCTGGTTCCAAAGAAAGATGGTACAATTAGAATGTGTGTTGATAGCAGAGCCATCAACAATATAACCATTAAGTATAGATATCCCATTCCCAGATTGGATGATATGCTTGATGAGTTACATGGCTCCAGAGTGTTTTCCAAGATTGATCTCAGAAGTGGCTATCACCATTTAAGAATGAAAGATGGAGATGAGTGGAAAACTGCTTTCAAAATCAAGGGAGGTTTGTATGAATGGTTAGTTATGCCTTTTGGCTTATCTAATGCTCCCAGTACTTTCATGAGGCTGATGAACGAAGTTCTCAGACCACTTATTGGTCAGTTTGTTGTTGTATATTTTGATGATATTCTGGTATACTCAAAATCTGAAGCTGAACATGTTAATCATCTGAAGAGTGTATTTGAACTGTTGAGAAGACACCAGTTGTATGGCAAACTGAAGAAATGTGATTTTATGGTGGAAAGTGTGATATTCTTGGGATATGTTGTGTCTAAGAATGGAATTTCTATGGATCCCTCTAAGGTTGATGCCATCAGATCATGGCCAGTTCCAACTACAATCACTGAAGTAAGAAGTTTTCATGGACTGGCTTCTTTTTACAGAAGGTTTATCAAGAATTTCTCTACAGTTGTGGCCCCAATCACTGATTGTCTGAAGAAGGGTGTATTCGACTGGCCTAAGTCAGCCCAGTTGGCTTTTGAGTCACTGAAGGAAAAACTCAGTTCAGCTCCAGTTCTATCTTTGCCAGATTTTGATCAATTATTTGAATTGGAGTGTGACGCCAGTGGAGTAGGTATTGGTGCAGTTCTGGTACAAGCAGGGCGTCCAGTTGCATATTTCAGTGAAAAGCTCAATGGCTCTAAACTGAAGTATAGCACTTATGACAAGGAGTTTTATGCAATTATTCGTGCTATCACTCACTGGTCACATTATCTGAAGCCGAAGCAGTTTGTCTTATTCTCTGATCATGAAGCCCTGAAGTTTATAAATGGTCAACACAAGCTTAATGCCAGACATGCAAAATGGGTGGAATTTTTACAGTCTTATTCGTTTGTTTCTGAACACAAAGCTGGAGTAGCTAATGTTGTTGCTGATGCACTGTCCAGACGATATTCACTGTTATCAATTCTGGAAGCAAGAGTTCTTGGATTTTCTTTCATTAAAGAGTTGTATGCTACTGATCCAGACTTTGCTGATCACCTCACTGAAGCTAACCAGAAAGGACCATTTATTGTTCAAAATGGTTTCTTATTTAAAAATGGAAGGTTGTGCATTCCCAGGGGTTCAATAAGGGATTTGCTGATAAGAGAAGCACATGGAGGAGGTTTAGCTGGCCATTTTGGCATTAACAAGACTGGAGAGATCCTCACTGAACACTTCTACTGGCCAAGTCTACTGAAGGATGTCCAGAGTATTATCAGTCGCTGTCCAACTTGTCACCAGGCGAAGACTACTTTTCACAAAGGATTGTATACTCCTCTTCCAGTTCCAAGCCAACCATGGGAAGATCTCAGTATGGATTTTATTGTTGCACTACCCAGAACCCAGAGGGGAAAAGATTCAATAATGGTGGTTGTTGATCGATTTTCGAAGATGGCACATTTTATTGCTTGTAACACAACCAATGATGCTTCAGCAGTAGCGAATTTATTCTATAAAGAGATTGTCAGATTGCATGGAATCCCAAAGACAATTGTGTCAGATCGAGATGTGAAGTTTCTGAGTTATTTCTGGAAGACTCTATGGAGGTTAATGGGTACCAGATTGTTGTTCAGTACGTCTCACCATCCTCAGACTGATGGACAGACTGAAGTCACGAACAGAACAATTGACATGTTATTGAGAACACTGGTGAAGAAGACACTGAAAGATTGGGATCTGAAGCTTGCTCATGCTGAGTTTGCTTTCAACAGAGCTCCTAACTATTCTACCACTAAATCCCCGTTTGAAATCTGCTATGGTGTCAATCCACTGACTCCCATTGATTTAATTCCATTTTCGATTGAACCAAAAGCAAGCATTGAAGCTGAAACCAGAGCAAAAGAGATAAAGAAAATTCATGGAGAAGTGAAGGCCAGAATAGAGAAGGCAAATGCCAGTTACAAGGCCAGAGCAAACAAGAATAGAAAGCAGCCCAGTTTTTCACCAGGTGATCTTGTGTGGGTGCATCTGAGAAAAGAAAGGTTTTCAGCGAAGAGAAAGAGTAAACTGATGCCCAGAGCTGAAGGTCCGTTCAAGATTCTGGAGAGATATGGCGATAATGCTTACAAGGTTGAGTTACCTGGAGATATGGCAGTTTCAAGTACTTTTAATGTGGGAGATCTGATGCCTTATCTGGAGGATGAGTACCTCGAAGACTTGAGGACAAGTCTCTTTTCAGAGGGGGAGAATGATGCGGAAGTGTCCAGATTCACTGAACTGGAAAGACCCAGCGAACTGAAGAAGCTAACTGGACTGAAGGAAACTGAACTAATAATGCCATCTGAACAAGCCATGTTGATTCTGCCAGCAGTGGCCCATTTCAGACAAGTCTTTTCTGAGCCAGACCAGTCACCAGTAGTAACACTTCTCCAGTGGCGAGAAGCTCCAGCGATCAATACTGATAACCCACCAGTAAAGTTCTCCAGTGACCAGCTCCAGGTGAATACTCCAGATGAATGCTCCAGTGACCAACTCTGATAATCCACCAGTGAAGATGTCCAGTAGCTTACTCCAGATGACTGCTCCAGATGAATGCTCCAGTGACCAACACTGAAGGTCCACCAGTGGCAGTCCAGATTTATGTTCCATTGTCCAGATAATAAAGTCCCCACTGAAAGCTTATATCTGTGGGTCCAATAAAGAAGGAATGACAGCAGTCAAGGAAGGAGCGTGTGACTAACGGTATTGTGGGACCACGTGCAGGGGGGAATGTTTCTAGAAGCTTTACGTGTCCATTTTCCATTGGATAATTAACTAGTGGTGGTCCGTAGCACATGACAGCTTTTTGAATATTTTATTGTATTTCGTTAATTCCTAGGTAGAGCATGTGGCTATAAATAGAGGTTTATTTTCCTTGTAAAAATAAGTTGGTTGATGTTGAATGAAATTAATAGAGCAGCCTCTATTTCTTACAAATCTTCTTTTACCTTTATAGATCTTTGATCTTGGTGGTTAGGAGTGACCCCTTTATCAATATTTGTGGTGGTTCGTCCTTTATCAAATATTGTGGTGGTCTTTATCAAATATTGTGGTGAGGTCTTTTAAATCTTCGATTTCCTTTATCTGTAATCGTGGTGGCTAGACCTTTATCGATTATAGTGGTGGGGCGGAGTGTTTCCTTTATCCTTGATTCCGGTGGCTTAGCCTTTACGAGTCTTGGTGGTGGATTCTTTTATCTATCAATTTACTTTATTGTCTCGTTTAAATTGTTTGTTTCATATAAAATCCAGAAAATACCAAAAATAGTCTGTCGCTTGATTTACGCATCAGTAACAGAGTCTACGTTCTAGATTCTAAACGTACAATAGAGTAGAGACTGACCTTTTAGTACCAACTTTCCAGAAAATTGTCCCTACTAATAGTGCGGTGACAAGGGTGAAGGAGAATCTAACAAGATTATAATCTGGAGTTCTCCAATAACTTAACCATTGTTTCTGTAGACAAGACAGGAACTGTCCCCACATTGACAGGGAATATTGTGTTCCGAAGAAAAGTTCTTTTGCTCCTGAAGGAGGTATGCTTAATTCTTCGACGAGGCTACTATTTATTCTACTAGAAAACACTTGTGTTAGTATGAAATAACGGTGAAAAAAGATGCGTATGACAGTATAATTTTATGTCTCTTCACGTACTGATAAATGCTTGATGACTTGTAGTGCTGTGCTAAATCAATCCCAAGATTCGATTCTGCTGCAACTGAGGTGACTTCAAGCATCCATGTTGCCGGATTTTGCCCTTCTGCTATTTTTGGGACCCCAGTAATTCCCTAGAATGCATGGTAAGTTAGGTCATTAACATTGTTTCTGTTTCATATATTATCATGTGGACATACGTATTACATATGCATGTGTAATATTGTTTACATACATGTTACTCGCGAAATATGAAATTGGCGAATATATTTGAGAGAAGCTTAAGTACCTCAAGATAGTCGACAAGTTTCTCTGACTTCAATCCTAATGGTCCCGAGTAAATCACTTCTCCTCCTGCTTTCAGCAGCAGTAGCTGGTGAAAGATTAAAAAGGTTATACACAATGTATTTGATATAGCTGAAAATAAGGTGAACTTATATTTTTCGATATACCTCGTCAAATGATTCAAAGATATCAATGCCAGGTTGATGGATGGTGCAAACAACCGTTCTCCCAGTGTCCACTGTGTTTCTTACTGTTCTCATAACAATTGCTGCTGCTCTTGCATCAAGCCCAGTTGTAGGTTCATCCATAAATATGATTGATGGGTTAGCAACGAGCTCTACCGCTATTGTTAGTCTCTTTCTCTGTTGTGTTGATAAACCTGTAACCCCTGGAATCCCTACAATCATGTCCTTGAGATTCTCTAATTCAACCAATTCCATAACCTCCTCCACAAAAAGCTGATTAAGAGTAATAAAAAAAATTAGTCTTAGTATCTTAAAGTGCCATCTTCCAGAGGTGGCAAAGTGGATGGGTTGGGTAACAGATAAAAATGGGTAATTTTTATATAGGTTATGCTGGATTGAGCCAAAAACTTTATCCTATAAAATTTGAAGTTGTCATATAAATGATAAGTGTGTTAGATATAATCATATTTATTGTTTGAAAAAAACGAACCGAGTCAAAAAGTCATGATACTTTACTTGAATTAGCTCATTCAAAATTTTGTTCTAAGGTAATATTCAACCTCATCTGTGGGTAACTGGTTTTCTAGGTGACACCATTATCATTTTGTATAGACATTTCATCGGCTTGATCATCATTTGGCTGGGTGACCTATTCTGGCTACCTTAAATAGAGTTTTATTTCTAAAGTTTGAGGTTCTTTCTGGGTGAAATAAAAATAAAACATAACCTAAATTGACTCATTCATACTACATGGTATGCTTAAAATTAGTACTTTACCATCTTCTCTTCTTTACTGATATCTTTAGGTAGTCTTAAAAAAGCTGAGAAAACCAGAGATTCGTAGACGGTGACTTGCGGTGAGTGGATGTCGTTTTGTTCACAATATCCTGAAATCCTAGTGAAAGTTTCTTGTACTTTGGGGAATCCAGAGATTCTGATATCGCCTTCTATGTAACCACCAGTCTTTCGTCCTGATAAGACATCCATCAGAGTAGTTTTTCCGGCTCCACTTATTCCCATCAGTGCTGTCAGGACTCCTGGCCTAAATGTGCCACTTACCTCCCTAAGTAACTGGAGCTTCTCATCTGTAACTCCTTGTTCTTTCATTGCCTGTCAATAACTCACTACATCATACCATCGTACCATAAGTATGAAATATGACAACTAAAATATGATTATTTTGACTTCAAGTCACAATAACCAGTTTCATAAGCAGATCCAAACACCCCGTAGATGTAGCATTTACATGCTTAATTCCTTCAACTAAACTGTTTATATAAGATGGTGTCATCAAGGGTAGGTTAGATGACTCGAATAAAGAAATCTATACTTACAGGGGGCATATCCACGTAATAATTTACGTTATCGAATGACATGGAGAACGGAGTAAATGGAAGAACCATCCCTCTTCTGTGAGCAGCAGCATCTGCAGCCTCAAGACTAGAGTCTGCATTTGTATCTTGGTTTTTCTGGATAACCATTTTGTCTGAAAATGTACAATTAGAAGCATATCCATAACTAACTAACTAATTTTTAGATATGTAATATCCCTTACTTGAGGTTTTTGTGTTAAAATTTGGATCAACTTCCGTCAACTTTGCTTCGTTGTCAGGTATAGTTGCCTGTGGTTTTCCTGGAGCTATTATTTCAAAATAAAACTGTTAATTATATGTCAAATACAACACGGTAGAACTTATCTCATGCTTAGCCTAAAAATCAATATTAGACTTACCATCTAAGTATGCAAGAGCGAAAGTGAAGAGAATGTTGAAAAGGAATGCTAAACTGAGAAGAGCAGCTGCTCCAATCCAGTTTCTATCTGGAGTTACTCCAAAGTTGTCTAAAATCACTAAACCCAATCTGGTAGTGTTGTCTGAGCTCTGAGTTCCAGTAAATTTTACGTAAATCTTATGCCATCGCTTTTTGAATGATGTTATTAATGTAAGAAAGATGTAGAAACAACCTACCATTTTGTTCATCCACCTTGGAGCAAACAGTTCATTTGTAGTTAAGGCATTGAAACCATAGCTTAATGGTGAAACCCAATAGGCCCACTGCCACCAGTCTGGAATCCGAGCTATTATGAAAGGAAATAAGATGTCAAATTAGTTGGTGATCAGAATGTGAAACGGATACTTTTTGATAATGAGTGCTTACAGAACCCGACCCCAATAAGCTGACAATTTTCTCTTGATGAATCAAAGAGATATATCTTATTGTTATGGAATATATGTATCTTTAATAATAAGATTTCACCATTTATTCTAGGATTTCGTGTTGGGAACTCACCTTTAGGAAGAATAATACCACCCAAAAGGAAAGTTGATTCCAGAATGAGAGTTCCAGCAGTGTTGGCTATGGTCATTGTTCTGCAAACTGCAGCGATGAGCCTGAATATTCCGGATGCCATTTGCTGAATCAGAAAGGTTATCAGCAAGTGCTTGAAAAACCTGTCAAGGGGTCGCGTTTTACATTTAGTTACAATATATAGATTATTTTTATTTAAAACTAACAACGAGAATAATCTATAAAATCCATCCGCTTTTAAGAGGCTGGCATCTCTCCCACAGATGCTTATATCTCACAGTTGAGACGTATAAGGTGCTCATATGAACTTTACCCTCGTATAAACTTCTATAATATTTGTATACTTCAAAAGTATACCTGCTAATTTCCGGGGCAAATCCAATAACGTAATAGGTCAAGACTGTCCAAACGGTAGACTCTACCAAAGAGATCGGCACACGTAGGAGGATAGTTGGAACAGTGAATGCCCAGGTTGGATGAAAAAGGAGGTCCCTATGCTTGTACAATACAGGAAGCCTCTCAATGGTCATTGGGAGTTCAGGAAACCCATTGAACATATTCGTAATTAGAGCAAACAAAAGAGCTCCAACATAAAGAGCACCATCTTCTTCATTTCTTGAATGCATTCTAGTCCTCAAGAACATTGTTGCTCCAATTATTGCCACAAAACTGATTTGAAGAGTCTTCGCTATGTAGACTACAGCAGTTCTTTTGATCAATAATAATTCTTTATCAAAGGACGCCATAAATAGTTCCTTATTAGGGACTAAATATTTCTTGAAGACAAGAGCTGATTTTTTAGTCTCAGTTTTGTTGTATTGTACATTTAGTTCTTTTTGCAGATGTTGACCAACATGAAATTGTTTGAAATGCTCTGTGAATTGAGAAACTGAAACATAGGTATAGGGCTTGCTTTTAACCGCCCAATATTGTTCTTGATCCTTCTTTGAGATTACCTATGATGACCACAAGGTCTAAAATTAGTATTTGAAAAAGGTGCTTCACACTTACTGTTTTCATACATCGATACTTTCCAATTTGCTTCCAAAAATTAATAGCCAGAAGTATTTCAAATGCTAATGCTACCATTTATCGATATAAAAAACTTTATCAGACCAAGGAAATTACACCTATATATTATTACCTCTTGTAAGAAATCAGCAATTCCTTTTCTCTCTGGACATGTGAATCCTAAACTTTCAAAGAAGTCAACAATATGGTCTCGTGGGCCTTGATATATGATGTGTCCTTGTGATATGAGGATTATGTCATCAAATAAGTTAAAAACCTCGGGAGAAGGCTGAAGGAGGGACATGAAGATGGTGGCATCCGTCAAATGTGCTATCTGCTGCAAACACTTGACTATCTGAAATGTTGTTGAGGTGTCCAAGCCTGATGATATCTCATCCATAAATAGTACCTTTGTCGGCCCAACTAGCATTTCTCCTGTTTTCGTTCATCAAACGTTAGGCCAGTCAGATACTTGCTTAATTGTAGCAGAGTTATTATTACCTGTTGTGAGGCGCTTTTTCTGTCCTCCGGATATTCCTCTTATCATTTGGTTTCCTGTAACTGTGTCTCGGCACACCTCAAGTCCCAGTATCTATTTTGGCATAATAACAGACATACATAAGTACTTTTGACTAGGTGAAAGTATACATCTCTGGAAATAAATATGTTTTGAAAATTCAATTTAGACTTGGCCCCCGTCTTAGAGAAGGTTAGTAATACTCTGCTCGTTGAATGAGGGCATGTTATATGATAGCTGCTGTTCTTCGTCTGAGTGAATGTTAGAGTCGAATTTTCTGTATCAATGTATGCTAAAAACTCTCACCGACATACCTTGATAATGTATTCGGTAATTAGGTTGTTCTCATACCCTTCCATTGCGGTAGCCTGGATTAAAACAATTGATAAGAACATTATGGCATGTAAGAAAAAGCTAATACTAAATACTCGGAATGAAAAACTTGAATCGCTTTCATATTTTGATCTCTACCTTCATGAAGAGGTCAATTTCCGGTTCTGTAGATACCCCAGCATCTTTCTCTCTTTTTTCAAGGTCAGTTTGCAATTCTGTAAGACATTATTAACTTTGAGATTGGAATTAGAATAAGTCAATCTGGGATACGTTTTATCACCAACTTGTTGAAGGGGCCTAGTGGTCAGGTGTCCTAATGTCCTCACAAAAGGTCTCAGGTTTGAATCTTCCTAGGTTCAAAATGGGTCAAATGGGTAAAAACTCACCCGAAGTGTAGTTTAAACTCTTAGAACATCCTAAAATGTTTTATTTATTATTGTAAAATATGATCAAAATAACAGAAGTGCTGTAATACACTTGAAACTCTAACTATTAGAAGGTCTTTTATAAAAAGGCTCAGGTCAACCCGACCCAATCTGCAACCAGCCCTGTTTGCCACTTTTTATTACTATCAACAAAGTTTCTCCATGAAAATGCAACTATTGGGTACCATATCTAGATCCACTTTTCATTGAGAATACAAATGGTAACAACTATTGGGTACCATATCTAGATCCTCCTCCCTGACACCTAGCTGAAAAATCAAGAGTTTCTTTGACTGTCATTTCTGCTACATGAACATCAGTTTGACTGATGTATGAAGATGTTCTATGTGGAACAAATTCTTCAAGTTTATACCCGTTGTATGTAACTTCTCCTTCAACCTACATCACCAAATATGTTATCAAATATTTATCTTCATATTTTCTTTTTGTCCAGACGTTTGATGAAGATCTTTTTGAGGCAACTTTTTAAAACTCACTGTTAAGCCAGGGTCTGACCATCCAGCCAAAGCCTTTAAAAGCGTCGTCTTTCCAGAGGAGGGCGGCCCTAATAGAAGGGTCATTCTGTCATTGAAAAACAGTTAAGTATTTGGTTAAGTCTGCCATTGCCCTGATACACGACAAATTAAACAATTGGCCGAAACATTTATAGAACTTGAACATGACAAATACAGGTGAAGACATGCAAACTTTGAACGTGCAATCTTTCCTGCTTTCCTGAGCTTTTGTTTACCTTTGGGACCAAGTCCAGTGTTTTAAGTCTCCAATTTCAGTTTTCCATAAATTTAGAGATTTTTGCAACTTCAGTAAACAAAAGCTCACAAAGTTTTGACCAAAGATTCGGACATAGCAGTTTTTACCTTATGAACAACCTGTTGAATGCTTAGAAATGTATTCTGAATATTTATATTTATTATCTATATAAAGCAAAGTTATATCAACTGTTTTCTTTAGTTTATTGTTTTGGTGATGACTTCTAAAGCATTAACCAAATGCAAATATATACCTAGAAGGTTTGATGATCCCAGAAACATGATCAAGAACTGTGATTTTTCTTGTCTTGGATAGTCCAATACCAAATAAACCGAACGCCATATCAGCAAGGTTGCGGGCTGTGTTTGTTAAAGTTGGTATAGCTCTATTACCAACATAGCATGTAGTTTTCACTGTTAAGTTGTCGAAATGAACTTCAACGGTTGGAAGAGTCATGCCAACCCTGTATCCCAAAAGAAAATACAATATGATGATCAGCAAAACTTCAATATTAATCAAACCTCTGGCATTGACTAATTTTTGATAGTTACTACTTACTACACTCATTTAAATTGGTTATTTGAATTTATATGTGTTCTGCAAAAGTAAGCACTTAAACTAGTAGTAATCTAATGACCATATTTGTAAAAGTAAGAAATGGTGCAAATTTTGATGGATACCACACTATAAATTGTTTGATATTAATTAAAGATGGATATAAGTAGTAATTAGCAAGAAAAAAACCTATCGAATCTGTCTCTTAGCTTCTTCAATATCCTTTCGTTATCGACCTCAGGAACTTTAAGCATCATGTCAACAATCTGTTCATGATTATCTGCACCAAGGTGTTTAACATCTACTTGTTTGTCTGCACTCTTCTTATGTTGGTTTTCAACATCTTCTGTAATATAAGATGCCATAAAATCTGTTCGTAAACGATCAAAAGTTGGCAATTTCTCTAACGCTGCTCTTTTCAATGCCTCTTTGTCTTCCTCTGCTCGACTACTCCTTATATTAGCATCTTCATTTTCTCTCACAGATGATTCTACTTCTATGCTCCAACTTTGGCTTCTGCTTCGTGTTCCAGAAATCGCCGGTTTCTCCATGTGATCAGTATATTTTTTTGATAGTGTTTACATTTACAATATGCAGCTTAAAATTTCTTTGTGAATTGAAGTCATGCCAACCCTGTATCCCAAAAGAAAATACAATATGATGATCAGCAAAACTTCAATATTAATCAAACCTCTGGCATTGACTAATTTTTGATAGTTACTACTTACTACACTCATTTAAATTGGTTATTTGAATTTATATGTGTTCTGCAAAAGTAAGCACTTAAACTAGTAGTAATCTAATGACCATATTTGTAAAAGTAAGAAATGGTGCAAATTTTGATGGATACCACACTATAAATTGTTTGATATTAATTAAAGATGGATATAAGTAGTAATTAGCAAGAAAAAAACCTATCGAATCTGTCTCTTAGCTTCTTCAATATCCTTTCGTTATCGACCTCAGGAACTTTAAGCATCATGTCAACAATCTGTTCATGATTATCTGCACCAAGGTGTTTAACATCTACTTGTTTGTCTGCACTCTTCTTATGTTGGTTTTCAACATCTTCTGTAATATAAGATGCCATAAAATCTGTTCGTAAACGATCAAAAGTTGGCAATTTCTCTAACGCTGCTCTTTTCAATGCCTCTTTGTCTTCCTC
The DNA here is from genome assembly GCA_034093135.1 of Erigeron breviscapus. Lineage (NCBI taxonomy): Eukaryota > Viridiplantae > Streptophyta > Magnoliopsida > Asterales > Asteraceae > Erigeron > Erigeron breviscapus. The sequence continues at coordinate 41,164,880 of CM067171.1, read as the reverse complement.
TGCTCGACTACTCCTTATATTAGCATCTTCATTTTCTCTCACAGATGATTCTACTTCTATGCTCCAACTTTGGCTTCTGCTTCGTGTTCCAGAAATCGCCGGTTTCTCCATGTGATCAGTATATTTTTTTGATAGTGTTTACATTTACAATATGCAGCTTAAAATTTCTTTGTGAATTGAAGTCATGCCAACCCTGTATCCCAAAAGAAAATACAATATGATGATCAGCAAAACTTCAATATTAATCAAACCTCTGGCATTGACTAATTTTTGATAGTTACTACTTACTACACTCATTTAAATTGGTTATTTGAATTTATATGTGTTCTGCAAAAGTAAGCACTTAAACTAGTAGTAATTAGCAAGAAAAAAACCTATCGAATCTGTCTCTTAGCTTCTTCAATATCCTTTCGTTATCGACCTCAGGAACTTTAAGCATCATGTCAACAATCTGTTCATGATTATCTGCACCAAGGTGTTTAACATCTACTTGTTTGTCTGCACTCTTCTTATGTTGGTTTTCAACATCTTCTGTAATATAAGATGCCATAAAATCTGTTCGTAAACGATCAAAAGTTGGCAATTTCTCTAACGCTGCTCTTTTCAATGCCTCTTTGTCTTCCTCTGCTCGACTACTCCTTATATTAGCATCTTCATTTTCTCTCACAGATGATTCTACTTCTATGCTCCAACTTTGGCTTCTGCTTCGTGTTCCAGAAATCGCCGGTTTCTCCATGTGATCAGTATATTTTTTTGATAGTGTTTACATTTACAATATGCAGCTTAAAATTTCTTTGTGAATTGAAGTCATGCAATAAAGATATATTGGCACATTGTCTAGTATAAACAAGCATGCACATATGTATATATTGTGTGTTGGGCCTTGTCTGTTGGCTAAATGGGTGGTTCGCGTGACTTAAGAAAGCGGACAAACCCAAGTTAATAGAATAACTTAATGACTTTGTATACCATTATCTCTAGTGTTATATATTCAAAATTATTCTTGATAAAATAACGGAATATGTTGTCAATATGTGAATTTCAAGCGGCATAAGATAGTAGATTCTTTGAGTGATAAAATTAGTCGAGTCAATCAATAGATTAAAATATGTGTGGTTTACAAAAATTTACATTTTTGTTAGAGAAAATAGCCTAGATAACCAAAAGTCATCTTAAATATACCAAAATACTTAAGGTTTTTCGACTTTACAAAAAATACTCATAAAATCGCAAGACCTCAAGAAGGAGTTGCGAATCGCAAGCAGTGCTTGAGGATCGCAAGCACTGCTTGAGAATCGCAAGCGTGTTTGAGGATCGCAAGCCTTGCTTGCGGATCGCAAGGTGTTTGAGGATCGCAAGCCTTGCTTGCGGATCGCAAGGTGTTTGAGGATCGCAAGCCTTGCTTGCGGATCGCAAGGTGTTTGAGGATCGCAAGCCTTGCTTGCGGATCGCAAGGTGTTTGAGGATCGCAAGCCTTGCTTGCGGATCGCAAGGTGTTTGAGGATCGCAAGCCTTGCTTGCGGATCGCAAGGTGTTTGAGGATCGCAAGCCTTGCTTGCGGATCGCAAGGTGTTTGAGGATCGCAAGCCTTGCTTGCGGATCGCAAGGTGTTTGAGGATCGCAAGCCTTGCTTGCGGATCGCAAGGTGTTTGAGGATCGCAAGCCTTGCTTGCGGATCGCAAGGTGTTTGAGGATCGCAAGCCTTGCTTGCGGATCGCAAGGTGTTTGAGGATCGCAAGCCTTGCTTGCGGATCGCAAGGTGTTTGAGGATCGCAAGCCTTGCTTGCGGATCGCAAGGTGTTTGAGGATCGCAAGCCTTGCTTGCGGATCGCAAGGTGTTTGAGGATCGCAAGCCTTGCTTGCGGATCGCAAGGTGTTTGAGGATCGCAAGCCTTGCTTGCGGATCGCAAGGTGTTTGAGGATCGCAAGCCTTGCTTGCGGATCGCAAGGTGTTTGAGGATCGCAAGCCTTGCTTGCGGATCGCAAGGTGTTTGAGGATCGCAAGCCTTGCTTGCGGATCGCAAGGTGTTGAGGATCGCAAGCCTTGCTTGCGGATCGCAAGGTGTTGAGGATCGCAAGCTTGTTTGAGGATCGCAAGGTGTTGAGGATCGCAAGCCTTGCTTGCGGATCCTAAGGATTGCTCGCGATCCTCAAGCACTGCTTGCGATCCGCAACTCCTCCTTTAGGTCTTGTGATTTTATGGGTATTTTTTGTAAAGTCGAAAACACTTGGTGATGTGTAAAATCGAGTAATAAAATTTATAAACACGAATTACCAAAAAGACTGACTCTTACACACTTGCGGGCAGTGAACCCGTTCGTATGCAATATAGTTAAATGGTAAATCCGAGGTCGATCATAATGACTAAGTAAGTAATTGTTCAAATAAAGTAATTCAAGTAAAAGAGGGGGGTTTGTGACCGAATTGTCACTTTGCAAAAGTTAGTAAAATAAGTTAGTAATCCCTCAGGATTAATCGAAAAGAGAGTTTTTGTTTAAAACAATAATTTAAAAAAGGCATCCATCTTGAATCCGCTCAACAACATGTTTTGATTGCACATAAATGAAGTTCAAATCCAATTAAGTTGGCAATGATAATCGTGACAAAATAAAGACACAAACTGGTACCACCAACGTTTCTAAAATCATTTCAATCACCTAATCAATCAGTTCCTTCGTAAAAGCCGGTACCACCAATGCTTAAAACAATTTCCCTAACCAACTAGTTTGTTTGTTTATCAAATTAACAATTGTATCTATGTGAAGACAACGTGGTACCACCAACCATTAACCAACACGTTGATAAAATGATTCTTTTTATTAAAATGACATTCACTATCATACCATGAACTAGTGACAATTGATTAAAGATAATTAATTGAAATCACATATATGTTCAACTAGTACCACTAACGAAGAACATAAATATCACCAATATCAAAATAATAATTAATAAAGAATCAATTCGTCAAGATCTCGACACAACGATAATTGAAATCAACTTTGAATTAATAAAATAGTGCAATCCTTGCATATGTCTCACTTCATCAAGATGGATGATAAAGTGATTAGCTACTCATACGGAAATAAGAATAACAAATCAAATATGAAGAATTCATTGTTACCGAATACAAAGAAATCGAAAGCAATGAACGAAAAGAATCCAATCGTAATCACGATCTTCCAAGGTGATAAAACTGATGAAAAGTCTCCTCAAAAGGTCTTGAAAACGGCTGGAAAGTAAAAGGTAGGGTTTATGAATGAGTTTGCCAGCTATATATAGTTGTCCCAAAAACATCTCAAAAACCCGATTCGCACTGCGGCGCAGCTCAAACACTGCGTCGCAGTGAAGCTTTGACCGTTGACTTATTGACTTATGTTGACTGTGTGCTGGCTTGTATAAGAACCCACTGCGTCGCAGTCTGGGTACACTGCGGCGTAGTGTAATTCTCTGTCTAAATAATGCGGCGCAGTCTTGCACTGCGTCGCAATCCCTCTTTGACTTTTATTGACCAGTTTCCAACTTCAGTCTCGTGCCTCGTACAACGTCCGTAAGCACTCATTTCACCTCAGAAATGTCGTTTTCTCCAGAATTATGCTCAAGCACCTGTTAATATCCTGAAACACTAACAAATACCATAAATGCAACAAATGCATACGAAAACGACGCGAAAACCACTTAAAAACAACTAATTTCATCGTGGGAAATGGGTATAAAATAAGACATATCAAATCCCCCCACACTTAAGCTTTGCTTGTCCTCAAGCAATTCCAAACTTCAAAACTCAAATTTCCTTGGTACATACACGAAAATAACATGTCAGTAATCAAAAAGAAGCTAAACCATACATGTAAATGAAAAGAGATGGTTAGGCAGTTTTAATCTTAAATGAAAACTGGAATGTTTGACAATACTTGACTTATACACAAGCCTCAATAACACGACTAAGCACTGAACAATCGAATCAATGATATATCCTCTATCCTACTCCAACTAACTTACTATTGGGGTTGAATATTTGAATAATCACTCAAGGCCTAGTCGTGATGCATACTCTTTTACCATAGGCTTGTACTAGAATCGTTCCTGCCCCGTCATGGCGTAAGCACCAAGACGTCTATCAGAAGAGGTCTTTAGAGGGTTGTAATGAACTCTGAGGCTACACAGGGTATTTAAAAGGGTATGAAAATTTGGGATAACGATTGGTGTTAAAAGGAAATAACACAACATTTAACAAAGTTTTTACATAATAATCTAATCCATAAACCCATGTCATCAGTTGCCAACGGTCCAAATCCCGAGAAGTTGTCCCGACAATACCCCCAATAGAACGATTAAAAACCGACACCATTGTGGTGTATGACAATCAAACAACTCAATCAACCATGACGAACCATGTTGGCTTAAACGAATATGCCAACCCAAATATGATAACTGAAGAATATAGCATTACAAGATCTTTTTGTTGGTTTATAAAGATGTACCAACTCAACTCGATAAATTGTAGAAACAATGAAGCAATTGTTGGTGTAATTGATGAACCAACTTACAAAAATGATTTGACCAAAAGTGAGAAATACCAACTGACAGCCCAAGCTCTTTTTTTTCATTTTTTCTGTTTTTCAATTCTTTTATTCTTTTTTTTTTGTGAGCTACTTTTACTCTGACTAATTGGTATTCTCTAAGTAATGTTGAAACAGTGACAAATCATGCAATAACATGCTGAGATGAACAATCCAGACTTGATCCAAAAACCATGACGAAATCAATCTATTCTCAGTAACCGAGAATATCCCAACCCGACACAATAGGACAACCCAAACCATCCACTAGCATAGGCAACCAATGACCCACCAGGACTTCGACTATCGGTGTGGCGAGGGAAGGTGTATATTTAGGGTGGATTAATAACAAAGAACAGGCTAATGACAACATGTTTTCTATTGTTTCTTGCACTAAAAATGAGTGCAACATAAGGGTATCACAGGTGGTTCACTAACCAGTGTAGTTAGCTACTAAGCACATTAACAAAACATGCACATAACAAATGTTTACAAAACAAGGGGTAAACAAACAAAGAACAAAGGTTTTAACCTAAATTTGCCTCTTCCTCTATACGGAACGATCAACCAGGACAAGTTCTAGAATCAACGTAATCACCGGCACATTCATAGCAAATGAAAGTAACCCGGAAATGGAAAAACTAACCTCAAACTTGCACATCATAGTTCAAAGTTCTAAGTCGAACCCTTACTCTTGAATAAATTCAAAAGCCTACGAGAGGGACAAATTTACAAGGCCAATCAATCCAAATCCGTAAACACCTAGCATATCTATAAATGATCAAGAATCTCACATATTTGGTGTTTTGGTGCTATAAGCGTGCTAGTCATGTTATTAATCCAGAAGGAATTGCCTAATTAATCAATCAAAACACATTCCACCAATTAAATTTTGTACCAAGGGTGTAGTCAAATTGCTCATTAATATCTATAATTAGGTGACAAAAGCAATTAACTACAAGGACAAGCATGCAAAAGTTTAAAAAATTCCTCTAAAATACCCGACTTTTTCCTATTTACCACCCCCCCCCCACACACACTTGAGTTGGACAATGCCCTCAATGTCCAATGAACTAAGGCAAACTATGGGAAATAGGGGAAAGTAAACAAAAAGCAAAATAAGAACAAGAAAATTGCCGGGTATGACAGGTGTTCCATGCATGAATGATGCCAACAAGAATAGAGCGCTGAACTTACTGCCAGCATATGCATATGACAAACTTGCTATTCAACATGAAAACACGATTAACGGGCAACAGATCATATAATTAAGCATGCAAATCACTATCCCTACTTATTCGAAATGGAAATGAAAAGAAAATACGATGTCTCATCACCCCGTAGGGTGGATACAAACCAAACAAATGGAAATAAAGTACTGAAATGGAAATTGTTCAAACTAGTAAATGATACAAGCAATCATCAACATGCAGACGACGCTCCTCATCATAATCTCATCATCTGATCAGCTAGTAGGTGGGTATCCCAGCATTCCACCACCTGGTGGACCAAAGAATGATGCAACCACCTGCTCAGCATCAGTCGGAGCTGTTGAACCTCCTGCGCCTGCATTTCTACCCTGGGTACCTGCATAAGAGCCAAAAGAAACCGGATGATCTGGCCTCGTTCCCCCCTCGTGGGAAGGAGGCCAGATCATCCGGTTTCTTTTGGCTCTTATGCAGGTACCCATGGTGGAGATGCAGGCGCATGAGGTTCAGCAGCTCCGACTAATGCTAAGCAGGTGGTTGCATCATTCTTTGGTCCACCAGGTGGTGGAATGCTGGGATACCCACCTACTAGCTGATCAGATGATGAGATTATGATGAGGAGCGTCGTCTGCATGTTGATGATTGCTTGTATCATTTACTAGTTTGAACAATTTCCATTTCAGTACTTTATTTCCATTTGTTTGGTTTGTATCCACCCTACGGGGTGATGAGACATCGTATTTTCTTTTCATTTCCATTTCGAATAAGTAGGGATAGTGATTTGCATGCTTAATTATATGATCTGTTGCCCGTTAATCGTGTTTTCATGTTGAATAGCAAGTTTGTCATATGCATATGCTGGCAGTAAGTTCAGCGCTCTATTCTTGTTGGCATCATTCATGCATGGAACACCCGTCATACCCGGCAAGTTTTTCTTGTTCTTATTTTGCTTTTTGTTTACTTTCCCCTATTTCCCATAGTTTGCCTTAGTTCATTGGACATTGAGGGCATTGTCCAACTCAAGTGGGGGGGGGGGGTAAATAGGAAAAAGTCGGGTATTTTTGAGGATTTTTTTATGAACCGACGATAAAACCCGACATGACCCAAAAAGCTTCTTACCGATTTAACATTAGTGGGAGGAGGTAATTTAGCTATGACATCAATTTTTGCTTTATCAACCTCAAGTCCCGCTTTTGAAACTTTATGTCCCAACACAATCCCTTCCTTTACCATGAAATGACATTTTTCCCAATTCAAAACCAAATGTGCCCTTTCACACCTTTCCAACATTTTATCAAGACTATCTAGACAACTTTCAAAAGAACTTCAAATACAGAAAAGTCATCCATGAAGACTTCCATGGAAGTTTCAATCATGTCTTGAAAAATAGCAATCATGCATCTTTGAAAGGTTCCGAGGGCATTACAAAGACCAAAAGGCATTCTCCTATAGGCATAGGTACCAAACGGGCAGGTGAATGTGGACTTCTCTTGGTCATTCGGGTCAATGGGTATTTGGAAATACCCGGAAAACCCGTCCAAGAAGCAAATGTACTCGTTTCCGGCAAGCCGTTCGAGCATTTGGTTGATGAATGGCAAGGGAAAATGGTCTTTACGGGTGGCGTCATTTAACTTCCGATAATCAATGCAAACCCGCCATCCCGTGACAATTCTAGTGGGAACTAACTCATTTTTCTCATTCAAAACAACAGTCATCCCACCCTTTTTTGGCACACAAAGCACCAGACTCACCCATGGAATATCCGAAATGGGGAATATAATTCCCGCATCCAGCAACTTAATTATCTCTTTTTTCACAACTTCCTTCATGTTCGGATTAAGTCTACGTTGTCTTTGCACTACCGGTTTAACATTATCAATAAAAATTATGGTGTGCTTACAAAATTCAAGACTTATACCCGGGATATCGGAAGTTTTCCAAGCAAAGGCCTTTTTATGGGCCTTGAGGACGGTCATGAGTCTAGATTTCTCGTCCTCCGACAATGAGGACGAGATAACAACGGGTAAAAGAGATGTACCTTCGAGATAAGCATACTCAAGATGATCCGGCAAAGGCTTGAGCTCCAAGTCGGTAGGAGGGTTCTCAACCGATGTCAACACCCATGTGCTTCCATCCGCCGTGATTTTTTCGAAGGTTTCATCTTCCGGTGGAGTTGTATCCATGCTCAAAGCCAAAATTTCTTCAATTTGATCATTGGTGATATCTTCACCACTTGCAATCTCGGCTTCAACAACTCCATTTTCTTCCATAGCTTCTTGCATTTCCAAGTCCAAAGCATCATCTATCACATCAATTCTAAAACAAGTATCATCAGAAGAATAAGGATGCTTTAATGCTCTACTAACTTTAAAAACAATCCGGTCATCACCGACCCCTAAGAAAATCTCCTTATCCTTAACCCGGATGATAGCATCCGCGGTGTTAAGGAATGGGCGGACAAGAATTAGAGGAACTTTAGCATCCGCCTCCATTTCAAGGATGACAAAATCGACCGGAAACACCATATGCCCTACCTTAATCTGCAGGTTTTTCGCTATCCCTATGGGATATTGGAAAGAGCGGTCAGCGAGCCTAATGCTCATTCGGGTAGGGGTCAACTCACCTAAGGCCAATTTTGTATAAACAGAATAAGGCATTAAATTAATACTGGCCTCAAGATCGGCCAAGGCCTCACAAATAAATGCACCAAAAGAACAAGCAATGAGAAAACTCCCTGGATCTTCTAACTTGGGAGGAATCTGATTCTTGATTATCGCTGAACACTCGGCACTAAGAACGGCAGTCTTTGCCTCTTCAAGCTTCCTTTCTTAATGATCTCCTTGAGAAACTTTGCGTAATTGGGCATCCCTGCAATAAGATCAACTAAAGGAACAGTTATGTTTACCGACTGAATCAATTCAACAAACTTCTTGAAGTGCTCCTTAATCTTCTCTTTCCTCAACCGTTGAAGAAATGGGATCTTTGGCTGATAGGGATTCACGGTTGACTTTTCAGCTGGCTTAGATGGAACGACCGGTGTCTGCACGGCTTGGTTCGGCTCCATCTCTATCTCATCATCAACCAGCTCCTTGTCTTCATTTACCTGCACAACTGGAGTAACATCATCAGGTAATGGATTAGCCGAGTTATAAGTTTTACCTGCTCGAGTTGTGATGGCATTAACATGCTCATTTCTAGCATTAGGAGGAGTGTACTTCTGTCCTTGCCCTTGGTTGTTTGATTGAGGCTTCGGGTTCTGTTGAGTGTTACTCGATAAAGTACCGGGTGGTCTATTAGAATTCCCGAGCCTTTCAAGCCTTCCTTCCAAGTCTTTTATTGTGGCTTGCTGGTTCTTTGTCCCTTGATCCAACTTGTGTCCGAGCCCATCCAATCGAGTAGTCAAAGCGTCCAACGCAGAGCTCACCTTCTTTGACTCTTCTGCAACGTACTCATTAGTTGCTCTCTGGGCACTAATAAAATCCTTCATTATATCCTTTAGTTCTGAATCTGGACCTTGTTGATTCTGATTGTTGAACCTGCTGAACCTGCTACCACCAAAACCAGAATTGTTAGTATTATAAGAAGAAGAAGAAGGGATAAGAGTTACCTGATTGCCGGTTTTGAAAACCGGTGTTGCGGTTGAAATTCCCCTGTTGTTGGTTCTGAACAAAATTAACATCTTGAACCGGCTTTTGGGGGCAATCCTCGGTGTAATGAAAATCTCCGCAAATGTCACATCCGTCAGCCATAACTTTCACATCCCTTTCCAAATTCTTGAACCTACTTTCTTGACCATCAAACCTCTCATCTATTCGCTTTGAGAGAGCCTTAACTTCAGCAAATAATTTAGAATCTTCGCTACTTTCAACTTTAGCGAAAGTGGTTCTCCTGGATCTCTTGACTCGGTCTTCATCTCGGGTCGAGCTCTCTTTGGCCATGCCTTCAAGAATTTTGTAACCTTCATTCGGGGAAATGTTGCTGAAACTACCCCCGAATGCATACCCAAGCTCTCTCTTAGATCTCCTATCCAATCCATCTAAGAAAATCTCAACAATCACTTCGGTACCCATGCTATGTGCCGGGCAATTCCTCAACATCTCCTTAAATCTCTTCCAAGCTTCTACAACATCCTCACCATTATCTTGAGAAAAACCCCGAATTTGATTCTCTAGCTGCCTTTGAGTTCTTATAGAATAGAACTCGTCAATGAATCCTTCCCTAAGTTCAGCCCAAGTAGAGAATGAATTATTCGGTAGCTCCTTAAACCATGAAGATGCATCTCCAGTGAGAGTCAATGGAAACAATTCCAGTTTCACAATCTCAGCTTGCCCTTCCCCGTACTGATACAATCGGCAAATCTTTTCAAACCTCTCAACATGAGCATAAGGATTACATCTTCTAACCCCGTCGAACTTATCTTCCTCGACACTCTTGAGATGATTACCCTTTAAGGAGAAGTTTGCTGATATCGCAGGGGGCGGATAGTTGTGCCCCGGTTGGCTGGGACAGTTATTCTTCGTTCCCCGTAAGGAACGTTGTTCATGTCTCTCGGTTGTTCTTCACCCATCCTGTTTACCCTTCCTTGTTGATTTTGGTTTCTGTTGATTTGAGGGAATACAGTGCTATTCGGTTCAGGTGTTTGAACTTTTTCTTCTGTGTCCGGGTCTTCTCCTGTTCGAAATATCCAAGTTGCGTCCTCCGACCTATTAACCACTTGATCTTATGAGGTCTGGACCGGTGGAACTTGATTTGCGGTTTCTGAATCTATCTTGCCTGATGTGGATGGTTCCTCACTGGTGTTTTGCACTAATCTACGTCTGGCCCTCCTCGGATTAGATAATGGACTATGCAAGGGTAAGCCAGAGGCTCTAGTGTTAATCAACTAGCAACAAACCTGCACAATCACCACAAAAACAAACCGTCAAACGCACCTGGTACAAATGAAATAAAAATGAAAATTAAATAAAATCTACTAATAAAGCAATTAACTTTCTCACAAATAAATGTGAGAAAGGGTCGAACTACAAAATTAAACAATTATCACAAATAAATGTGAGACAGGGTCGAACTACAAAAATAAACAACTACTAAACAAAAGTCCCCGGCAACGGCGCCAAAAACTTGATGTGTAAAATCGAGTAATAAAATTTATAAACACGAATTACCAAAAGACTGACTCTTACACACATGCGGGCAGTGAACCCGTTCGTATGCAATATAGTTAAATGGTAAATCCGAGGTCGATCACGAGGACTAAGTAAGTAATTGTTCAAATAAAGTAATTCAAGTAAAAGAGGGGGGTTTGTGACCGAATTGTTACTTTGCAAAAGTTAGTAAAATAAGTTAGTAATCCCTCAGAATTAATCGAAAAGAGATTTTTTGTTTAAAACAATAATTTAAAAAAGGCATCCATCTTGAATCCGCTCAACAACATGTTTTGATTGCACATAAATGAAGTTCAAATCCAATTAAGTTGACAATGATAATCGTGACAAAATAAAGACACAAACTGGTACCACCAACCGTTAACCAACACGTTGATAAAATGATTCCTTTTATTAAAATGACATTTACTATCATACCATGAACTAGTGACAATTGATTAAAGATAATTAATTGAAATCAACTTTGAATTAATAAAATAGTGCAATCCTTGCATATTGTCTCACTTCATCAAGATGGATGATAAAGTGATTAGCTACTCATACGGAAATAAGAATAACAAATCAAATATGAAGAATTCATTGTTACCGAATACAAAGAAATCGAAAGCAATGAACGAAAAGAATCCAATCGTAATCACGATCTTCCAAGGTGATAAAACTGATGAAAAGTCTCCTCAAAAGGTCTTGAAAACGGCTGGAAAGTAAAAGGTAGGGTTTATGAATGAATTTGCTAGCTATATATAGTTGCCCCAAAAACATCTCAAAAACCCGAATTTGATTCTCTAGCTGCCTTTGAGTTCTTATAGAATAGAACTCGTCAATGAATCCTTCCCTAAGTTCAGCCCAAGTAGAGAATGAATTATTCGGTAGCTCCTTAAACCATGAAGATGCATCTCCAGTGAGAGTCAATGGAAACAATTCCAGTTTCACAATCTCAGCTTGCCCTTCCCCGTACTGATACAATCGGCAAATCTTTTCAAACCTCTCAACATGAGCATAAGGATTACATCTTCTAACCCCGTCGAACTTATCTTCCTCGACACTCTTGAGATGATTACCCTTTAAGGAGAAGTTTGCTGATATCGCAGGGGGCGGATAGTTGTGCCCCGGTTGGCTGGGACAGTTATTCTTCGTTCCCCGTAAGGAACGTTGTTCATGTCTCTCGGTTGTTCTTCACCCATCCTGTTTACCCTTCCTTGTTGATTTTGGTTTCTGTTGATTTGAGGGAATACAGTGCTATTCGGTTCAGGTGTTTGAACTTTTTCTTCTGTGTCCGGGTCTTCTCCTGTTCGAAATATCCAAGTTGCGTCCTCCGACCTATTAACCACTTGATCTTATGAGGTCTGGACCGGTGGAACTTGATTTGCGGTTTCTGAATCTATCTTGCCTGATGTGGATGGTTCCTCACTGGTGTTTTGCACTAATCTACGTCTGGCCCTCCTCGGATTAGATAATGGACTATGCAAGGGTAAGCCAGAGGCTCTAGTGTTAATCAACTAGCAACAAACCTGCACAATCACCACAAAAACAAACCGTCAAACGCACCTGGTACAAATGAAATAAAAATGAAAATTAAATAAAATCTACTAATAAAGCAATTAAATTTCTCACAAATAAATGTGAGACAGGGTCGAACTACAAAAATAAACAACTAAAAAAAAAAAAAAAAAAAAAAAAAAAAAAAAAAAAAAAAAAAAAAAAAAAAAAAAAAAAAAAAAAAAAAAAAAAAAAAAAAAAAAAAAAAAAAAAAAAAAAAAAAATAAGTTAAGTGGTAAAAATAAGAAAAAAAAAAAAAAAAAAAAAAAAAAAAAAAAAAAAAAAAAAAAAAAAAAAAAAAACCACCAATGCTTAAAACAATTTCCCTAACCAACTAGTTTGTTTGTTTATCAAATTAACAATTGTATCTATGTGAAGACAACGTGGTACCACCAACCGTTAACCAACACGTTGATAAAATGATTCCTTTTATTAAAATGACATTTACTATCATACCATGAACTAGTGACAATTGATTAAAGATAATTAATTGAAATCACATATATGTTCAACTAGTACCACTAACGAAGAACATAAATATCACCAATATCAAAATAATAATTAATAAAGAATCAATTCGTCAAGATCTCGACACAACGATAATTGAAATCAACTTTGAATTAATAAAATAGTGCAATCCTTGCATATTGTCTCACTTCATCAAGATGGATGATAAAGTGATTAGCTACTCATACGGAAATAAGAATAACAAATCAAATATGAAGAATTCATTGTTACCGAATACAAAGAAATCGAAAGCAATGAACGAAAAGAATCCAATCGTAATCACGATCTTCCAAGGTGATAAAACTGATGAAAAGTCTCCTCAAAAGGTCTTGAAAACGGCTGGAAAGTAAAAGGTAGGGTTTATGAATGAATTTGCTAGCTATATATAGTTGCCCCAAAAACATCTCAAAAACCCGATTCGCACTGCGGCACAGCTCAAACACTGCGTCGCAGTGAAACTTTGACCGTTGACTTATTGAATTATGTTTACCGTGTGCCGGCTTGTATAAGAACCCACTGCGTCGCAGTCTGGGTACAATACGGCGCAGTGTAATTCTCTGTCTCAATACTGCGGCGCAGTCTTGCACTGCGTCGCAGTCCCTCTTTGACTTTTATTGACCAACTTCCAACTTCAGTCTCGTGCCTCGTACAACGTCCGTAAGCACTCATTTCACCTCAGAAATGTCGTTTTCTCCAGAATTATGCTCAAGCACCTGTTAATATCCTGAAACACTAACAAATACCATAAACGCAACAAATGCATACGAAAACGATGCGAAAACCACTTAAAAACAACTAATTTCATCGTGGGAATTGGGTATAAAATAAGACATATCACTTGAGTATTTTGGTATAATTAAGATGTCTTCTGGTTATCTAGGTTATTTTTTCTTTTTGTTATCATATTGCATATGAACTCGGTTTGTTTTTGAAAAACCAAGCTTATATTTATATAGGCATTCAAGTTAGTTTTGAAGCGGAAATAGTAATAAGATAAACTTTTTTATTATAAAAAGAAATTACCCGAGTTTTGATAATAAGCTTAAAACCCATAATCAACTCAGCTATTAATACTTCGATCCGAGTATCACACTCTTTTTTTTTTCTCATCTCCATTTTCAATTTTGCCACGTATTTTAATTTTCTTCTTAGGTATGTTTAATTATGCCGGTGAATTATAGTTATAGATATACCAATCAAGATAAGTCACGTCCCCATCATTTGTTAGACGTGTTGTACATACTATGTTATCGCTATAGCGGTGCTCTAGCGTTTATCAGTCCTCCTCCCAAATATCGGTCCAGATATCATCGGTGATATTTACTGATATTCCACCGATATCGGTCAAATTAACATGGGGAGTGGTTTTATAGGTTTTTTAAAAAACTTTTTATTGTCCAAACTTATAAACAACAATCTTTTGCAACTAACACTATACTATCAAAAAACTAAAACTTGTAAGCTTCGACTTTTGATATTTTTATGAAGTATTAAGTATTAATTATTATATATTAGAACGGTATCTGCGTGATGCGGCGGTGTAATATCGACGGCGGTGGCAGTGACAGGTGGTGGTGGCGTGGGCGGTGGTGTCAGTGGTGGCGGAGAGTAGTGTAAGTTATTGATGTAATGTGGATTTTGATGAATTGTTGAAACTTAATTATGTTGAAAGTTGAAATTTAAAATTCAAACAAAAACCCGAACTTTCTTTATAATATAATATAATATAGATAAATAAATATTACAATTAAAATTACCGCTATCCCAACGAAATAACCGATATCTCAAATATCGATCTTCGACTGCGATAACCGATATCTGAGTATTAACAACATAATCACATAGTGTACACATGAGATCCATACAATTTGTTACATTAGCATAAAATAAAAGTTTTGGCAGATGATTTTACTCATTTTACGAGTAGTCTAATCCTAAGGCGACTACAGTATCTTCATTTAATGAAAACAAACGAGCAAATCAATTTTTAGTAATTAAATTTATGAATCAGTAAAAGTATCACCCAATGTCGTCTTTTACAAGTTTTAGGTCCCAATAATATATATGATAGTGTATTCGGAGGTCGATATGTAAAAAGTTTTACCTCCAGCCTTGTAAGAATGCGACTATTAAACCCTTACTTCCGAAGACAAATATATTAAATTTATGATTCAGTCATTACAATAAACGAAAAAACATTTATACTCCTAAGGACGTCTACAATTTGAGGTAAAAACAAGGCATTATCGTTGATTTTAACACACTAATTATCCACATGCAATCAATTGAAAAATCCTCGCACCAATCAATTTTCGTGACAGGCTACATAATGTATATTTATAACATCACAAACAAACACTTGACAACAAAAGCTAGCTCCTAGCCACTCATGCATATATTGTTTCTTTCTTTAAGTCATCGGACTAATCCATCAACAACGTATCAATTTTAACATTATTTACATATTGATGTGGAGATTAAAGGGAAATACAACAAGAAAGAGCCAATCACTGCTAACCTTATATGTGCATGTTGCAATTAAACGAAGAAAACAATACAACCCGTAATCAAGTCACACACCATATGTAGTAAGATAGATTTTTTTTTCCCCACTTATTTCAAATAAGAGGTCATTGGGAAAAAAATGAAGAAGATAGAAAAAAACGATACTAACTGACGTGAAAAAAAATTATAAATGAAAAAAAGAAATAGTTACGAATAGTCTTCATGTCCATTCAACCTAAAAAAACTTTAACAAAATCAGATGCATGTAATATAATTGAATAAAGAATAACTTATAAAGTATAATGTTAACATCGTATAAATATATGATGTTCCCTTTAGGCTTGGCAACGGGTTGGGTATGGGCTGGGTTTAGATAATCCTGGACCCAAACCCGATTAAAATTCTCCGTCTCAAACCCGGACCCGGACCCGACGGGTCCCTGTTTGACTGTCGGGTAACGGGTTTCTTCACATGCAATCGGGGACCCGTCAAAATCTATGGTGAAAAAATTGTATATATATATATACTTTCATCTTTAATAAAAAATATGGCGTAAATTGTTAAAGTGTCATGATAACTCAATAATTTAAAAACCATTTATTACAAATTATCATATGCATTTTTGGTTAATATACCAAATTTTTATATTTCAACTATAATTGAAGCTTTCTATAAAACTAGATTGAACAGACATCAATCTATATACAAAGTTATCCAGTGATATTTATTTAAAAATTAAATCATTATTAAGATAATACATACAGGTCGGGTATACGAGTTCGGGGGCAGAGTATACAGGCTGGGTATGTGGATGTTTCACTAAAACCGTACCCGTACCCAAACCCGTTAAAAAATTAAAACCATCCTTTTAACCTGCTCTAGACTCACATACCCGGACCTGAATCCGACCCAAAAATGTCGGGTATTGGGTTGCTTTGTCATCCCTAGTCCACAACTTACATGAACATGTCTGAAAATTAGATTAGAAATTAATATAATTAACAAATACGGTGACTGAAAAGATCAACATACCGGCGTTTGAAAGGAAATCACCGGACGGAATCCTGTTGGAAGTTTGCTTAAGGTGCATTTCTCTTAATTTTATTATTATTATTTGATTATAATAATTGTTTGATGATGTACTCAATCAATCAATCATTATATATTATATATATATGTGTGTGTGTGTGTGTGTCACTAGTATTTGTTGCTTGTTTCAATTGACCATACATTAGGTTTTATTTTATCTCTTTGTGGCCCGTCATAGTTTAGCGTAATGATTCGTAAACAGAGGATTAGGGATTTAGCTGTGTAATTAGTTAACAAGTATTATTATATTAACTCTCACAACTCATATTTTATATAAACAAAGTAATTTCATCATAAAAAATCTATCCGAGTGAGCTGAAAGAAAGAACGATCAGTAGTAGACACAGGCTGGCTGAGTTAAAAACGTAATATTCTTTGTTACATAACACAATCCACTTGTTCATTTTCAAGTAAATTCTGAATAGAAGTTCGGTTATGTCTATCTGCTTTGAAAATTCAGTTTGCGTAAGCAATATGCATACATTAATGCATAAAAGACTGTGAAAACAACTATGATCGTAGCAACTGATCCCATACCATCCGTGTTATATCCGAAGTAGCTTTTAACAAACCATTTAATTGTCGGATCATCCGACATCCCAGGCACCTTAATGGTTTCGTCCAAATCACCGTACTGTGAAACGATTAGTCCCTGAATTGTCCATTGTAGTGGGCAAATCCAGTAGTACCACATCCACCATTTCGGGATTTTCTGTAATATCAGATAGGAGAATTATTATAAATGTTGGTAATTGAGAGTGTAATCTAGGGTGTTCAGGGATTCTAAATCGATAAACCAGACTGTGAACTGAATACGAACTCTAAGTTTGTTTAAAGTTGGAAAATATATGATACGAACCCGGAACTGTGGGTCAACCCGGGCTGCTGGACTAGACCCATTTATGTGCTGGGATTGGGGGATAACAGAAAGGCAGTTATATGTGCTGAATGGAGGGAAACAGAATGGAAAGAATTCAAATTGACAATAACTGCCCTGCCCCACTACAGCATAACTGCTCCAATATTTTCTTTATATAGGCCAGCATGTTTTACTTTTTAGGATGTCTTGTCTTTTATATACTTAAGTTAGCAAACTCTTGTTTGTAATCGGAGATATGCCTATCTCGAATCAGGCCAACTATCCTTGTTCTTGTTTATTTTAATCAATCAAATTCTGGTTTCTATCAATATAATTATAAAGTTATGGTTTTTTTATATTTGAAAATATATCTTTTCAAGAATGACAAGTTGTTTCTGCTTTTCTATATAACCGAAGCGGGAACCAAACTGACTATAGCTAGATCTGGAACTGTCCCAGTTCAGTTGTTTTGGTCGTTAGGGCCGAGTTTTGCACACCCTAGACTTTTATGCTAGTAAAGACTTAAGAGAAGTAGAAATATAAGTAGATAAAATTAAGAAACGTTACCGGTCGTGGGATGAAGAATCCAGAGAAGAGATTAAAGAGCACGTTTATTGCAGCTGCAAAGATGGACGCAGCTTGGTGGTTCGGGGTGATTGATACTATCATCAGCCCGTAGTATGTGAAGTATAGAAATGTAAAGAAGCTGATGAAGAAGAACCAGAAAAATTTGGCCACCGTCCATTCGAAGCTTACCATGGCATATACTATAAGAGTATAGTACATGGTTTGAACAAGCACAAAAGGTATCTCGACAAGTACCTGGACGTGACAAGTAGTATCACGAAAGGTACATATATCATTAGTAAGCTGAAAACTTTAGTATATGTTTATCATGTAAAAGGTGGACAATATTTTACATGCCGACTGTTGACAAGGACTACATTTAAGAAGAGTTTGGAACTTCGACCCATTTACTTACAATAGATTGTTTTTAATGGAAGTGCAAAAATTTTGCTCCACAGGGAACATGCTCAAAGTGTCAAAGGTCTAATTTAAAGTCTCGCAATCTCCTCAATCGTTTTATAAAAGATATATATTATTGCTGTAAATTGTTAAATTATTGTTTTTGTAGACATTATTTGCACAGTAGTTATTTCTAAAAAATGGGCAAAATAGTGCTAGCAGCTATACCCAGCCTGGCCCTTACTAAAACATGTCTCTCTTCAACCCAAACCATCCTTTGATTTATTACATAACCTGACCGATCCATCCAGTTTGCCACCTCTAGTGCTTTAGAGAGGATTGCTTTATGCTAGAGGACAAAAAGGTTTATCGAACCTGAGCCATGGCGTATGATAATGAAGAGTACATCCCAGCAGCCCGTTCTCGATAAAATACTGTTCTTTCAAAAGAGGCAACTGGAAGTATTGTTACACAATTGTTAAATCCAGCAAACATCACAGCAACGTACATTGCACCAATCATAGTAGTCAAATCAGTACTGTTACTCCTGTAATAGCGTGAAAACATATTTAAGTTTTTTTCGTTAATGTGGCTGTGTAAGAGTTGGGTTCTAGAAATTCTGCGAAACTACCTTTTTGTGCCAACTTTCCAAAAGATTGTCCCCAGCAAGAGAGCAGTAACCAAAGCAAAGAAAAATCTTACAAGGTTATAATCTGGGGTTCTCCAATACCGCCACCATTGTTTCTGCATACAACACTTGAACTGGCCCAACGTGGACTGCGAATACATTGTTTTGAAAGTCATGTCTTTAGCCCCTAAAGGAGGCGTGCTTAGCTCTTTCACCAGACCCACATTTCTTCTGCTTAAAAGTTATGATGTTAGTTTTGTATTTTTCGAGATAGAACAGGAACAAGGTCACAAAATTGTTTTGGGCTGCTGGCTGGATCACAAAATTATTTTGTGCTTTTCTGTAAGCTTTTATACAAATTGTGTGAAATCTGTTGCTAGGGCCATACCGGCACATTACTCATCTATTTGTTGATGAATGCTGCATATGAGTTAGGAGGAATTTTTGTTTTTGGAATACACTTTTGGCTACTTTTTACATACGTCGGACCCATTCAGCCTGTTTCTATTTTAGTAAATATTTTGAGGTTGACACTTATTCTCTGTTACAGAAATATACAACCTAACTTGACCCGTTCACCCACTATTATGTTCGAATTGCCTCTCTTTGAGATAAAAAGTAATTGGTAGGTGCAGCTACTTCTAATATTCACTCACTTATACAAGAGTGATGATTTGTAGTGCTCTGAGAAATCAATTCCAAGCCGGAATTCTGCAGCTTCTGAGCTCACTTCCAGCATCCATGTTGCTGGATTGCACAGGGCTTTCAGTTTCGGAACGCCAGGAATTTTCTGAACATTTTACATGGTTAAAGTAATATATGATACTATAAACTTGAATAGGGATCAAATGATTACAATACCTCAAAGTAGTTGATTACTTTTACTGAATTTTGGCCCAAGGGTCCTGAGTATATTACTTGTCCTCCTCTTTTCAGCAGTAGGAGCTGATATGCAATATATACCAAAATTACGGATGTAACATGTGCTTGATGTGTTCCTTTAAGTTCTATCTTCTTGACCCATTACGGATAATACATACCCTGAATCAATCCATTATTAACTAAACCCTTTTCTAAACTTACCTCATCAAAAGCTTCAAAAATATGAATGCCAGGCTGGTGAATTGTGCAAACCACCGTTCTTCCTGTGTCCACCGTATTCCTTACTGTCCTCATTACAATTGCTGCTGCCCTTGCATCAAGCCCCGATGTTGGTTCATCCATAAATATTATTGCAGGATTAGCAACAAGCTCTACTGCAATCGTCAGTCTCTTTCTCTGCTGAGTTGATAAACCACTAACACCTGGAATCCCTACAATTGAGTCTTTAAGGTCGTTTAGTTCCACTAGATCCATAACTTCATCCACAAAAAGCTGCATAAACCAAAAAGGCAGTATTATAGTTATATTAGTTATTGCATACAGTGGTAACCAACTTTGGTCAACTTCTGTTTGGAAAACCATCTTTGTTTTTGCCCATAAAAAGGTGAACCATTTTCAGATCTCTTAGAAGTGGATGTGGAGTCATAATGTTGGATAAAACTCAACATGGTCAAACTTACTGACATGTTATCATTTTGACTGTTATTCTTTACACATTTCCTGTTTTTTATGTGCAAAATAGAGATCGTTTCCCTACATGGAAATTGTATCAAGTTTGGTTACCTAATGATAGTAGTGAACCGGTTACTAATTTACTTTGAGAAACAATGTCTTTATATAATTTACCATTTTTACTTCCGTGGTAACTTCCTTAGGGAGACGAAGGAAAGCTGAGAAAATTAGAGATTCATGGACAGTGACTTGAGGTGAGTGGATGTCATTTTGCTCACAATATCCTGAAACCCTCGCAAAAGTTTCTTGTTTCTTAGGAAATCCTGATATTTTTATATCTCCTTCAATTAAACCACCAGTTTTTCTTCCTGCTAAAACATCCATCAATGTTGTTTTTCCAGCTCCACTTACTCCCATTAACGCTGTCAGAACACCGGGCCTAAATGCACCGGTTATATCTCGGAGTAACTGAAGTTTGACCTTTTTGACTCCTTGTTCTATCATTTCCTGTCAACCCAGGTTAAAACATTTCGTAACAAAATTTTGAGTATAAAATCATGAATACACAACATAATGAGAAGATGCGTAAAAGCCATTCTTACTTCGGGCATATCTACAGAGTAATTAACTTTGCTGAAAGACATGGAAAGTGGGGTAAATGGAAGAACCATTCGTTTGTTTAAAGCAACACGATTGGTGGCTTCTAAACTTGAGTTTTCTTGCATTCCTTGTTCATTTGCATTTAGTTGTTCGCTCGTATTTTGGATTTCTGCGTTTCCTTCTAAAACAAAAACTTAGCAATTAGGATGAAAAAAAGAAGTTTCTTAACTAAATTAATACATTACAATAGTTCTTACGTGACAGTTCTTTAGATTTTGCATGATTGGCTTTCACCTCCTTGACGATGTCCTTAGATATAATTGCTTGTGTCTTTCCGAGTGCTTTTATATAAGAAATGCAAACATAGGTCAACCAAATATTCATCTTAGCATTAAAATTTAGAGGTGGCAAAATGACAGGCAGATCTGGTAAAATATCAATACATGTAACTTAGAATCCAAATTCAAAACACTATTTAGTCCAAACTGTAATAAACAATTAATGTTTGAAGTATGATTTCATTGTGAAAAACGAATTGTAAAGTTATCCTAAAACAACTTAAGGTACTTATAACATGACCCATATGAATCCTTTTTAACTAGTATTCTTTGTGTCCCATTTTGCCTGTTAGATAGAAGATACCCCAAATCGGGTCAAAGTTGCCACTAGTGGTAAAGTTTGAAGTGGAACTTACGGTTTAAGTATGTGAGAGCCAAAGTGAAAAGAAAGTTGAAAAGAATTGCAAAACCAAGAAGAACTCCTGCTCCAATCCAAAACATGTTCCTATTTGGAGGGACATCAATCATCCTTAACACAGCTACACCGAGTTCAGTAGCATTATCAGAGGCCTGAATACAAAGGTAATCGTAGTTACAAAATGACCTTATATATAGAATTGGTATTATTAACAATTAACAAAATACATACCAATCTGTTCATCCATCTTGGAGCGAACATCTCATTTACAGTTAAGGCATTGAATCCGTAGCTGAAGGGTGAAACCCAATAAGCCCATCCCCACCACTTTGGTATTTGACCTATAAAGTCATAACCAAATTTTGAATTATATAATCACAACTTTATCAATCATATGCGTAACCATAAATGTGCCTCTGGATCCCCAAAAGAATCATTATTCCCAAAATAGTTTTAGTCGACCCACGAACACTATTTAGGTGGTTGTGGTTATTAAAAGTAGACATTGGGCGACCATAGACCTGTACCTGTTATTTGTTATGCTTTGACCAATTTGAGTGAACCTCCCTAGATAAACATCTTGGGGGTGGCCAGGGACAGGGTCTGTAAATGGTCGCGGGGATACCCCGGTTAGGTCGCATACATGTGAGTCAAAAGACTCGCTGTGAATGTAGTGATGTACATCACAAGGGTATTTATATCCATTTACCTTAAAATTGATATAATAGGCTATTAATATTGGAGCAAACCTTTAGGAAGGATGAAACCACCCACAAGGAAAGCTAGTTCTGCAATAAGAACTCCACCGGTATTTGCAATTGTCATGGTCCTGCATACTGATGCAATGAACCTGAATAGTCCCCCAGCCATTTGTTGGATCAGAAATGTCAGCAGGAATTGCTTGAAAAACCTGAGTTATGAAATTGCACGTAGATTAAATATGCCAGTTGTAAGAACAAACAATATTTTGATATTATTTTTAGAGCAACAAATATATTGATGATTCATTAATGATGAAAACTAGTGTCTGGAGTCTGGAAAGCTGCAAACTGTTATGCTCGAGCAGCAAAAGTATGATAACTGGAAAGAAAATGTTTGAATAATTGAATCTATATTAATGGTATAGCTCAATCTTTTTTTTAAACGTGTTCCCATCACAAGCCACAATGATATTGTAGAATACCAAGCAGATCGTATACTTAGGAAAGAAAGATTTAATTAGAGTTGAGCATCTTGACGCATCTACTTATAAATGGGTTCTTTCGGGTTGTGTTTCATGTCAAACAAGAGAAATCAATAAATTTAGCTAAACGGGAATTTGGTCAAATGGGATGAAATCACCCACTATCTGTTTTTGATGCATACAACCTCTTAAAAGAAGATTTATTCAAACATTTACATTATTATTCTAATAACTTTCTGTTTATAAATATTAATACATGATTTGTATTAACTCGTTGTGGATGTCACTGTGGTGTCTCGAATGCTAACTACTAATTACTAACTCGTTGTTCAAAAAAAAAGACATGATTTTCATAACAAATATGGACCAAAAAAAGTGATCGTGTTTGTGGGAACCTGGAAGGGCTGTTTCTACCTATACCAAGTTTCAGCCGTTTCTGAAAAAACTCATTGTGTATTATATTTTTCATTTCCATCTATCTGAAACAGTGAAAAGAAATGTAAAAGTACAAAAAAAAATAAAAAATAAAAGAATCCTGATAAGTAACGTACCTGCTTACTTCAGGGGCAAATCCCGTTATGTTGTATGTTACGACTGTCCACACAGTAGATTCAATCATTGAAATTGGTATGCCAAGGAGGAAAGTCGGAATAGTATATGCCCATGGTGGGTGGTAAAGGAGGTCCCTCTGTTTATAAATAACAGGAAGTCTCTCTATGACCATTGGGAGTTCAGCAAAAGCATTGAAGGTGTTAGTGATCAAACCAAACAAAAGAGCACCAACATATAATGCTCCATCTTCTTCATTTTTGGTGTGCATATTAGTCTTCAAGAATACTGTTGCTCCAATAAATGCTACAATTGTGCTCTGTACCATCTTTGCAATGTACACAACTGAATTTCTCTTCATCAATAAGCATTCTTTTTGGAAAGAGGCCTTAAACAATTCTTTCTTTGGGACCAAGTATTTCTTTAACACTAGAGCGGATTTATGGCTCGTGACTTTGTTGAACGGTACTGATAACTCGTCTTGTAGACATTGACCCACATGAAATTTTTTGAATAACTCAGAAAACTGAGATACGGAAATATACGTGTACGCTTTACTTCTATCTGCCCAATATTGTTCTTGATCCTTCTTTGAGGTCACCTTTGATCATTAAATATTTCTCTTAGCCATAAAAAAATACATGCATAACTGTCAGTTTCCTTTTTTTTCTATTATTCTTACTTTTTTGGTTCAGCATTGATGATTCTTACAGATTTTTGGAACTAACATTGAACATGTTTGTATTCAGAGTTAACAATGATTACCTCTTGAAGAAAGTCAGCATGCCCCTTTCTTTCCGGACATCTGAATCCACAGCTTTCAAAAAACTCAAGAACATGATCTCGTGGGCCCTGATAAACTATTTGGCCTTGTGATAAGAGGATGATGTCATCAAAGAGTTCAAAGGTCTCGGGGGTTGGTTGGAGTAGAGACATTAAGATGGTGGCTTCTGTCAGGTGCGCTGTCTGCTGCACACACTTTACTATTTGAAATGTTGTTGAACTGTCTAGTCCAGTTGATATGTCATCCATGAATAGTGTTTTTGTAGGTCCCACCATCATCTCCGCTATCAAGTAACCCATGAAAAGTTTAGTTTATAGAGAGCACCATTGCTAAGAATATAGTGAGAAAAGAGTAAAACAGTGATCTTTTCATTGAAGTGTGGACAAATTTATGTTTATGTATGGTTATACACGTTAACACATTTTTCTATTATTAAAAGCAGTCATATAGAGTTGTATTTTTGTACCCTTTCGTAAGTATAAGTTTAAACATACTTTAAACGTCTATAATATCTGAAAACTTCATAATAAAGTTAACGCCAGTATTGCAGTGCTTGTTTGATGTGCTAAAGAGAACAAGAGGTTGAACCTGTTGTGACACGTTTTTTCTGTCCTCCGGATATTCCTCTAATCATTTCGTTCCCGATAATAGTGTCTCGGCATACATCAAGTCCCAATATCTGGTTGTATAGTTACATTGATGCTCGAACATTAACATGAGGGTAAATTTGTATGGACAGTTTATATATGAGCTTTTTCTAAAGATACTATATATCTGAATCTAGAGCTTTGTTCAATTTAGTAATATTAAAATTCTAGCATATTAATTTTATTATTCGCTTTCATAATAATCAGATTCCACAAAACAGGTAGAAGTTGCTGTACTATCACTAATTCTAACATATTCTCTGCTTTAGTCAACTGATTTCTAAATGGTCAATTCCAGTTTAACTTTAAAAGTTGCGTAGTCTTTTTTATTTTTTTTATTTTTTTGCGCCATTGCCTTTGATAGTTACGAATAATTATTTGCCAACATACCTTAAGAATGTAGTCGGTTATCAAGTTGCCATCAGCTCCTTCAGTAGCAATAGCCTGAACCGAGGAGTATATTAATTGGGAATACCAAAAATGAAAGAACATAAGATAAAGGGTAAGAGGAAGTAAACGAGAGTTGAATGTACTAAACATAACTTAATAGTTCAAATAGATTAATTTCACGAGCTATAATTTTAAATCACTGCTCTACCTTCATAAAAAGCTCAACGTCGGGCTCTAGAATTATACCAGCCGACTTCTCTAGTCTTGTAAGCTCAGTAAGCATTACCTCTGGAAAAAATAAAAGAAGTTTGGTAGTCCGCATTTGATTGTTAAATAAGAAAAGTTTTATCAATTACCATTGTGAGATCCCGTTCCTTGGCACCTTGCAGAAAAGTCAAGAGTTTCTTTAACTGTCAATTCTGCTACATGAACATCATGTTGACTAACGTATGAAGATGTCCTCTGTGGCACAAATTCTTTTAGTGTATGTCCATTGTATGTTACCTTACCTTCAACCTGTACATCAATTTTATCAAAAATTGTTTGCATGAATTCACATGCTTTGTTTTGTACATTTTATTTTGATCATAAGTTAAACCATGTATGATTATGATATACAAGTAGACTAACCTTTAAACTAGAGTCTGACTTTCCAGCCAATGCCTGTAGGAGTGTTGTCTTTCCAGAGGATGGCGGGCCCAATAGTAAGGTCATCCTATTAAGGAAATAAGTTCTGAGTAGCCTCTACTAAGAGAGAATGGATATCTAAAGGCGAATGAACGTTTACTGATTTCAGCTAATAGGTTGATGATATACGAGTTTAAACCTGATTATTTCATGGTTGAATTAATTTGTCTTTTGATTATGACTAAGTGAAGGGGACTCTGCAAAGGAGGTGACAGAATGTGTTTGTCGCATAGGACAGCATGAAGGAGCCTGAGAGTTATGTGGTGTTTGAATTTTTGCTCTCAAAATGGTGCTTAGGTGGCCCATGAAGACTAGTTAACTTAAGCGAAAGGTATTTAAGGTTGAATTCTTTTATTTTTGACCGAGAAGAAACACTATGATGTCTATACTTTGATTACTTTCCTAGATAGAAATATGTCCTGACTACGTTGCTCTTTTTGAACTTTTTTGCAATTAATCACCTGAGTAATGGAGACCATTTTAACTCAATTGAGGTTAAACTAGTTTTGGCTTTTGACTCTTAATGATCAAATGTGTGAAAAAGTTCATCAAATGGAAATGGGTCAACTGGCCAAAAGTTACCCAAAAGGTATTTAAAGCACGTCTAACCTTCTAAATGGTGATTTTGAAATATTGGATTAGCATTTTAATAATACAGCTTTCTTAATCATATTAGGCACGTCAATTCTAAATAAAGTCTCTTAAAAAGAACATGCCAAAAAAGTTTCCAGATCGCCTCAACTGACCCAAAATGTTGTACAAAGTACAATTTTAACGGGTTACCCAACCCACCCATTGTGCCACATCTAATATTCAGGCATGCTAATTAATTGTTGTTACCTTGAAGGCTTAATGATCCCAGAAGCATCATGAAGAACCATTAGTTTTGTATTTTTAGACAATCTAATGCCAAGTGAAGTCAAAGCTGAGCCAACTATGTTGCGGATAGTATTCGTCAAGGTTGGTAGAGCCCTCTCACCAATAAAACAATCAGCTTCTACGCTCAAATGTTCATATCTCACTTCTATTGTTGGCAGACTAGCCTTAGCCCTGTAATCAACGTAAAAAGGTAACCACTTTGAGTTATAAATAGTATATAGTTTTCTCTACTTTTCTACACGCGTCATACACATGTTAGCCAGAACATAGTTAAGTGATAAAGAATATTGTTTTGAAGATAGATTTTCTTTATAAAAGACTATTCATGAATATGGAACATTAGTTATTACAATTTCAATCTAGAAAGCAGTAATTATCAACATATCCCACATAGATGTGTCATTTGTGATTGTCTTGGGATGTGATTTGAAGGTTAAAACTATTGATCTTCTATATTGAATTCTAGTGAATAACACAGGACAGTAATTAAACAAAATTTAAATGTAAATTTTAAAAGACATTCTTAATTGTTTTGCAATAATTATCCCGTCTCAACCTTACCATGCTCAATCTTATTTATAGATACAAGATCATAGTTTGAATTACTTCCCAAACATGTTGAGGCTCAGTAACTCTTCCATTAAAACACTTCTCGGTGAGATTAGATGGTAAAAGGGGAAACTATAAACGACCAGTATAGTTTTACTGTATTGAACAGAGTTAGTATGAACTTACATATCATATCGGTTTCTGATCTTCTTCAAGAACTTGCCATTATCTTCCACGGGAACATGAAACAATTTGTTAATAATACATTGATTCTCGTTCATGAGATCAACTTGCTTGTATCCTGCCTTCTTTTTGCCTTCACATTGTTGCCTCTCTATAGCTGCCATTTTCAGAGCTTCTTCATCTTCCTCAGCATGACTGCTGCTTCTACTATGATTTGCAGTCACAAACACTTCTTCAAAGCTCCAACTCTGGCTTCTAATTGAGTTCCCGCTTGGTGTTCTTCTCCTTCCCTTTCCACAACTCTTTACTTTCTCTATCTCCATTGTTTTTGAAGATTAAGCATGCATAGAATGTTTGGTGTCTAGATTTATTTTTGTAAAAGAGATGGGCCAATTCATGTGATGTGAAAAGGAAGAGAAGCAGAGCCTTTGGACATTTCAGATATTTTATGTCTACTTGAGTTTTTTCTAGCTAGTATATATTTGCTGCTTTGAACTTTGGTGAATTAGTTGTTTGTTTCAGTGTCTAGTTGTAGCTAAAGTTCTGTTTTGCCGGCTTTTAGTTATTATAGTAAGTAAAACTATGCAATGCTTTTGTAACAGATTTCGGTTAATATGGTTAAAAGATTCTATGTGTTAGACCGTCAGGTCAGATTGGTTGACCACAAAACTTTTGGTTATATTTTTCCTTAAATATATTAATCCTATATAATCTTTTTCATCTTGTCATCAAAAATAGTAACAACGTGGACGGGCCAGACATGTTAAGTGACAGGTAGCATCTATAATAGATCATTTCGGCTTGGCTTTACCTGGAAACTAGAGGTTGGCTTTTTTTTCATGGATTTGTCCTCTTTTATACGAGTATAGTTTGCTTACATTTTTTATGAAGGGAGGAGGATGCATTTAACTACAATTGAGTTAACCTATATTTGACCCATTAGCAGTGTGATCCTATTCGCTTCTCATGCTTTCTCACGTCGAGGCGTGGAGCCACGTGGAAGTGAAGGTTGGCAATGCCCCCCCCCCCCCCCCCCCCCCACCCCCACCCAACACACACACACAAACACAATCTCTATAATACTCTAATCAAGTATTTTTATCTATATGTTTTGTCCAAAGTCAAAATCTTATTCGGCTCCCCTAGACATCAGTTCCTGACCATAAGGGTTTACCTATAGCTTGAAACCGAAGGTGAATGAGTTGTGATTTCCAACTCTAAACCATCTCTATACCATCTATTTTCTTGTAATTTGGTTAACATTATGCCTCTAATAGAGAATAAGTCTTGATGGATCTGGTTACACTGTATTAGCGGCATGTCTGATTTGACTGATATAGAAGAGGACACCAATCAGAATTTGAAATGAAGTTGGTTTTCTTTTAATTGGTGATATTAAAAAGACAAGCCCAAACTTCCAAAAAAACAAAGATTTGGTGTATTATATATGTGTTTTCTTGGATGTTATGATTTTCTGTTTCTTTTAACACTCATGGTTTATAATATGATTTATTATAGGCGACATGGATTGTTCTATTATTCGTAACTAGTTCTCAGATTTCATTGGCCACGGCCGTCGTTTTTGGAGTATATTTTGCATTTCGTTTCGTCTCATTTCTCATCTTGCTAATCATTTGGCCGGCATTACCCATCCTTTGTGTCATGTTATAGATGAGGTCAGTCAGGGATAGCATTTGTTTTGATGATATGACCAGGTCGTGGTGATAACCAAAGTAAAAGTTACAAACAATTAATGTAGTTGTATCAAAATTATTATAGCAAACAAAGATAATGGGTACAAAAACCATAGACAATTATCTCGTAGTTTGTTCTCTTTCTTAGGTTTTGTCCTTGCTATAATTCTAACCCTATTTTATGGTTATATCGTTACTATCATAAGTAGGATACAATTCTATAAACCTTTTAAAGATATAAGATTATTCTTGTTAACTATATAATTTGTTTAGTTAAAAATAAGTGCAAAATAATGGAAAATTTCTCCATTTGAAACTTTAACTCAAAATCGGAGCTAGTAGGGGGGCTGGAGCCTGGGGAGTGTTCTGTTCCCCCCAACCAACACAATTTTTATATAAATTTTTATTTCAAAGGTTAAATTAACATGATTTTCTTCCGTTGGCACCTCTCAATCAAGCAACTCACCGCTTTAATGTCAAATCCTGACTTCGTTATTGTTCAAAAGGACTGTTAAATTTAAGGGCTAATATCCCCTCCCCCCCGCGGGATTATGTTCCGGATGGATTTGTACAAACTAAACCAAATTCATGTTTTAGAACTTCAGAATTTGTTGTAAACTTCAAATAGCTCCATGAAATGAGTTAAAATGTCGATTAGTCTTGTCTACTATCTTTAAAAGAAATATGATTACTAATAATCTTCAAATTGTTGTTTTTGATGCTCCTTGGATGGTGGTTTAATTTTAAGAAGTTTGGTTAACGGGTCACATGAAATATACCCAAGTTTCCGCAATTTTGTTAATTGGTCCTTAATATGAGGGTTAATTCTAGGCCATACATTGAGTGTCAGGCTAAATTTTTATTTTTTTTTAGAACGGCAGATTTTTTATTAATAATAATACCAACTAGTAAGGCGCTAGAGGTCAAAACATACAATCGAGAGTACAACAATTACAAATCTAGATCCTACTCGGAACTAATAGAAAGTTTTTTCCGTCAAAAACTTTAACTCAAAATCATAGCTAATAGGGCGCTGGAGGGTGTTCGATTCCTTCCAACAAACACAACTTTTTATATAAATTTTTATTTCAAAGGTTAAATTAACATGATTTTCTTCCGTTGGCACCTCTCAATCAAGCAACTCACCGCTTTAATGTCAAATCCCGGCTTCGCGACTGTTCAAAAGGGCTTTTAAATTTATAAGCTAATATCGTCCCCGAGTATGCTATGGATGGTTTTGTACAACCTAAACCAATTTTATGTTTTTGGAACTTTAGAGTTAGTTTAAAACTTCAAATAGCTCCATAAAATGAGTTCAAATGTCGAATATTCTTTGAGAGAATTGAACTAATAATCTTCAAATTGTTATTTTGATGCTCCTCCAGTCCTTGGTGGTAGTCAAAGCCGCCTTTGAAAATGTTAGGAAAATTGGGCCCAAAGCAAAATTAAAATATAGGCCCAAAATTATAAAAATTTAACCTGATTTTTATTTATTTATCAATTACATATCTTTGGTGATCAAACTTCCACTTGTTGTGCTATTAAATTTTTTATTTAGGCTTAAAATAATAAAACCTATATTTTTGGACCCCTACACAATTTGGGTCTCAGGCTAGCACCCTCCTTGCCCTACCTCAACTGGTGCCTGCAGGTGTTAGTTTAATTCTAAGAAGTTTGGTCAACGTTTCACGAGATATACCCAAGTTGATACCCAGGCTTTAGCCTGGAGCCAGCCAGCCAACCAACGCCGAGCACTATACACTCAAGCAAGGTTAGTAAGCCTTGTATCGTTACTGGTATAAATACAAATACACATACATATGAATCTTTACCCGAAATTACGAAAAGATTATTTCATTTAGAAAGATAATCCAAAAAGGTAAAAACATGCTAACAGCCCGAATTTCGCGTCGGGCTTATTGATAGAAGTTAATAAGTCGTAAACGTAAATATGAATTTTAACCTGAGATACAACAGATTATTTTATTCAAAAAGAAGTAAATAAAATCCATGTTATATCCAAAAAGCAAAATATGGTAAATGGGCTGGAAGTGTTTCCAGACTCGATCCTACTTCATCCAGTTTTTGCACAAATCAAAAAGACTATCCTTTCATTCTTCAAAAGCCTTGAGCGGATTCTTAGGATCGATTGCATTAAAATAAGGTAGATGGGCTGGAAGTGTTTCCAGACTCAATCCTACTTCATCCAGTTTTCCAATTATTTCCTCAAAAACAATCTTGTTTCCATTCTGAGTAAGATGCAAACCGTCCCTACATTTACACAAATAACTATCTTCATTTATGTACATAAATATGCATGTGTGTGGTGCATGCATATTTTGACTGGAGGGTGCAAGAAAGATGAACAAAAGTACCGCAAATAAGCTTTGGCCCACTCAGGAAACTGTTGCATTCGTGTCCAAAGATCGATAAATGGGACTCCGCATTCTTCTGCAACGGCGACACATGCTTTGGCATAATTGCCAGCAGCTTCATTTGTTCGTTCTGGTAAATTTGAAGGATTCTCCTTGTATGGATGTCTGCATTTTCTTCCCAAGTTACTTTTCTTCATTATAAACATGCACAAATCTCCTAATTTTGGAGTGGCATAGGGACATAAGAATATAATTATATTTATTTGAATGTTACTATTCTAATTGGCAATTGCAACCATCACCTTCGAAATGCACATTCAGAAACGTCCTAATTTTTAAATCAAAAACTGAAATTTAGATATGCTTTTTTAAAGAAACTATCCTATAATGATTAATCAGAATCAGATAATCCGTTGTAAGACAATAAAAGATAATTAGTTATCTGAATACTTGATTAATGGGATCTGGTAACTATAGCCCTTACGGATATGGCTAAGCTTAACATACAAGGAAAGTCAGCATAAAATAACCATCAATGCAAAAATATCTATTATTGGAGCCATATCCTGACATAAGAAGGCCGACATGCGCAATACTTAAAATAGTATACCAATGAAAAAATCGATACCGAAAAAACATCGGCTCCATGTCATTAAACCTTTTTCTAGCCAAGAATCCCATTAATGATCTAATCGAGGCGAATCCAATTCATTGGCCAACGGAAAATCTACCAGTTTGGTGTTTTCACACACATTAAAAACTAGAAAAGAGGAAGAGCCACCATAGCTTTGCTTGTTGCAGCCCCATTTTTAAGAGAACTCTAGGTGCGTTTATTGGGGAAAACACCCCTTGTTTTCCAAGAAAACATGGAAAACAGAAAATGCGATCAAATCATAGTTTTCCAATAATGTTTTCCAAGAAAACACTGTTTTCCACTTTAGGGGATTTAGAAAACATTTTTTTTATTGTTTTCCACTTTTCATTTTCCATTTTGAAAACCTCAAATAAACTCTCCCCTTACGCCCTCGTCTCTGCCCCCCGTCACCCCTCGGTTACCCCCCCCCCCACCCCACAGAACATGTTTTTTAATATGGAAAATGAAAATATCATTTTCTAGTTTTGAACGCATTTTCAAAAATTTCATTTGTTTTCTAGAGATAGAAAAGTCCTTCCATTTTCTAGAAAAATAGAAATGGAAAACTAGAAAACATTTTCCACAACTAAACGCGCCCCTAAAATTTCCATATATATTACCACTTTCCACTTAAAGATTAACCATAGCCCAGATCTATGGTTAGAAAATCCCTTAATTCAACTAATTAAATTAATACATTAAAGACATCGACTAATAGGATAATCAATGTTTCCAATTTAACGCAACAAATTTTATAGTATGAAGGAAGTATGCGTCTCGTCAGCATTTGGGAATACATTTCAGGTAAAATCTAACTTATTGAAAGATTAGACATATAATAAAGACTTACCTTTAAGCGTTACAAGAAAAATATTAATAGAAAACTTGAAAAGCAGTAACTTTAGAAAATGAACATTCGCTACATCCCAATTTAAATACCAATTTTTTTTTCAATTTTACTTTGTCTCAATAAAATGTCCACTTCCAAGTATGATTATAGATTTCTTAAACTTAATGTCTTGTTTGTAAAGGACATTTAGATTGGGATGTAGAGAGTATAAAAGAAATACTCAAATTTAGTTTGAATAGAGATTTACAATAGGCGTGCAGCTTCATCAATTGGAGGAGGAGTGATGAGAATAACATGAGTGGAAGGCCAACGCTTCTGAATTTAAACAAAAAGTAGATCGAAGTAAGCAAAAGGTAAAAGGCAACAATTGATTTGAACCATTTTGGACATCAAAAACTTAATCAATTAGCCAATATACCCCAACCAAAAAGTAATTAACTGAATATTATTTTTACGCAGCTACATAGGTTAAATGGTCAACTGGCTTTCTTTTCTGACCAATCATGAGCTGGAAAAAAAGAAATGTTCCATTCTGAGCAAATAAGAGAGACCCTCAATTTGACACAGTAGTTTGACATGATAAAATCCACGGTGAATGTTATCATTTCTTCTAACCACCATCATGATTTAAGAAAAAGCAAACAAGGAAATGAACAGTTCCATATTGACAACCAATGAACTTTTAGTATCATAGGCTTGAACTCATAAGTCATAAGTCATATTGTGTTCTGCCGAAATACAGGTGCATTGAGGTGAATACTACTTTTAACTTCAAGACTCCTAAGAGATTTAAAAATGGGAGAACGCGTTTGATAATTCTTTCACACACCAAGATACATATAAAATGAATTAAAAAGGAAAGAAGCTAATATCATGATTCACAAATCCACTATGGAAGATAAATACACATTAAAAACATATTGTGTGTGTGATTGTTTTCACTTGTTCGCAACCATAGATAAGTTTCTTTATATTAGTTGACTCAATTGTTAGAAAATTGTGATCTTGAGGTAGCTTCTTTCGCAAAACTTGGGTGAAACAAAACACCAAACTTTCTATACGTCACCATTTCAGGCGATCTTTGAAAAAAAACAACAATATTTGCACCTTTTTATAGAGTTTAGGATATAGAAATAGCAACATACTTTTACTTTTGTCGCAATGTAGCAAACGAACCTCAAATAATACCACTGTAGTCATTGAACTTCTTAGTTTTGAACTAACATCAGCTTAGCAATACTTTTTTAGATGAATCATTTTAGGGGTGCCGATGTAGCCCTCTCGTGACACATGTTGCACTGGTTAATTTAGAGCATAAATGAATGTATACGACTATTTCGGAACAAAATATGGAAGTATAGTGACTACTTTGAATCAATTCTATAAAACAAATACAACCTAATTCAATTTTACCGATTCAACCATGAGAACAAAATTTTAAACTTCAACGACTACAGTGGTCTTTTTTGGAGTTTGTTGACTACATTCAGAAAACGAAAAGTACCTTAGTATTCTATAGCTTAAACCCTTTTTTTTAATAACTATCTTTACAATACACTAATCAATTAAAGTGGAATGCTATATTGTTATCTAAAACTTCTATTCCATACAGTACAAGTCATAATACAGTCGTTTATAGCTCCGTTAACCTAAAATCGACAGTGCAAACAAAACAAAAGGTGGAAGAAGAGTGAGAGAGGACCTTGAGATAGGAAACAATGGAATGGAGATTTTGTTTGTATTCATTGATAGGAACATGTTGAAAGGCACCGTATCTATATGGAAGACACGCATCGTTTGCACCGAAGAACACCGTCACTGCAAGCGGCGCACGGCCGCCACCGACATTCAGCTCAAGTGGAAACACCTTATCCAACACTTTAATAGCCCATCTGGTGTTATACCCACTATAACCCCTCAACACTACATCAGCCTACACATAATTCAGAACCTTAAGTGTCAATCATAGGTCATATGCCCCCACCCCCCCACACACACTGTAATACTGTATATGCATATATATATATATATATAGGGGTGGGATAAATTGAGTCCAGCTTAATTTGAGTCCAAAAAGGGTCCATGTAACTTACACATGTGTAAGTCGTGGTGACGGTGGTCGCCGTCGCCGGAAAATCATGGTGGTGGTCGGAGATGATGGTGGTGGTGGTAGGAATTTGAGGAGATGGAAGAAAATCAATGGACTCAAATTGGACTCAAAATAAGCTGGACTCATTTTATCTTTTCCTATATATATATATATATATATATATATAGGGGTGGGATAAATTGAGTCCAGCTTAATTTGAGTCCAAAAAAGGTCCATGTAACTTACACATGTGTAAGTTAACTTACACATGTGTAAGTTGTGTAAGTTAACTTACACATGTGTAAGTTAACTTACACATGTGTAAGTTAACTTACACATGTGTAAGTTAACTTACACATGTGTAAGTCGTGGTGGCGGTGGTCGCCATCGCCGGAAAATCATGGTGGTGGTCGGAGATGATGGTGGTGGTGGTAGGAGGTGGTTGGAATTTGAGGAGATGGAAGAAAATCAATGGACTCAAATTGGACTCAAAATAAGCTGGACTCATTTTATCTTTTCCCTATATATATATAGGGGTGGGATAAATTGAGTCCAGCTTAATTTGAGTCCAAAAAGGGTCCATGTAACTTACACATGTGTAAGTTAACTTACACATGTGTAAGTTGTAAAACTTACACAACTTACACATGTGTAAGTTACATACTTTGAGCCAAAAAGGGTCCATGTAACTTACACATAACTTACACATGTGTAAGTTAACTTTACACATGTGTAAGTCGTGGTGGCGGTGGTCGCCGTCGCCGGAAAATCATGGTGGTGGTCGGAGATGATGGTGGTGGTGGAATTTGAGGAGATGGAAGAAAATCAATGGACTCAAATTGGACTCAAAATAAGCTGGACTCATTTTATCTTTTCCATATATATATATAGGGGTGGGATAAATTGAGTCCAGCTTAATTTGAGTCCAAAAAGGGTCCATGTAACTTACACATGTGTTAACTTACACAACTTACACATGTGTAAGTTAACTTACACATGTGTAAGTCGTGGTGGCGGTGGTCGCCGTCGCCGGAAAATCATGGTGGTGGTCGGAGATGATGGTGGTGGTGGAATTTGAGGAGATGGAAGAAAATCAATGGACTCAAATTGGACTCAAAATAAGCTGGACTCATTTTATCTTTTCCATATATATATATATATATAGGGGTGGGATAAATTGAGTCCAGCTTAATTTGAGTCCAAAAAAGGTCCATGTAACTTACACATGTGTAAGTTAACTTACACATGTGTAAGTTGTAAAACTTACACATGTAATAACTTACACATAACTTACACATGTGTAAGTAACTTACACATATCACTTACCACCACCATGATCCTCCGGCGAAAACTTCACATGTGTAAGTTAACTTACACATGTGTAAGTTAACTTACACATGTGTAAGTTAACTTACACATGTGTAAGTTAACTTACACATGTGTAAGTTAACTTACACATGTGTAAGTTAACTTACACATGTGTAAGTCGTGGTGGCGGTGGTCGCCGTCGCCGGAAAATCATGGTGGTGGTCGGAGATGATGGTGGTGGTAGGAGGTGGTTGGAATTTGAGGAGATGAAAAAAAATCAATGGACTCAAATTGGACTCAAAATAAGCTGGACTCATTTTATCTTTTCTATATATATATATATATATATATATTAATATATATATATATATATATAGTGAAGGGATCAAGTGAGAACCAATATATATGGTGAGAACCGTGAGAACCACTAAAAAACCATCTCTAAGGGCTTTGCCCTTAGAGTTAAGGGCTACGCCCGTACCGTATACAACCGTCACCATCTCTTGGATCGCCGCCCATCAAATCCATACGATTCCCATATGCGTTCCTTGACGGTCAGTTTAGAACGGATAAGGGCCTCTGGCCCGTACCGTATACATACGTTTTCTTAACGCGTAACCCATATGATTTTTTACAAAAAAAAATTTTTTTTTTTATTTTTTTTTTGGAATGGGTTTTTGTTAAAAGAAAATAAAAAACAAAAAAAAGTTTCAAAAAATGAAAAATAAAAATTAAAAAAATAAAAAACCACACAAAAAAGAAGAAAAAGGGAGGAAAACTAGTGGTTCTCACGGTTCTCTCCATATTTGTGGTTCTCACGTTAACCCTACCCTATATATATATATATATATATATATTATATTTGGATATCCCATTTAATTTAAGAGTAAAGAAAAGAATGGAATAGTGAATGAGTACCGTACGAGCGAAGTGGTTGGCGAGAGCGGCACCCCAACCACCATCGGAAAATGATTCCTCTGTAATGGAGTCACCGAACAGATATACCTTTGGTCTCATCATTTTTTTTGTTTTTGAGTTTGTGTTTGTGTGCGCAAAACCCAAAACCCCAAAGCACCCAACCTTTTAGATTAACCCACGCACATCGGTCATCGGTGATGGTGATCTAACTTCTTATTTTTTAATTAATAAAGACTATTTTTATGTTTTAATCAAACTTTAAATATTTTTTTCTCTTTCGTTGAGAGTCTTTTCAACTTAAAATATTTCTTTGAGTCGCTATACAACTTAAATCATATTTTTATTATATTAATATTTATAAATTATAAGTATAACATATTATATTTAAAAAAAAATTATTGTACTTAAAAATACATAATTACTTTTATAATAACTTTATAAAATATAAAAAAATACAAAGTTATTTCTAAAAATATTACAGTGTCACTTCCATTAGCTATACGATCGAAAGTCGTCAACCTTTGTAGATTTTAAAACTAATTCCCATTATAGTAATAATATATACTAGATATAAATAATAATTAAAGTGAACAATATTGATAAAATATTTTTTCTTTTATAATTTTCAATTTAAATATTGATCATTGATGATGTTATAATGTAAAGATGAGTATTAAGACTAGATTTTCTAAAAATATTACAGTGTCACTTCCATTAGCTATACGATCGAAAGTCGTCAACCTTTGTAGATTTTAAAACTAATTCCCATATGAGTATATATGTAAAATCATAAAAATTCCTTATAACCAAACATCACCAAGTATGATTCTTCGTGTCTCAAAGGAATTCTTATAAGGGGTCGTTTACCTCACAGAATGCTTTTGAAGAAATTAAAATTTATTAAAATAATTAAAATTAAGATAATAATAATAATACTAGATATAAATAATAATTAAAGTGAACAATATTGATAAAATATTTTTTCTTTTATAATTTTCAATTTAAATATTGATCATTGATGATGTTATAATGTAAAGATGAGTATTAAGACTAGATTTTCTAAAATTGATTCAATTTTATATGTAAAGTTTGATCAACTTTAGCCATTGGATTAAAATCAATGGTTAAGATTAAAATTTAATGTTTAAATCTTGACTATTAAATTAAAACCAATGGATCACTTTTAAAGGATCTTAATCCATTAAAACTAGATATTTTACAAAAGGATGGGAATCCTCTAAAGTTAAGATCAACTTTATTGGTAAAGTTGAAATAATTTAAACCTTTTATAATAACTTTATAAAATATAAAAAAATACAAAGTTATTTCTAAAAATATTACAGTGTCACTTCCATTAGCTATACGATCGAAAGTCGTCAACCTTTGTAGATTTTAAAACTAATTCCCATATGAGTATATATGTAAAATCATAAAAATTCCTTATAACCAAACATCACCAAGTATGATTCTTCGTGTCTCAAAGGAATTCTTATAAGGGGTCGTTTACCTCACAGAATGCTTTTGAAGAAATTAAAATTTATTAAAATAATTAAAATTAAGATAATAATAATAATACTAGATATAAATAATAATTAAAGTGAACAATATTGATAAAATATTTTTTCTTTTATAATTTTCAATTTAAATATTGATCATTGATGATGTTATAATGTAAAGATGAGTATTAAGACTAGATTTTCTAAAAATATTACAGTGTCACTTCCATTAGCTATACGATCGAAAGTCGTCAACCTTTGTAGATTTTAAAACTAATTCCCATATGAGTATATATGTAAAATCATAAAAATTCCTTATAACCAAACATCACCAAGTATGATTCTTCGTGTCTCAAAGGAATTCTTATAAGGGGTCGTTTACCTCACAGAATGCTTTTGAAGAAATTAAAATTTATTAAAATAATTAAAATTAAGATAATAATAATAATACTAGATATAAATAATAATTAAAGTGAACAATATTGATAAAATATTTTTTCTTTTATAATTTTCAATTTAAATATTGATCATTGATGATGTTATAATGTAAAGATGAGTATTAAGACTAGATTTTCTAAAATATTACAGTGTCACTTCCATTAGCTATACGATCGAAAGTCGTCAACCTTTGTAGATTTTAAAACTAATTCCCATATGAGTATATATGTAAAATCATAAAAATTCCTTATAACCAAACATCACCAAGTATGATTCTTCGTGTCTCAAAGGAATTCTTATAAGGGGTCGTTTACCTCACAGAATGCTTTTGAAGAAGATTAAAATTTAATGTTTAAATCTTGACTATTAAATTAAAACCAATGGATCACTTTTAAAGGATCTTAATCCATTAAAACTAGATATTTTACAAAAGGATGGGAATCCTCTAAAGTTAAGATCAACTTTATTGGTAAAGTTGAAATAATTTAAACCTTTAGATTAAAATTAATGTTTAAATCTTGACTATTAAATTAAAACCAATGGATCACTTTTAAAGGATCTTAATCCATTAAAACTAGATATTTTACAAAAGGATGGGAATCCTCTAAAGTTAAGATCAACTTTATTGGTAAAGTTGAAATAATTTAAACCTTTAGATTAAAATTAAAGGTCAAGATTCAAACTTGATCTTTGAATCTTAATCTTTTCTTTTAATTCAATTAATAAAATTGACAATTTTACCTATAAAGTTGATATGACTTAAAAAATCTCAGTCCTTTACAAGAAATACGTAGTCCTAGAAGACAAATCATTTTCAAAATCTGCAAACTCTATGATTCACATAAAAGATTCCATGTAACCATGTTTACTTCACAACCTTTCTTTTCAAGCCTAATTTGGTCATATCATTCCGTATATAAATAAAACTGTTCTATGTTTGTTATAAACTAAGATCCAAATCCACAGTTTTCAGTTTTACCATCAACAATCATTACTATAAATTGATAATAGCAAGACTTTGTATTCCATACTTTAAATACACTATGGTCGGATTGATTCTCCTGTCAGCACCACATCAACGCCACATCAAACCCAGGACTAATCCCATACAACAAGCTCAATACATGACTACTACTAGTCTAGGACCCGTAATTTATATTATTAATTCCTTAAATACCCACACACACTAAATAATTAGACTAGTCTCTGAAAAGACGGGTCACGAGGTACGAGTCCTCGGTCGAGTCGAACACAATAGTGTTCACTCGTCCTTGGACTTGGGACGAATCATAACTAATTCAAGATGAGACCATTGTGTTCCCTCTTAGGCTCTTAGCTACACAAAAGGCTTCTCAAAAAAAATTTGTTTTCTAATACTGTATGTATTTAATGGTTTAGATCCTCAAGGTTTCGTAATCTTGTCATAACAACTAACATATTACATACTTGATTAGTAACTATAAATTTAATATTTTAAACGAGTCAAGTCGAGTTTAAGTTTGATTCGTTTAGTTTTGAAGTGCTCGAGCTGAATTTTCTTTTGGTCTTACAAGTAAAGCTCGAGTTCAAGCTCAACTTGAGTTCAATTCATTTAATAAATTACAATATTATTTAGGAAAATGATTAATCAACCTAACTCATATGCCTAAAAATCAACCTAAAACCTTAAGAATTTGACATGTGGATTCCACTAATTCTCTTTCCTAATCTTGCCCCCTGATTTTTTCACATGTCATCATCTTACTATTAGGCATAACTTTAGGCACACCAATTAGGTTGATTTATCATTATCCTATTATTTATATTTAGCGGTAGAAACTTGAGTTCGAGCTCATATGCTAAACGAGCTCTAAATTAGACTCAAACTCATTTAAGCTCGGCTCGAATTAAGTCTTTAATGAATCGAACTTGAATAATTTACGAGTAACGTAGTCGTTTATAGTCCTAATTATTATAATGTGTCAAAGAATTATATTTACACGTCAGATTGTAATACTTCATAATGTACTTAAATAAACATGTTTATTATATTTTTAATGCAATATTATGATGGGCAATAGTAGTTTACATTTATTAGAGTTTTAGACTTTTGAAAATATAATTTAAATATTTTTAATTTGTATATAAACTGAGTGACGGTCTAAGGGTCTGTTTGTTTTTTTAACCATTAAGTGACTGAATTGATAAGTGACTGAATGGATAAATATGTCTGTATGATTAAGTCAATACAATTGTTTTTTTTTTATTAAGTCAAAAAACAAACATTTTTGATGACTTAATAGATTATATATTTTTGATTAAGTTATGCTTTTTTTTATTAAACTACTAAACAAACACCATCTAACTCTTCCAACCATCAACTTTGGATAATAGTCAATGGAAAAAGTTAAAACACGAGAGATAAGTGATGAAATTATGCTAAAATAGGTAGACTGTATAAAAGTTGTATTTGTATTTGATTATTGACCAATGTTCTAAATGTTTAAATACAACCTATCAAAAGATAAAATATAATATATCTAATGAACATTGAAAGTTCAAACCAGGTTGTGAATTGAATCAATGTTAGTCATGGATATTTTGAGGATGATAAAGCATTTGGGAGATACATGACATTTGTTTGGCCCTTAGCCTCTTACATGAGGATAAGGTAATTCTAACAATATCTCTTTCTTTATCTACTTCCATTTCTCTATCACACAATACAGGTTATATAATTTATTCCATGTAATCACCCCCAACATATAAATCCTACTCCAGTACTCCCCAATCTTCATCCACCGTTGATTTCATTTCTTTCATTGTCAATATTCAAAACATCTCCATTTGGACTTTTAGCTTTATTATATTAGACTTTACAAATATGATGACTATAAATACTTATTGTCTAATTCGATAGTGATGATGGTCTCTAAATTACTGTTGTAATGATAATAAATCAGTTAAACCATCTTTTAGTTTTTTAACCATGTGTTATATATTCCACACAATCACACATGGACACATACAAAGTAAAAATGTTTTTTTTTTTTTTTTTACAAATATTGCCAAACCAAATTAGTAGCTCATAATGTATATCATTATTTGTACATTTTCATTGAATTTTGGCATACTAGTTTGCTACAATTACATATTTACATACAATCAATTGAATGTGGGTCTGAGTCATCTTAATTTTCGCTATAAGTCTATAAGCTACCCAAAATCAAACTTCACAACATATGATAACTAATTTTTAATGTTAATATTAATTATTAAGTTCATGAAACAAAAGAATTTATAAAACATAGTTTAAGATCTCCAATTATAGATTATTTAGTGTTTAATAACACACTGACAAAATCACCTTTTTTAAATTTATGTATCCATATTAATGAATATGCATCCAAGATGGATACTCAAAACAAACAACGTGATTTTTTCGAATTTAACGAATCAATGTGTGGTTAAATACTTAAATAATGGATAATTAGTTATACACTATATTATTTTTATGTACTTTAATGCATAAAAATGATACATGGAATTCAATTTTTTCTCTCTTTCAATCTTGACATTATGTCGATATAAATTTAGACAAAATTCATTACATATTACATATCTAAAGTTGTTTCTATATGTATATTTTTTAATATTAATTATTAAGTTCATGAAACAAAAGAATTTATAAAACATAGTTTAAGATCTCCAATTATAGATTTTTGAAGTAAGCCTAAACAAAAAAATAGTTCCTGAGTGTAACTTATTTTTAAAAAGTAAGAACATACAAATGTATGTTTAAGATACAAGTCTAAAAACATGTATTAATGCATATCAATGGTTTTTCAATAAAAACAACTTTAAAATGAGAACAACGTGAGAATATTTAAAAATTTCATTTTGATACATCATAAGTTCATAAAACTAACAAAGTATATAACTAATTATCATTATGTATGTGTTTAATAACACACTGACAAAATCACCTTTTTTAAATTTATGTATCCATATTAATGAATATGCATCCAAGATGGATACTCAAAACAAACAACGTGATTTTTTCGAATTTAACGAATCAATGTGTGGTTAAATACTTAAATAATGATAATTAGTTATACACTATATTATTTTTATGTACTTTAATGCATAAAAATGATACATGGAATTCAATTTTTTCTCTCTTTCAATCTTGACATTATGTCGATATAAATTTAGACAAAATTCATTACATATTACATATCTAAAGTTGTTTCTATATGTATATTTTTTAATATTATTTTCACTTAGCATAATATAATATTTGATCATAGGAATAAAAAAAAGGTCCATAGAGATAGGAGTGGACAAAAACAAGTGATTGGCACTCCTCACAACACACAGGATAATTCCCACTTCTCCTTCTACTCTTGCCACCACCATTCTAAATACATATATACATTTTTTCTTTTCTCTTTGAAAATTTACACAATAATAATGGAGTCACGAGTGTTGTCCTC
This sequence comes from Erigeron breviscapus, assembly GCA_034093135.1. Lineage (NCBI taxonomy): Eukaryota > Viridiplantae > Streptophyta > Magnoliopsida > Asterales > Asteraceae > Erigeron > Erigeron breviscapus. Next base: position 41,120,877 of record CM067171.1, on the reverse strand, counting down.
TGGTGCGATCGGCAACATTCCAAGGCTCGCCATCAAGCCGGCCGCAAGGATCAACAACGTTGGTGTTGGTTCGGCGGTTTCATTCCCAGTGAGAAGGCTTGTAAATAATACAGAAGGAGGTAATCTTGTTTGGGGACGACAACTCCGTCCAAATTTACTAAACTTAGATTATTCTCACCCGACAAAACATGCTGATCATGTTCTCAAACCATGTCTTGCTGCTGCTAGTGATTCAACCGGGTAAGTTATATACATATGTATGCATAAATACGTATTTTCGTCTGATTTTAAATGTCCTAATTTGACTTTTATTTTTTAGTAAAAATATAAATGTGAGCAAGTTAGTCATTTTGAATCATTGAAGAATAACTACTCTCAAATCTACTCAAAAAGTGGGGTTAGAAATGTTTTACTTTTCAAAATATGCCCTTTTTGATAAAATAAAATAAAAGTATCAAATTTTGTTAACTGTTCATCACTACGTCATAAGGTCCAAAAGTTACATGTTTTTACTATAAGGTTATTTTTATTTTATTGTAACTATGATTATTCATTTATTTTTTAAACTTGGTGATAGTGATAATAATAATTTAATTTTTTATACGATATGATTTTTGTAGTGATGCTGCTCCAACTGGCTTCTTGGCTAAGAACCCGTGGCTGGTTACAGGTTTTTTCTTCTTTATGTGGTAGGTTCACTTTATTACGTACTCTACATATATCAATCAACGCACCTTAAATACGCCAGTTAATTAGTTAGTTAGATTGTTTAAAATATTTAATACAATTGTCCTATATATTTTTATTTGTTTTTCTTTCAAAACTTGTATGCTAGGCATTTTTATATGATGTTTTAGAATGGATCTTAATCACGAACACCTCATGGCTTAGGCCTCAAGCAATTTTTTGGCCCTGCCTAGCATTTCAATTTCTTCCAATTTTATTTAATTTAGATCCAAGCCGGGTTTTACCGCAATAAGGTCTTCAGGTAGCGGTTTTTTCCGGCTATTTTGGTGGACTTTAAGCCACCCAGCTTTGTCTAGCTAATCCGGACATATGGGTGGCTTTTATCATTGGATAACCCGGAAATTGTCGGGCATAAATTTTGTTGGCTATTAAAAACAATGTCGAAAATCTAGAAATGTTTAGGATCACATCTTTTGAATGTTAACAACAAAAATGAAGTAAAGTAAAATGTTCCCCAAAGTGAATGGGGGCATGCTCTCAAGTATATTTTCAGTATCAAAGAAGCATGTAAAAAGTAGATTTGTAGACAATGCTTCTATATTTCAAGAGACTCATTTAAGGGGCCCACTAATCCACTATCTCATACTTCTTCGTGTTTGAGGATTAACATAGATCTGTAGAAGAAAGTATTACGGAGTATTATTTTAAAAATATCAATAAATAAAAAGTATATCTATATATCTTTAGTTAAATCTATAAATTTTAGAGATGGAAATTTACTGTTATAAAAATTACATGAAAGACCGAGCTAGTATTTGTTAAATGTTGTTTTAAAATTGAGATTTGCCTTTAGCGTAGCATATGATATAATGTTCATCACCAATCATGGTACTGGATTCCAAAGATTTAGCCTAAGATAGTAAAAAAATCTTCCCACTGAGCATGGCTTACCCACACTTGCAAAACATATGGATCTTTGTACTCCGGCTTGGCTAAGAGAGTTGCCTGGAGCTATATATTGTAATTGGTTGCCAGCAAAGTTACATTGTCATTTCTTTTTAATAACATCACTTTTACATATTTCAAAATTTATATTTTTTTTGGTTTAGGGTCTTGCTAATGACAGCCTTATGCTGTCGTTATACTTAATGCTATAAGCAAACCTTGTCTCTTGCTTTGCAGGTACTTTCTGAATGTCATCTTCAACATATTGAACAAGAAGATCTACAACTATTTTCCTTATCCCTAGTAAGCTACTTTTGTTAACTTCATAGTGTCATGCCATCTTATAACAATCCTTTTTCAAATAATTAAGGACAGTATCATGTAAATATACAGTTTCGTCTCGGTGATACATTTGGCTGTTGGAGTGGTTTACTGTCTTGGTAGCTGGGCTGTTGGTCTACCAAAACGCGCTGTAAGTGACAAATTCCCTCAAAGTAGTCATGCTACATAGAGTTATTATGAAGAATCTATGTATAATATCTAGAGGTACCAAAATCAGCAGGTCAAGTGGGTTTCGGAATTGTGTCAAAACAGGCATTTTCTTGCCACAGTCCAAACCAGGTTGACTAAAAAGACTTGTGTAAATCAAAAATAAAACAGACATATACAGGGTATCTGTATTTTTACAATTTGACCCGTTATAGATAATACATAACCCGTCCATAAGTAACTGAGTCATGGTTACCACCTCTAGACGTTTCATGGTGTTCCTCATACACAAATAAGACAGCGCTTTGTTTGCGTATGCTGACATTTAGTCCTATGCTTTTTGTAGCCCATCGACTCAAACCTTCTGAAACTTCTTATTCCCGTGGCTGTATGTCACGCTCTAGGACACGTCACCAGTAATGTGTCCTTTGCAGCTGTTGCTGTCTCATTCACTCACACAATCAAAGGTAAGTAATTACTACACATTCATAAATGTTTTGCCCACACTAATTATTTTTTCTAATATATTGAAGTGTAATTCTTGGCATTTCTTGTTAATAGCACTTGAGCCATTCTTCAATGCTGCTGCTTCTCAATTCATTCTCGGACAGTCCATACCCATAACTTTGTGGTTGTCTTTGGCTCCTGTTGTTCTTGGTATGCTCTTTTCTATCCAGATATGTTTCACTTTCGTTGTTATTTTTCAACATTAATCAAAGGGTCTTCACGGTATTGGAGATGACCTATCAAACAAGTTGTTGTGGGTTCTAATCTAGAAGCAAATTTTGTATTGTTAAAATCTGAACTCAAGTTGAATGCAGGTGTCTCAATGGCGTCATTAACTGAGCTGTCATTCAACTGGCTGGGCTTTATCAGTGCCATGATTTCCAATATCTCCTTTACTTACAGGAGTATCTACTCAAAGAAAGCCATGGTTATCCTCTATGCTAGTTTCCTATTGTTTCTTTTTTTGTTCATTGAATTCATATTGCGGGTCCAAGTTTTCTTGTGACCCACAACTGAAGAAGTGAGAACTGATGAAAATTATCGATGAATGAAGCTTAGATTCTCCTTTGCTAATTATAAAGGTAGCAATTTTGGCGTATTCTGTTAACGATTTTGTTCATGTTTGCAGACTGACATGGACAGTACCAACTTGTATGCTTACATTTCCATCATTGCCCTCTTCGTTTGTCTTCCACCAGCCATAATTGTGAGTAGAATCATCTTTTAACGATCTGAGTTCATTCATAATATGTGGCAAAATGGGCTGGTTAGATGAATTGAGTAAAAGGTTCAGATCAAAACAAACAATTCTCTATCACGAGTCAATATAGATCCAGCTAACCCAGCACTAAGAGGTTGTCAGTTCTAGTTAACATAAGAAACAAAAATGTGAATATGGTGTGACACATTTATATCTTTTAAAGTGAAAAACGCTGTATGTCTGATGACCCGTCGACATACAGATTGTGGGTTTAAGTCCCATGACCTTTTCTAAAGAAGAGAAAAGCGAGATACGTTTTTTCCAAGATATTTAGCTTTTATTTTTATGATTAAATAGTTTGTGAATACAATTACAAAACTATAGTATTGTGTTAAATACAATTACAAATTAATATTGTTTCACCAATATTCTATTCGATAGAAGAAAAAAATTTAATAGGTGTATCTATTGTAAACAGATGATGAACAACTTCTGACCCAAATGACACATTCCACACATTTGATATGTTTCCTGTTAACTTTCTTTCCATTTAGCCCTTTGATCCAATAGAGATACAATGTAGCCCGAATTGACTCATTTATGTAATGGGTTGAATTTGCAACCTAATTCATAATCTGAAATCTGTTGATCTTCTTACAAATTCCAATCTTTCAACAGTTGGAGGGACCTCAACTTCTAAAGCATGGATTCAATGATGCAATTGCTAAAGTGGGCATGACTAAGTTCGTAACTGATCTCTTTTGGGTTGGAATGTTTTATCACCTCTACAATCAGGTATAATGCATGACTAACTATAAATTTTGTATTCTTTGCTATATATTTGTCCCTGGATCGTTAAATCATTTCTTTTCACGTTTTCAGCTTGCAACCAACACACTTGAAAGGGTGGCACCTCTTACACATGCTGTTGGCAATGTGCTAAAACGGGTGTTTGTGATTGGTTTCTCAATCATTATCTTCGGTAATCTTTCTTTCTGGTTTTTCGTCGCTGTGAACAACTCATGCGTTTGGGCTCTTAATCTCTACAACAAAATTTACCCAACTTATTTGATTGTTTCAGGCAACAAGATATCAACACAAACAGCCATCGGTACCTCCATTGCCATTGCTGGAGTGGCATGCTACTCGCTCATCAAGGCCAAGATAGAGGAAGAGAAACGGGTCAGTTAAACACATATTCTTTCCATTTTGTTGACCTTACAACAGGTCCTATTTCCGCATCAGTATAAATTCGTTGCTTGATACCATTTGGCTAGGCAGTCAACAAATTTTTTTTGTGATTTTGAGTTTATCTATTATAATGTAATTAGTGAGATTATAAATATACATCTTTTTTTGTTAATAATGGTCGATGAATATAAAAGACTTTGGGTGACGTTTGACTCATTATATGTTTAGCTAAGTTTTCAAAGTATTTACCGGATGGCATTAGATATAACTTCTCTGTCAAAATGTGATGTATAACTAATGGTATGGTTGAGTATGAATCAAACAAAGAGCATCTTGGGATTAAGATGAATAGTCAATCTATTTGTCTTTCAATTCATTAGAAATTTTGATACGAACCCATCAACAATTATATACAAGACTGCCATATATCGCCTTTCAATTTTTTCGGGTTTTGTTAGTATTAAAATTTAGTTTCCAACAACCAATCTAAAGTTCATAAAGAAGATTAAAAGTGTGCTTGCTGATGAGCCTTACTTACCTGGCCCGACCCGTTTTGGTCATGCTTAAAAGTACCTGTAGTAGCCTATCATACTTCAACATGTCCGATTGTCTGCCCTTGATTTTGCTAATAAGGTGTGTAGATTCTGGCCAAAATTGTTTTCGTGAAGGGGTTTGGCTATGGATACGTGTTTCTTTGTTTGTTTAGTCTAGTTTGCCTCTTTCTAACTATATACGCTTATGGACAGAATCTGAAATCGGCATGAGGATGGAAGCGGCAAAGGAGGAAAAAGGACAGGAGGGAAGAAATGCAATTATATTACTTAGTGTTATTATTTCAGCACGTAGCAAATTTGCTACCATTGTGAAGTTGTTTTCTTTGGTTTTTTTGCGTCTACGAGAATAAACAAGTGTGACTCTCATGTAGACTCCAATAATGTATCATTCTATCTCTTTTACTACCAATATATCATTTCTAACTCTCCTGAGTTTAGAGGAGTTGATGTTGTCCTTGTTGTATTTTGCGGATTCTCCCCTGAGTTCACAGAAGTCATCCGTCATACTTTGTTGTATAGTATTCCGGTGAGTTTACAGAAGTTGATGTATCGATCTATTCCTTCCCAAGAACTTGGCCAATCAATATTATCTAAATCATGAGAAAATATGATCAAATGTGAACTACATGTTTTTATATGGTCACTAATCGCTATATGCATGCATTGACCAACATGTACACCTTCTTGGCATTGGTGATGTTCAAACCTTTTGGCATGCCTCATTGTGTATAGCATAAATACTAAAGAGTTGTTTAGTGTTTTGATAAACATAGCTTTCGCTAAACTAAGTTTGTTAAGACGACAATAAAAGTATTATGACAATAAGAAAAATCGTAACCGACGAGAGAACCGAAAATCCAGTTTTTGGCGGGGTATGAAATAGTTCTACGGTTTTAAATGCAAGCCCGTATATCTAAAACCCGTATCAAAATCATATACCTGACTCGTATATTAATTACTAAATAATAGTTATTATATTTTTATTTCTAAAAGTATTAAAAAGTATTTAAATGCTAATATGTGGTAAATGAATACCAAAAAAAAAGGAAAAATATTAATGGATTAATTATCCGACAGGTAATACTAAACAAAGACCCGTTGAGTCTGGAGTTGGACTGGGATAAAATCCGAAACTACCTAAACACAACAAGTTTGTTGTCATCCATATATATAATATAATAATGAGAGAATTTCATATTCCCCCTCATTAAACACTACAAATATCATATATACCCAACTCTTATTAAAAATTTCAAATATCCCTAACCCAAATAAAAAAATATCATATTTCCCCAAATCACCAATCTAATTACAATTAAAACTAAAAAATCAATAAAAATAATTACTAAACCGTATAATGCCTATAATACCCTCTTAAAAAAGCGCCAAATATGGGTTTATTAACAATTGAACAAAGCTTTACTTACTTGAATGACATTTTGGAAACAGACGCTACTTACAACCAAACATAGTTTTAGTGAAAACCAAGTATAATGTTTCTTCGACTGGTGTTTTAGATGCCCACTCTTGCTGGACGATTTCCCTAGACTAGTAGACTGGATATCTTGTCATCCTTCAAGTCACCTGTCACAAAAGAAAACGAACGCCAACAGTTACTTATTGAAGGTCTATATGAGGTTAACAAATTAAATGATTTCTAAGGATGCCCCATATATGTCTATGTGATAAAAGTTACAAACTGGTCTCGAGATAACACATCATAAAAGTTACTGCCCAATATTTTTGAGAATAATTTCTACTCTATGAAAATTTACCTCTAAACTTTCCCTTTATAATTAATGAATCGAAAGAGTCCGACAAAATAGCTTCTGGGCGTTCTGGCCATTTACTGTTGGGTGATATATAGCTGTTTCTTCATTTCATATCGATCTATTCCTTCCCAAGAACTTGGCCAATCAATATTATCTAAATCATGAGAAAATATGATCAAATGTGAACTACATGTTTTTATATGGTCACTAATCGCTATATGCATGCATTGACCAACATGTACACCTTCTTGGCATTGGTGATGTTCAAACCTTTTGGCATGCCTCATTGTGTATAGCATAAATACTAAAGAGTTGTTTAGTGTTTTGATAAACATAGCTTTCGCTAAACTAAGTTTGTTAAGACGACAATAAAAGTATTATGACAATAAGAAAAATCGTAACCGACGAGAGAACCGAAAATCCAGTTTTTGGCGGGGTATGAAATAGTTCTACGGTTTTAAATGCAAGCCCGTATATCTAAAACCCGTATCAAAATCATATACCTGACTCGTATATTAATTACTAAATAATAGTTATTATATTTTTATTTCTAAAAGTATTAAAAAGTATTTAAATGCTAATATGTGGTAAATGAATACCAAAAAAAAAGGAAAAATATTAATGGATTAATTATCCGACAGGTAATACTAAACAAAGACCCGTTGAGTCTGGAGTTGGACTGGGATAAAATCCGAAACTACCTAAACACAACAAGTTTGTTGTCATCCATATATATAATATAATAATGAGAGAATTTCATATTCCCCCTCATTAAACACTACAAATATCATATATACCCAACTCTTATTAAAAATTTCAAATATCCCTAACCCAAATAAAAAAATATCATATTTCCCCAAATCACCAATCTAATTACAATTAAAACTAAAAAATCAATAAAAATAATTACTAAACCGTATAATGCCTATAATACCCTCTTAAAAAAGCGCCAAATATGGGTTTATTAACAATTGAACAAAGCTTTACTTACTTGAATGACATTTTGGAAACAGACGCTACTTACAACCAAACATAGTTTTAGTGAAAACCAAGTATAATGTTTCTTCGACTGGTGTTTTAGATGCCCACTCTTGCTGGACGATTTCCCTAGACTAGTAGACTGGATATCTTGTCATCCTTCAAGTCACCTGTCACAAAAGAAAACGAACGCCAACAGTTACTTATTGAAGGTCTATATGAGGTTAACAAATTAAATGATTTCTAAGGATGCCCCATATATGTCTATGTGATAAAAGTTACAAACTGGTCTCGAGATAACACATCATAAAAGTTACTGCCCAATATTTTTGAGAATAATTTCTACTCTATGAAAATTTACCTCTAAACTTTCCCTTTATAATTAATGAATCGAAAGAGTCCGACAAAATAGCTTCTGGGCGTTCTGGCCATTTACTGTTGGGTGATATATAGCTGTTTCTTCATTTCATATCGATCCTAATTCGATTTCAGGTTGGAATGCAGTGGTGAAAGGTTCAAAGAAAATGTGTTTTGTCCCCCCTGATAGAAAAAGAAACCCGTGGAATGTGTATGCAAGGCTGGTGAAGTGGTCTTTGTCCCAAATGTTTGGTAGCACTTGGTTATAAACCTCGGAGATTACTAGAATATCAAAAGGGTATTCTTCTCACTACAAAATTAAATGTAACAGTTTTTGGTTTTTTAGTTTTAATTGTAATTAAATTGGCGATTTGGGGAAATATGATATTTTTTTATTTGGGTTGGGGATATGTGATATTTTTAATAGGAATTGGGTATATATGATATTTGTAGCAAGATATATGATTTTATTATGTGTTTTTGGGTAGAGAGAGGACTAGTTTATATAAAGATTAAACTTTAAAGTACGCCATTCTGTTAGATTTATAATAGTGCTAGATTTGTTAGTTTTGATGTAAATGTACTTATGACAAAGTGAGGGGGTCTAGATGCAATTAGCTAGACTTTGTTAGTATAAATACCCCCCCACCCTCAATCCTTTGTAACCTTTGACACTTCTTAATTCCAACATCCAATTTATCATTTCTCTCTCTAAAACACACACATATACACAAAGGTTCACTTATATACATATTATTACATATATACATACATATCGATCATGGATTTCATACGTTTACATGTGGTATCAGAGCATAATCAGATTACCTGAGCGATCCATGGCTGATTGTGTCTCGATCTTGCTGAAATTCATGATTCTTGCTCGTTTTTAGAGATTTGTGGATCGATCCGCAATTCTCCACTGTTCATCACAAAAAAAAATCACTAAATCCACCCTTTTCCTTGTTTTTGTTCTTCATTTCATAGTCTAATTTGTTTATTTCATCTTCTAGTTGTTTAATCTTCCTTTTTAATCCGAAAATCGTCAAAAATATCACTAAATCGCCCTTTTTCCTCTTGTTCTTGAGTTTTGCGGATTGAAGTCTTGATTTGCAGATCTTCTTGAGATTTGCGGATCGAGCTAAAAGACAAAAAGTTTGTTAGGGGACAAGGGGACAAGAATTGCTTCATTGTTGTGATCCGTATTCCCCGATCTGAGTTTCACATTCTCGGATCCTATTCTCCTTTATACCGTCTCTTTGAAAGGTTATTGTGCTCGTGCTAAGTTATCGATTCGTAATTCTCTTTTACGGATCGACTTTGGTTATTGATTGTGTTGTGTTGTGTGGTGGTAAAGTACACGATCCGTAATCCACATTTGCGGATCCTTTTGTTCTTTATACCTTTTTAAGGAAAGGTTACTTTGAACCCATTAAGTGTACGATCCGAGTTTCTCATTCTCGGATCATTGTTTGATACTTGTCTGTGGTGCTAAGTTATTGATCCGCATTTCACTTTTTCGGATCCTCAATTCCTTGTACCATTTTAAAGAAAGGAGACTTTGAACCAACTAAGTATACGATCTGAATTTCCCATTTCGGATCGTGTCTTGTTTTAGTGAAGTTGTGGTGTTAAGTATTGGATCCGAGTTTCACTTTTGCGGATCAATCTTTCTCATACCTTTAACCAGAAAGTAACCTCTGCACGTTCTAAGTACTCGATCCGAGTTTCTCGATCCGAATTTCTACATTTTCAGATCCAACACTTGCAATTTTTCAAATCAATTGATAAACCATGTCTAGCAACAAAGATGGATTTGCTTTGGGTTCTGATACTAGACCACCAATTCTCTATCGTGGTTAATTCTTCCAATGGAAAGAACGGTTCATGGATTTTATTGATCGTCAAGATTTGGTTGAACTAATTCAGAAATCTTTAAAAGAAGGTCCCGGAGTGTTCACACAAAAGGATTCTGACACAGTTTTAACTCCTTCACAATACAATGCTTATCAGAAGGAAAGAGCAAAAGCCGATAAATGGGCAAGGTCATATCTTCTACAAGCTCTTCCAGATGACATTTTCTCCAATGTCGACTCCTTCAAAACCGGGAAAGCCATCTGGGATGAACTTACTAAACAGATGGAAGGCTCAAAGATGGCTTCAAAACAAAGAGTTAAGAATGTCTTGAACCAATATGAGAATTTCAAACAGAGAGAAGATGAATCACTATCTGATGTCTATACCCGATTCTGCAATATCATCAATGAGCTTCGAAAGAACAACATTCATCGTGACAACAATGAATTAAACATCAAATTTCTCAACAATCTTGAAGCATATTGACATAAGTATGGTAAAATGATATCTCAGCTACAAGATATTGATGATATGTCAATTCATACTCTGGTTAAAACCTTGCAAGGTTATGAGCAAGATGCCCTCAGAAAAAGAGACAAGAAGAAAGGCATCTACTAAACATCTTCTGACCCACTTGCCTTTGTGGCCGGCAAGAAAAGCTCAAAGAACAAAGCCGTTCATGTGTATGTCTCTGGTTCTGATGAAGAAGATATCATTGTTGTTGACCCTGACATTGAAGAAAAAGACAGAGAAATGCTTCAGGCTATCACTCTACTTACAAAAACCATCAAGAAGAGATACTACAAAAACAAGCCCACAAACAACAACCAGATAATGTCTTCCACCCCAGCATATCAACAGAGGCAAAATCCCCGTCCTCTCAAAGATTTCAAGCAAATTGAACATCCCAAAGTTGAAAACAAATTCAACAATCAATACAACAATCAAGAGAAAGGAGAACTGAAATGCTACAACTGCGGGGGGAAAGGTCACTTTGCTAAAGACTGTAAGAAACCAAGAATCCGAAACTCAGACTACTACAAGACCAAGATGATGCTGGCACTACATGAAGAGAAGGGCATGGATCTACTTGCAGAAGATGATCACTGGCTTCATGTGACTGATGATGAATCTGAAGATCTAAGTGCTAACATGTGCTTCATGACCACTATCAAGAAGACCAAGAGTCTGAGCTCAGAAAAGGAAGCAGAAGCAGAAGGTGAAGAAGAGGTAACTTCCATTCCCAACTCAACCATATTTGAATGGCAATCTCAGATTGCATCACTAACAGCACAAAAAGGTTCTTTGACACGTGAAATAAAGTCAATTCAAAACACTTTAGTTGAAAAAGAGTCTAAAATTTTGGAACTTTCTAAAATTAATGATGATCTTTCTTTAAAGTGTGATTCTCTGACTAAAGAAATAGAATCTTTGAAATCAAATTGTGCTAGTGATTGCGATCTTTTCCAAGAACCTAACTCACCCTCCCTGAACGAATGCAAGCTTCAAGCTTTGAATGATGATCTCTATAGTCAAATTAGAGATCTCAAAAGGACTGTCCAAAAATTAACCAATGAAAAGACTGGGGAAGAGCTAAGAGCAAAATCCTTACATGAGTAAGTTTACATTTTAAAAGAAAAACTTTCTAAATCTAAACCAGATTTTAAAGAACATGAGGACAAAATTGCTAATCTAAACCATGCCTGTTTCTTAAAAGATTGTCAAAATGCAACACTGGAAAAAAGAATTGATGATCTCAAAGAGAACATCAAATTTTATCAAGACAAACTTTATAAACAAGGGCACACTAAACAAACTGTCTTTCTGAACACCCTCATTGGTTCAGCAATGAATTTAAACTTGGTTTGGGTTTTGAAAATCCTCATTATCTGCTCAAAGCCCAAGAAGTTGTTGCCCCATTGTATGATGATGCCTACATGAGATTCGGGATGCTCATACAATATGTTCACTCATGGGATTATGTCTGTGAATTTGAGGGTGTTTCGAGACCTTGTCCAACTTACTTTATTGAATCCGATGATTTGAATGTATCTTACCGGTTAAACAACTTGAATAAAAGAAAAAGATTTGAATTGGTTTTAAGTATTGAGGCTCCTAGTCCTCAAATTCAAGAAGTCAATAATGAAATTGTTCCAATGAAAATATCATGTTTTTCAAAACCTATTAAGGTTAAGCCTTACATTCCATCTTTCATTTTGGACAAACAAATTGTTGATTTAAAAGGTACTTTGGAACAAAAACAAAAGGTCATTGATCACCTCAAAAGTAATAGACATGATACCAAGAGTGACCATAAACCCACTGACTCAAGGACTCCGGTTCTTAAAAAGGTTTGTGACACCTCGACTCAGACTGACTTTCCCTCTGATGAGAAGGATTTGCATGACAAATGTAAAGATCACTCAATTGCTTTGTATGAGAAACTGTCTAAAGTCAGAAATGAATTTCAAACAAAAACTACAATTTTCAAAAGCAAAGAACTGAAAATGTTCAAAATTGCTCAAATTTTGTATAATGAAAATCAATATCTGAGAGAAGAGGTAAAGAAATTCAAAACCTTGGCATGTGCCAAAAACATATGTTGTGATTGTGATAACTGTCAACCTCCCTCATAGGATGAGGAAAAGGCCACCAACACCAACTCTAAAATTCCAAAACCCAAAGTTTCGTTCTCACCTAACTCTTTCTACCATAAAGCTCACAAGTTCAATTCTCCCAGTCCAAAACCAACTTCACCACCGAAGAAACCTCAACCTACAACACCATTACCCAAAACATCTCAACCCAAGAGACCTCAACCTACAACACCATTACCTAAAACATCTCAACCCAAGAGACCTCAACTTACAACACCATTACCTAAAACATCTCAACCCAAGAAATCTCAATCTACAACACCATTACCCAAAACTCCCAAAACTAAATCTTTTCAATCCAAAACATCAACACCAAAATCACACACCTCATACACCTTTTATTCATCACAAAAGACGTCACACACCATCAATAACAACCTTTGCCAAGCTTTCAAAGATCAGACAACTGGAACCTTTCATTTAAAAGACAAGTATGGATGGTTTGCTCACAGCCCTCCTAAACCCACCACATCAAATTCCCCTATCACAAACACACCCACAAAATCCACCAGGCCATCAACTCACTTCTCGCCACCTAGAAGTACACCTAAATTAAAAGTTGATTTAAAGGACCTCACTAATGATAAAAGTTCTTCTGCTTCAGGTCACAAGTGCTTAAAACGAGGAAATTTTTGGAGTTCGAGAAAAAGTTTTAATTCTACTAGTGTCCTGAAGAATGATATCAAGTTTCCTGTTGTTGGTCAAAAATGGATTTTTAAAACGTGTATTAATCCTGAAACTAGTACTAAATCTGTCTGTAAGCCTACGGGCAAATCTTCTATTCCTAAACTTTAAAACCTTGTCTGTTTAGTTTAATGTACTTTGTTTGTGTGATTTTATCTTTTGTGTGTGATTTTTATTTTATGATCTGTGTGTGGTTTGTTTCTTGTTTTAGTTTCCTTTTAATTCTTGTTTTGCATGCTTTATTGTGATCTCTAACTTCCAAGGACCCATCCTCAAGTGGGTACCTAAAATCATTTCATTCTGTATATTGTAGGAAGTAATGGTTTGTATTTGGTTCATGGATTCTGGTTGTTCTAAACACATGACCGGAGATTTGTCCCTTCTAAGGAATTTTGTTCAATGCTTCATGGGAACTGTTCGCTTTGGTAATGATCAACTAGCTCCCATCTTAGGCTATGGTGACATTGTTCAGAATGGCATTACCATCAAGAAGGTCTACTATGTTGAAGGTCTTGGCCACAATCTCTTTAGTGTTGGCAAATTCTGTGATAATGACCTTCAAGTTCTTTTCCGTCGCCATTCTGTTCAAGTTCAAACTAAAGAGGGTAAGGATGTTCTTACAGGAACTAGGGATAACAACCTATTCCAGATTAATTTATTTGATATTCAACCTCTTTCTTCCTCCATCTGTCTTCTTGCTAAAGCAACTGCTCAAAACTCCTGGTTATGGCATCGTCGTTTGTCTCACCTCAATTTCCCAACAATCAATGAACTTGTCAACAAAAGCCTCGTGGAAGGATTACCTATGTATAAGTATGAGAGTGATCATATATACCCATCTTATGCTGTCGGAAAGCTAAAAAGGCAATCTCATAAGTCCAAAACCATACCTAGCTCCGAAGATTCTCTGCATCTTATTCACATGGACTTATGTGGCCCTATGAGAGTTCAAAGCACAAATGGCAAGAAGTACATTCTAGTCATTGTTGATGACTACTCTCGATACACCTGGGTTTTCTTTCTTCGATCCAAAGAAGACACAACTCAAACAGTTATCGAATTCATCCAACAAACTCAAGTGAATCTCCAAAAATCCGTGCGGATTATTCGTTCTGACAATGGGACTGAATTCAAGAACTCTAAGTTTGATGCCTTCTGCAAATCTCACGGAATTACCCATCAATTCTCTGCAAGTCGCACTCCTCAGCAAAATGGTGTAGTAGAATGAAGAAACATAACGTTGGTTGAAGCTGCCAGAACAATGCTTGTATATTCCAAACTTCCTCCCTCCTTATGGGCCGAAGCAGTTTCCACGGCGTGTTTCACTAAGAATCGTTCCATCATTAACAAGAGATTTGACAAAACACCATATGAGGTTATCAACAAACGCATCCCAATATAAACTACTACTTTGGGTGTACATGCTATGTTCTCATTGATCATGATAACTTGGGAAAGTTTGATCCATAAGGTGATAAAGGTGTCTTTGTTGGCTACTCAAAGGAGTCCATTGCTTATCGAGTATATAACAGAAGAACAAAGAAAATCACTGAGAGCATGAATGTCTGGTTTGGTAAACTCTTAGGAATGTTGTATGAGAAAAACTCTGTCACTTCAAAACCCAATGACTCACCATCTTCCGCAACCAAGAATAACAACTCACCATCTTCCGCACCGACAAAGAAATTCATACATCATTCTCCATATCCTGCTCCTACCACCAATGAACTCGATTTTCTTTTCGATATTTTCTATGAAAACAAATGACCCAAATCGACTTTGTCATCTCCAGATGTTGCCGCAAATGAGATTCCTATTCCTCCACAAACCACTGCAACAAGTTCTGAAACCTCCAATTCTCTACAATCAGAATCTCCCTCTCACACTTCAGCAAATGTTGAATCTCCTTCAGTTAACACCTCTACTTCCGACACTTCTGAAACCCCCGCGAATTCTGAAGCCACAACACCAGATGGTTCTCCACCTGAAAATAACACCTCTTCTGACAACTCTACCTGTTCAAATTCAGAATCATCTCCTGAACATGCAGCACCTATGACAAATATCTTTCAGCACACTAATCCGGATCAAAATCCTGAAGTCTACTCTGATGGACCATCAGAAATAATTGAACCCTCATTTGAACGGGTTCAACAACTTCCTCAATCCACTTTTGAAGATCCCACCTTAAACCATGAACCTGCTGCTTTACCTCATTCTGGCAGGTGGTCTCGTTCTATGTTGCCTCATCCCTCGTCTCAAATTATAGGGGATCCGAAGCTTCAATGAAGACCAGAGCCGCCTCTGCTAATGAATGTCTCTTCGTCAATTTTCTTAGTGAAGTTGAACCTACTTCAGTGTCTGCTGCACTAAAAGATTCAGATTGGGTAAAGGCCATGCAAGAAGAAATTTCTCAGTTTGAGCGTCTAAAAGTTTGGAAATTGGTCCCCAACCCTGACTCCAACAAGAAACCAATTCCTACCAAATGGATTTTCAAAAACAAAAAGGATGAAAATGGAATTGTGGTTCGTAACAAAACTCGCCTTGTCGCAAAAGGTTACTCACAGCAAGAAGGTGTTGATTACGATGAAACTTTTGCTCCGGTTGCCAGGATTGAAGCAATTCGTATCTTTCTTGCATATGCTACCTTCAAGAATTTCACCGTCTATCAGATGGATGTCAAGACTGCTTTCCTCAATGGAGTTTTAAAGGAAGAGGTGTATGTTGAGCAAACTGAAGGGTTTGTGGATCCAAAAAGGCCTCATCATGTTTACAGGTTAGACAAAGCTTTGTATGGTCTGAAACAAGCTCCCCGTGCATGGTATGACGCTCTCACTGCCTATTTACTTAAACATGGTTTCAGCAAAGGTACCATTGATACTACCCTTTTTATCAAAAGACAAGGCAAACACATCATTTTGATTCAAATATATGTTGACGACATTATATTTGGCTCTACTAATCCTAAATACTGTCAAAACTTTTCTGACTTAATGGTTAAAAACTTTGAGATGAGCATGATGGGTGAATTAAATTTCTTTCTTGGTCTACAAGTGAAACAACTCTCTACTGGTATTTTTATTTGTCAAAATAAATATATCATTGATATGTTAAAGAAATTTGAAATGCAAAACTGTCAACCAATTGGCACACCCATGGAAGCTCGAACTAAGATTCATGCTGATTTAAATGGAAAACCATTTAACCAAAAGTTATATTGCAGTATGATTGGATCTCTCATGTATCTCACCTCTAGTAGACCAGATATCATGTTCGCCACATGTATGTGTGCCAGATACCAGGACAACGCCATGGAAAGCCACTACCAGGCAGTTAAACGAATTTTTCGGTATCTTAAGGGTACTACAAACCTTGGTTTATTGTATCCAAGAGATACCGGGTTCGAACTAACTGCCTTCTCAGATGCAGACCATGCAGGTTGCAAACTTGACCGCAAAAGTACTTCTGGGAGTGTCCAATTTCTTGGAGATAAACTTGTAAGTTGGTCATCAAAGAAACAAAACTGTGTTTCTACATCCACAGCAGAGGCTGAATATGTTGCTGCTGCTAGCTGCTGTTCTCAAGTCTTGTGGATGAAAACACAACTTTCTGACTATGGCTTCAAGTATGACAGAATCCCAATTTACTGTGATTCAAAAAGTGCAATTGCAATTTCTGTTAATCCTGTCCAGCACACAAAAACAAAGCACATCGATGTCAGGTACCACTTTCTCAAAGATCATGTCGAAAAAGGTAACATCGAGTTGTACTTTGTATCTACCGACTACCAACTTGCTGATCTTTTCACCAAACCCCTTGATGAACAACGGTTCAACTTCCTAAAAACAAAATTAGGAATGTTGGACCTTCAGACTTAACCATTTTTCTTCATTGCTTTCTCTCCATTCTTTTCTATTTGCTGCAATCATTGATGTATTATATGCAACTTGTCTTATATATGCAATGTTTGAGGGGGATAATTTGAGAGAATGCATGTTCTGAGGGGGAGTGTGTAATATGCTATTTCCGAGGGGGAGTTTTACAATTTTGCATGCTTGTGTTTGTTTGTTATTTTTCTTTATGTGTGCTTGTAAGTTTGTTTCTTGTCTTGCCTTATTGAAAATCAAAATACAAAATTTGAAAAACTCTTTAAAATCCAAAAAGATTTTATGTTTTATTTTATTTTATTTTTTTTATTTTATTTTATTTTATTTTTACTTTTATTTTATTTTATTTATTTTATTTTATTTTATTTTATTTTATTTTTAATTGAAATCAACTTTTTATTGTCTTTTAATTGATCTGTTTTGTTAGAAAATGTCATAAGTCCATGTCCATTTCCCATCTGCTCTGGCCCACCTTCAAAACCTTGGCCCATTTCTTCTAATCTGGCCCAAAACCTCATACGGGTTAACACACGGGTCGTGGGTCCGGTTTGGATGAACACGCTGATCCTCATGACCCATCGTACAATATGGACCCTATTTAATGCTTTACCCGGCGGGAAATTTCAT
Source organism: Erigeron breviscapus (assembly GCA_034093135.1). Taxonomy (NCBI): domain Eukaryota; kingdom Viridiplantae; phylum Streptophyta; class Magnoliopsida; order Asterales; family Asteraceae; genus Erigeron; species Erigeron breviscapus. The sequence goes on along the minus strand of CM067171.1, from coordinate 41,102,985 downwards.
TTAATTCACTCTTTCTCTCTCTTACTTTCCCTTTCCCAAAATTTCAAATTTCAATCAATCATATTCCGATCAATCATCGCCGGACCTTTTCGAAATAAATCTTAATCTAATTTCTTTCAATAATAAATCAAAGTTTGGGTGTTATCTAGCTTTTGAGATCTTTTATATCTTGATTATTTCATCCATATTTTCATCAGATTCAAGGTTTGTTCTCGATTTACTTTCGCACCAAGTGTTTGATAAAATTCTTGAATGAACTTGATCTTCATGTTTGAATGATTTATGTGTTTAGATGCCATGCTTAGGGTTTTATTTTACATTGTATGTGTTAATTTGTCCTGTACTTGACTAAAATTACTTGAAGTTGAGTTTGTGTGTTTTCTGGGTTCGAAACCCTTGGACTTTTCCCAAAATACCCTTGAAGTTTTGAAGATCTGGGTTGGATTCGCATTTCTTCATAATTTTTCCAGATTTTTCTTCAAATCTTCAAGCGATCCGCAATCCTACCCAGAACTTCATACTTGCCCAGTTTTGTCTCAAATTTGACCAAGTCCTCGATCCGAGTTTGTACAAACTCGGATCCAAAATAACAATTAAATAATTAACTAATTAATCAATTTGATTCTTAATCCGTATTTCACATTCTCGGATCATTCAAATTGATTAAAACAAAAAGAAAAAAAATGATGTGACACTTAGTATTCGATCCGAGATTCATCATTCTCGGATCATTCAAATTGATTAAAACAAAAAGAAAAAAAATGATGTGACACTTAGTATTCGATCCGAGATTCATCATTCTCGGATCATTCTTCAAATTTTCATATTTTTCTACTCGATCCGAGAATCTCATTCTCGGATCATTCAAATTGATTAAAACAAAAAGAAAAAAAATGATGTGACACTTAGTATTCGATCCGAGATTCATCATTCTCGGATCATTCTTGTCAAATCTACATGCCCCACCTTCTTTATTAATAACTGTTTTCTCTTTAAATCTCGATCCGCATTTGTACCTCTGCGGATCACTTATTTTGCCTTTAAGCTTTAGTTTGTCAAAATTTTCTAAGACATGGATCCACATTTGTCATTTTCGGATCCCACACTTACACACTTGCGGATCCCATGTTTATTCAAAAATTTTCTAAGACATTGATCCGCACTTCACTTCTATTTCAATAATGTATGACCAATATTTTCTCCAACTCTTAGATATGCAATTCTACATTTACGGATCTTCACTTTTTCCACAATACTTGTATCCTAAAATTTTTCAAAGTACCTGATCCGCATTTCTCGTGGATCGATCCGAGAATGTACATTCTCGTATCCAACACTTAAGAAAATTTTCAAACTTTTTCCAAAACCAAGATCATTTTTCTTTTGTGTTTATTAATTCATTGGTTCAATTGTCTTGGCCTCTGACATCCAGTTTCCCTCAGATGCAAGGTATCGAACGCCTTGATGTACTACCTTCGTAGTCTCTTGAAAAATGCCTGTCAGAGTTCTTTAAAAGAAATCTCTCTATCAATTACCTGCTTTGGTTTCTGACATTCAGTTTCCCTGAGATGCAAGGTATCGAACGCCTTGATGTACTACCTTTGTAGTCTCATGGAAAAGGTTTATCAGAAATCTTAAACTTGTTTCTATAAATTAACACTTTTCATGTCTTTCATTCTCCTGCATTTGTTTTCCCTGAGAAGCAAGGTATTGAACGCCTTGATGTACTACCTCTGCATCTCTTGTGAAAAAATTTGTATGAGTTTGTTTGATGTGTCCTTTTTGCCTGTTAATTCTTGCAACCATTAACCTTCAATTATCAATTATTTCTCCAGATCTCTATTTCCCCAATGGCATCTCCTTTTAAAACAGGTGATACAACCAACATGACCAACAACAAAGCACTTTACGACCAATTCTCCTCTGTTTATCCGATAATTTCCCAAATTCTTCTAAATCACCCTTTAACACCCATTTTCACAAATGTCTACGATATTCCTGAACAATATGTATATCACCTTTGGGCAACTCTAAAATTCATCCCTGCCAAAAACAATCAACCCGAACACTGTATACTATATCACTATGGACAACCAAAAATTCATTCACCGATTTGATCTTGATGACTTCCGTATCTTCCTCGTGTGAGTTAACTTCTTTTTCAGCCCTTACTTGTCTTAATTCAGCTTGAGTCCTTCTTAATTGAGCTCGGATAGCTCTCAACTCATCAAACATTTCAGCACGTGTAGGAATCCTTTCAAGTACCGGTTGCTCTTCATCTTCAAAGCCATTCCTAGGTTGATTGTTCTCCACACGAAATTCCGGTTGTTCCTTACGGGGCTGCCCTTGGTTAGCATCAATGCCATTCCTATCTTGATTCGAAGGAGTAACACTAGCGGTTGCTCCATATCTTCGACTAGTGTTAGCGCGAGTATTAACCATCTTGTCTACTTATCAACTTATCAACTTATCAACTTATCAACTTATCAACTTATCAACTTATCAACTTATCATCTTATCAACTTATCATCTTATCAACTTATCAACTTATCAACTTATCAACTTATCAACTTATCATCTTATCAACTTATCAACTTATCAACTTATCAACTTATCATCTTATCAACTTATCAACTTATCAACTTATCAACTTATCAACTTATCAACTTATCATCTTATCAACTTATCAACTTTAAGATCAACTTTAATCAACTTATCAACTTATCAACTTATCAACTTATCAACTTATCAACTTATCAACTTATCAACTTATCAACTTATCAACTTATCAACTTATCAACTTATCAACTTATCAACTTATCAACTTATCAACTTATCAACTTATCAACTTATCAACTTATCAACTTAATCAACTTATCAACTTATCAACTTATCAACTTAATCAACTTATCAACTTATCAACTTATCAACTTATCACTTATCAACTTATCATCTTAGCAACTTAATCAACTTATCAACTTATCATCTTATCAACTTATCAACTTATCAACTTATCATCTTATCAACTTATCAACTTTAATCAACTTTAATCAACTTATCAACATGTCAACTTATCATCTTATCAACTTATCAACTTTAAGATCAACTTTAATCAACGTTATCAACTTATCAACTTAATCAACTTATCATCTTATCAATTTATCAACTTTGATCAACTTTAATCAACTTATCAACATGTCAACTTATCATCTTATCAACTTATCAACTTTAATCAACTTATCAACTTATCAACTTATCAACTTATCAACTTATCAACTTATCAACTTATCAACTTATCAACTTATCATCTTATCAACTTATCAACTTATCAACTTATCAACTTATCAACTTATCAACTTATCAACTTATCAACTTATCATCTTATCAACTTATCACTTATCAACTTATCATCTTATCAACTTATCATCTTATCAACTTATCAACTTATCAACTTATCAACTTATCATCTTATCAACTTATCAACTTATCAACTTATCAACTTATCAACTTTAATCAACTTATCAACTTATCAACTTATCAACTTTAGCATCAACTTATCAACTTATCAACTTAATCAACTTATCATCTTATCAACTTATCAACTTATCAACTTATCAACTTATCAACTTATCAACTTATCATCTTATCAACTTATCAACTTATCAACTTATCAACTTATCATCTTATCAACTTATCAACTTATCAACTTATCAACTTATCAACTTATCAACTTATCAACTTATCAACTTATCAACTTATCAACTTATCAACTTATCATCTTATCAACTTATCAACTTTAATCAACGTATCAACTTATCAACTTTAATCAACTTATCAACTTATCAACTTATCAACTTATCAACGAGTACATACAACTTAATGAACATCTCTTAACATATCAACATATCTTACAACTTAGTCAACATCTCATATCATATCATCATATACTTTCAACATAATCAACATCTCATAACTTAGCATAACACACGTAAACATATCCCACGTATACATACTAACACAAGTAGAGTACATACTCCTAATTGTGCCTATCAACGATAAATCATACTTATAAGCAACTTAATCAACTTATCAACTTATCAGCTTATCAACTTATCATCTTATCAACTTATCAACTTATCATCTTATCAACTTATCAACTTATCAACTTATCAACTTATCAACTTATCAACTTATCAACTTAATCAACTTATAAACTTATCAACTTATCATCTTATCAACTTATCAACTTATCATCTTATCAACTTATCAACTTTAATCAACTTTAATCAACTTTAATCAACTTTAAGCATCCCGTTACGCTTTTAACATTGGTGGTTAGTCACTCTACCCGGGAATACTAGATCAACAACTATGCCGCAAGAAAACACTCAAGCGACCACTTATTGTATCCCGTCATGATGGTTAGTCACTCCACCCGGAAATACTAGATCAACAACTATGCCGCAAGGAGCCACTCAAGCGACCACGTACGCACTAGCTTTTCAACTAGCACGGGTTAAGCTTAACACAACTTATGCTCGAGACTTCTTATCATTATTAGCTTAGGCTACACTTTCACCTAAACTAATCACTTTTATTCATCTTTCTTTACTTGATATTATCTTAGGCTACACTTTCACCTAAACTAATCACATACATCTTACTTTACTTTATATTAACTTTAGGTATATTCATTACCTAGTTAATGTCACTTCTACTTCAATGTTTAATTACACTAACGTGCACAACTCATAACATTCCTTTCGTGTATCTAGTGAACTAGACATTTCATATTTAAGAGCCACATATAAGTCATCACATATCAACATTATGTCATAACAACGAAATGAATCAATAACACATATCATATTCATAGCAACACCAACGTAAGCATTATACTACACATGCATATAATTACTTCAACTTTAAACGTCATCACAACATAATTAACTACTTCAACATGCATATGTTCCCATATAAGCTCCTGCATAACCCGGATAACCCAACACACATACGATAATCAGATTAAGATGTTAATTAAAGAAAACTACTTTTGTTGTGCCTCCAGCGTGATAAAAGTCATGTATCTTACCTGATGACGAGCACAACGATCAATAAGCAACTTTAAAGTATCTTGTTCGAGTTCCCGACTACCTATCACACACATATAATCAACATGTAACATAAGCGGGACCTTAAAGAACATCTCCAAGTTCCCTAAACATCAACATAACTTATACCTAAGGTCTATGGGTCAATTGAGCACTAAAACAAGCCTAAACGACCACCAGACAAGAATATGCGCCGCATGCCCCTTCTATGCGCCGCATAAATCACTTTTTCAGAGATCAGAAAATCCCAGACCCCATTTGTGCACCGCATGGAATCCCCATGCACCGCATATCGGGGTTCGACCAGCAACTTTGATTTCGTTTCATCTTAAACTCCTTTCAAACGAATTCCAAACCTCCACCACGACTTATACCCATTAATTTAACATTAATTAGGTCATAATTAAGCATTTGAAAACATCAATTGATCCTTGAATCAAATACAACAATGATTCACTCTTTAAGACACCCGAAAAACGTAAAATCGGTAACGTGTTGATCAAAAACTCAATACCTCAAGTGGGTTTCCAATTAACCACCTGGAATACACTCTAATACATCTAAAAAACATTATTCATCATTAAAGTTTGCATCTTGATACAGTTAATCATCTCAATTAACGATTTTACTCACGAAAACGTCGTTTTTAGCCGAAAACATCAACTTTAAACAACCCCAACCCTTATGGCCGAATCTACAGGGACAAAACCTACTTTAAAACCTAATCAAGATTCAATTAATGATATTATACCTGTAGGATTGATTAACGGATCGAAGATCAAGCAAAAACCCTTCCGAAATCCCCCGAAATCGACTAGTTATTGAAGAATTGACCTAGGGTTTTGTGTGAAAGACTTCTCTAGGGTTTAGATCTGATTAAAGGGTGCTTAGGTCGACCACCATGCCCTATTTATACTGAAACAACTTTTAAAACTTTACATCTAGGCCCTCGCACTTCGTTACAACTCGTTTCGTCACTTAACGACTCGTTTAACGCAACCGGGAACATGTTTTTTTTGTTTGAACAACTTTTTATTAATAAAATATGCAACGGTTGAAAAGATATCAACCTGTAGGTACAAAAGAGGGTTACATCGCGTTTAGCGGATTCTTAAGCCAATCGATCCAAGAAATGCTATTGTATCTTATCGGGAACACTAATTGACTTTATAAATCATTATCAACTTTAATTTCATTACTTTAAATCATTTTAACACATATCTCATGTTAATCATTTAAATTAGGGCTGAGATTGGGTCAGTTTGGCCCAAAACCGAAACCGAAACCGATTACTTCGGTTTTTCAACGGTTCGGTTTTTCGGTTTTTGCTTCGGTTTGGGTCGGTTTCGGTTTGGATTCGGTTTTATAATATATGAAGCTCATTCAATCATTTACGAACTTGTAATGAGAAAAAACAATAAAAGACAATGCTCATATCCATACTCTAATGATGAAGTTAATATGGAGTGCAGACGTTTTTTCAGTTTCAATGAAGAAGAAGATGGAATCTTTTATAGTCTTTTATAGTTTAAACCTTATATTTATTTAAGTATTACAACTTTAACCCTTGACAAGTTTCATTCTTACTTTACTGGTTAAAAGAATTTATATTTTGTTTAAAACTAATAGTATTTTCTCAAAAATTATTAAGGTCTTAGATTATATGATAGCAACTATTGTTACTGTTAAAAACATAAACTGGTAATCAAGACTTTCGGTTCGGTTCGGTTTTAATGATCGGTTTTTGAACATGAAACCGAAACCCGAACGAATCCGTTCAGTTTTTAAAAAATTAAAACCAAACCAATCGGTTTGGTTCGGTTTTTCGGTTTTCGGTTCGGTTTTTGTTGGTTGTTTTTTCGGTTTTCGGTTTCCCGGTTCGGTTTTTGCTCACCCCTAATTTAAATCACACAATTACATATAAAACACATAGCGACTAACGGTCACTAACGACAAGCTAACGATCAACGTCAAAAAGTTTTGGGATGTTACATTAGGGTTGCCTATGGAGCCTGAAAACCGACAGGTTCCTACCGCTGGCACACATAGGGACACCAGTGAGGGTCCGAATCGTAAAAGAAAATGAGGGGAATCAGGAGGGGGGTCCCCTAGACCAATGAAAATAAGATTGAAAGCCTCATCATCAAAATACTTCATTCCTTTGCTAGATCAAGATGAGCCAGCAGATCCACAACAAGACATACCTCAATCTTCTTCCATCTCAAGAGGTAGAAAGAAAAGAATGGAGCATAGATTCACACAGTCAAAGAGTGATGATCAACACGAATCTGAAACAGAATCTCACTCTACTGTTGTCTTCTTTAATGATGATGCATTTGAGATACAAGAAGGGACTGAGGGAGGGGTTGAAAATACCAGAGAGGTTGAGTGGTCCGGGTTAGGAACAGGGCATAAAGAAAACGTTGGCCCTTCAACAGATTTAACCTCACCAATCCGCCGGGACCAAACCTCTAGGTTAGAAGTCGAGAGCTCCCAACTCTTGCTTGCACAAGCCTTCGATCGCCTCGCTAATTCCTCTCAACAGGAATTAGTTGATATTTCAATTGGGACAAAGCCGCGTCTTATCTCATTGATTTCTTTGGAAGTCAATGTAGAAATTTTGAGGAAGTTCCTGTCCCATCTTCCAACTCTTGCTTGCACAAGCCTTCGATCGCCTCGCTAATTCCTCTCAACAGGAATTAGTTGATATTTCAATTGGGACAAAGCCGCGTCTTATCTCATTGATTTCTTTGGAAGTCAATGTAGAAATTTTGAGGAAGTTCCTGTCCCATCTTCCAACTTTCTTTGCACGCTCACCTGAGTCTAGATCGCACTTTAGGACACTAAGAACTGTCCACTTAAGTGAGGCAGCCGGAACAAGCATAGAGATTCAAGAGTTACTCTTGTCTCGAAGATTGCTTGGAAGACCTGCCATTGCCAACATCGAAACAGCTTTGAATGCAGGCCCCACTCAGACTTCGTCTATTGGGTCAACGGGCAATCCTAGAGAACCCGGCTTGAGTTCTAGTGACTCTGAAAGTCTTCAGGGTGGTGGCCCTCGGGACACTTCCTTGGAGCAAGATGGAGGCTGTAAAGCTCCATCATCAACCGTGAGAGAGACTGAGTCTCAAGGACCGACTGGAAAACCAGAGGAAGCAGTGATTCCTTCTGGTCACACTGCTGGATCACTTGATTTGGCTATTGTGTCAATGACCCCTCGGTCGGGCCCAGTTTTACTTGATTCCTCCTGTTTGTCACCCGAACAAATCAGAGCTGCCAAAGGGAAATCCATTGATCCAACCCCTAATGTCCCATCATATAAAAAGAAGAAACTTAAACCAACCGTTGAAAAGATAATCAACCTCCCACCTCAAAAACCAACAACCGAATCACAATTACTCCTTCAATATTCTCCAATCACCGTTTCTATCCCACAAGCTAGATTCACAACCAGAACAACAACACCAACAAGAACTGTCACACCTATCATTTCATTCCCTGTAACTCCACCAACTTCTCCACAAGCCCTTCATTCATCTCCACCTAAATCTCCACCAAGTAACTCTGATGATATCCTCTCTCTAGATGAACAATGTGATATTCTGCTTGCCACACTTCTCTCCAAAGAATCATCTTTGAAAAACCGTGATAAAGCAGTGTTGGCAGCTCTGCAAGCTCGTCAAGAATTGATTGAAAAAGAAAATGAATTAAGGGAGCTTCAGATGCAAGCAGAAGAAGATAAAGTGATTGCTCAACAACAACAAGAAGCTCTACAGAAACATTTAAGAGAAGTACAACAGTCCAGTTGTAACACCCCAACAAGGCGGAAACATGAGGGTTACACAAATCGCACAACACGACATGGAAATTATGTAGAGTAAATCTAAGTGCATAAAAAGGATCAAGTAATCCATACGACCATTCAATAATGCAAGCAACCGGATCACACATAAGCATAATCCCAAATCGGGAATAATGAATCACGGATCCAAGAAGTCCAAGTCCAAGCAATCAATCAACCAATACGCCTTTGAGCTAACATGTTCACCTGAAAAGTGTACTAAACGGGTCAACATAAAGTTGGTGAGTTCGTAGGGGTAAGTAATAGGGATCAAGTGTCGGGATAACAACCATTAACGATAAACGAGGATTAGAATACTTAATCACGTTTACACAAATCAATACAAGTCAACGTTTACGTTCAATAACGATTCATATAACGATTAATAACGTTCAATAACGTGGGCTCAACAACCCATAACGTGAGTATAAAGATACCCATAACGTGGATTCAACAATCCATAACGTGAGTTTAACAACCCATAACGTGAGTTTAACAACCCATAACGTGAGTATAAAGATACCCATAACGTGGATTCAACAATCCATAACGTGAGTTTAACAACCCATAACATCAATAACGGCACGACTTACATAATGAATAATGCGTCATATAACGGGGCGACTTACATATATTTCAAATGCGTCATATCACGGGGCGACTTACATATATTTCAAATGCGTCATATAACGGAGCGACTTACATATGAATAATGCGCAAACAAAACTCTATCACAAATCCATCATACCACAAATCATCCAAATCCACAGTGCACATAAATTTCATACGACTTTACATTTAAGGAATCATAGATGCTTATATATAGGGTCACCCGCAGCCTTCCCACCACATCTACAACTCATTAAATGTATCATCGTCTTCCATGTATGTACAACTATCCTAATCACATCACATATTCATAACCGAAAACATAATTAATCGAACAACAAATCAATACGTCAATCGAACAATCAATCAATCGATTAATCAACATCAAACAAGTATGTACACTTTTCAGCCCGAATCTCAATTGAGTAGGGAGGGTTTACGAAACTCACCTTTGCCTTTATCGTCGAGTTATAGTTGGATTGCAAGTATTTAACGAATAATAATTGTCCCGAATTCTTCAAGGTTCACGACCTATCAACACGTTTATACAACGTTCGTATTAATATAATTACGTATACTCATTTCCATTTTCGTATGTTATATATATATATATATATATATATATATATATATATATATATATACATATATATATATATATATATATATATATATATATATATATATATATATATATATATATATATATATATATATATATATATATATATATATATATATATATATATATATATATATATATATATATATATATATATATATATATATATATATATATATATATATATATATATATATATATATATATATATATATATATATATATATATATATATATATATATATATATATATATATATATATATATATATATATATATATATATATATATATATATATATATATATATATATATATATATATATATATATATATATATATATATATATATATATATATATATATATATATATATATATATATATATATATATATATATATATATATATATATATATATATATATATATATATATATATATATATATATATATATATATATATATATATATATATATATATATATATATATATATATATATATATATATATATATATATATATATATATATATATATATATATATATATATATATATATATATATATATATATATATATATATATATATATATATATATATATATATATATATATATATATATATATATATATATATATATATATATATATATATATATATATATATATATATATATATATATATATATATATATATATATATATATATATATATATATATATATATATATATATATATATATATATATATATATATATATATATATATATATATATATATATATATATATATATATATATATATATATATATATATATATATATATATATATATATATATATATATATATATATATATATATATATATATATATATATATATATATATATATATATATATATATATATATATATATATATATATATATATATATATATATATATATATATATATATATATATATATATATATATATATATATATATATATATATATATATATATATATATATATATATATATATATATATATATATATATATATATATATATATATATATATATATACATACATACATACATATATATGTATATATATGTATATCTCTATATATATATACACATTTAAAGATTGGAGTTGCTCGACGTCAAGAGTTTTAGGTCTTTGAACGTATGGCCACACTTGAGCAACCTTTAGATTTACAAGCACCACGAGGGGTATGAAGGATGATTCGGGTAAAAGCTCATGACAAATATATTGAAAGTCCAACCAACAAAAAAATCTGGAAAAGTAACAATCCACACCACCGTAATATACGGTGGTGGTGGCGTAACGTACGGCGGCAGAAGAAACAAGGGGCGTAAGGTACGGTATGATGCAGCGTAGGGGACGACAGGCTAAAACACGACCGGCGTATGGTACGGTGGAAGTCACCGTACCTTACGGTGGCTTCTAATGGCACTTTTCAGCGTTTGGTGAAGTAAAAACCGGCATAGACAGAGGATGGATGGCGTAAGGTCAATAACAAGGATGCAGGGCGGCGTAACTTACGCCACAAGGGGCGTAGATTACGGTGGTGCAGGGTTGAGCAGAAATCTGGGCAGAGATGGGGAAGAACACAGTTGACCAGAAAGTCAAAATTGACTTTCATGAATTCAAAACCCTAATTGGAGCCACGAGATCGATTTTGGTGGAATTCAAACACGTTTTGCATTCTAATTATCGTGATATACATAAATAGAAACAACCCCCTTCGAATTCGATCTTAAAACATCAATTTTATAATTTAATTCGTTTTTGACCAAATTTTCAATAATAAAAACCCTAATTTGAGTTTCCAAGCGATTTGACCCGAAATTCAACCAAGACTTGTTTGTATTAGCTTAGAAACATGTTTTCAAACATAATCCACTCTTTAATTTCGATTCATAACATCAAACGAGCTAAAACCCGGTTTTTGACCCATTTTTGCCATTCAAAACCCTAATTTGACTATTAAATCCGAATTTGACCTAGAAATTGACTCAATAATATTTGTATATGATTAAAACAAGCTTACAACCATAAAGTGATGATATTGAGACAAGTTTGCTTACCGAAATCTTCCACCAAGGCTTTAAATCCGAATTTGACCCGTTTGAGGAGTTTACTTGCACTTTAAACTTCCAACTTTTGATATAATACTTGAATGATGATAAAGATGATGAATTTATTGCAAATCTAACTTGGACAACATTGATTGGTGTAAGAATTTAGTGAGATAAAGGAAGAAAAGTCTTGAATTGAATAAAGAGAGAGAAAAAGGGAAGAGATAGAATGAGGTGGGTGGATAGGATGGGTGGAAGACATTGGTTGGGTAGTTGGGTAGGGCTGGGTCAATGGGTTGTGGGTTTGACCCACGGTTTGACCCGATCATATAACTAGTCAAATATAAATCGTCCCACGTCTCAATTTAGATAGATACGACCAACTAGTCTCGTTCAACATAACACGTCATTAAACCGTCAAATAATGCTCCAAGTAGATTGACTAATTAAATTGGTTATTCAATAACAAATAAGCCAACGGGTTAAGCATATAGAATTTTCCATGAATCATGAAATTAATATTGCATTTTAGCCACGTTTAAACACGTCGAAGTACAAGTCAACCAAGTCAAATTTGGCGAATGTTACATCATTCCCCCGTTAAAGGAATTTCGTCCCGAAATTCAAGTCTAACTAGACTCGTCGAATAAGTGAGGATACTTGGCTTTTATAGAGTCCTCACGTTCCTAAGTAAATTTGGGTCCACGTCTAGCTTGCCATCTTACTTTAACGATCGTATACCGAGTGTTCTTAAGATTTTTTTTTGCGGTCTAAGATTTCTATCGGTTCTTCCACGAATTTCAACATTTTATCGACACGATTTCTTCAAGAGGCACGTGAAGTGTTGGATCAGCCAAACACTTCCGGAGATTACAAATATGAAATACATTATGAACTCCACTCAAGTTTTGAGGAATTTCTAATCGATACGCCACCGGTCCAATTCGTTCAAGTATTTTAAATGGGCCGATAAATCTCAGGCCCAACTTGTCACGTTTCACAAATCGAATCACGCCTTTCCATGGGGTCACTTTTAATAGAACAAAATCACCGACTTCGAATTTAAGAGGTCGTCGTCTCACGTTTGCATATATTATTTGTCGTTCTCGGGCCACTCTCAACCTTTCCTTGATTTGAGAGATCACCTTGGTCGTTTTTAAATAACAATTATTAGGCCCAAAGAGTTGGCTTTCACCAACTTCCGTCCGAGCTAACGGTGACCTACATTTTCTCCCATACAAAGCTTTAAATGGAGCCATTGGATACTAGCGTGATAGCTATTACTATCATAAGAGAATTCGACTAACGGTAAATGCACGTCCCAATTGCCACCAAACATTGATGGCACAAACTCCTAACATATCATCAAGCGTTTGAATCGTTCTTTATCTTTGACCGTCGGTTTGCAGATGGAACGACGTACTCACATCGAGTTGAGTACCCATCGCTTTTTGGAACGCCTTCCAAAACTTTGAAGTATTTCGGGTATCCCGATTGGTTATGACGGAAATCGGCACTCCAAGTTTGGATACTACTTCTTTGAGGTACAACGTGCCATGGTGTCAAATTTATCATATTCCCGGGTGGCTAAGAAGTGAGCCGACTTAGTCAACCGGTCAACATCACCCCAAATGGTGTTCCGACCACTACTCGTTCTAGGTAACTTCGTGATGAAGTTCATATTAATTCGTTCCCATTTCCACTGTGGCGTTACCGGTTGAACTAGCAACCCGGGTGGTTCCTTGTGGTCGGCTTTTACTTGTAAACACGTAATGCATTCACTAACGTATCTCGCAATGTCTTTCTTCATTCCCTGCCACCAATTCGAGTCTCCCAAACCAAAATACATCTTGTCGGACCCAGGGTAAACCGAGTATGACGACTCGTGAGCTTCGTTCGTCAATCTCAACCGTCATCCGCCAAGAACGGGAATCCATAATCGTTCAACAAAGTATAGCCCGTCATCATTCAATCTATCAAATTGTTATTCTAAGCCGTGTAATGCTTCAATGATGGAGTCGCGAGCACTCCTTTGTACGGTAAGACTCATGGCCCTAATTCGTCTTGGTTTTATACGTCCCTTTCAGCTCAAGGCATCGGCTACAACATTTTCTTTAACCCATTGTATCGAAACACAATCCAATCCTTGCCTAGATGCATCACAATACGCAACAAAGTCATCGGCTCCATCGGGCAAGCCTAAAATGGGTGCATCACACAACTTGTCTTTCAAGAATGGAGGGCTTGATCTTGTTTCTCACTCCTATCGAATCATCCTTCTCGTTGAGTCAGTAGAGTCAAGGGTTGGGCAATCTTGGAAAGCCCTCAATGAAACGTCTATAATAACCCTCCAAACCAAGAAGTTGGATGGATCTCGGTTGGTGTCTCGGGTCGTCTCCAATACTTTACCGCGTCAATTTTTACTTGGATCCAGGTGAATTCCTTCTTTGCTCACCACGTGGCCAAGGAAATGGACCTCTTCGAGCCAAGATCCCCAATTGGGAGGACTTGTATACAAATTCCCTTCCCAGAGTAACTCTAAAACTTCCCTCAAATGTTTCGAATGATCTACTTTCGTCTTGAAATGATTAAGAGTGTCGTTACTGAAAACAAATGACAAATTTATCTAGGTAGGGCCGACACACCTGGTTCGTCAAAACCATGAACACAACCGGTGCCTGGTCAACCCCAAAAAGCATAACCGTGAATTCAAAATGTCCATAACGGATTCGAAAGGCCATCCAGGGAAAATCATCTTCATGGACACGAAATTGGTGGTAACTCAACCGCGAATCAATATTGGAAAAGAAACGAGCACATTGGAGTTGATCAAATAGATCATCAATTCTAGGAAAAAGGATAACGGTTTTTCACTGTGAGTTTGTTTAATTCTCTAGAATTGTTTCACATTCAGAAGGAGTCGTCTTTCTTCATGTCAAATAGGATTGGTGCGCTCTACGGTGAATGACTAGGGCGTATGAAACCCCTTTTCAAGAAGTTCTTTGAGTTGGGCGGCCAACTCTTGCATTTCGGTCATGGCTAAGCGATATGGTGCTTTGGCCACGGAAGAAGCGTTAGGAATAAGATCAATTCGGAAATCAAGTTGACGAGATGGGGGCAATCCCGGTAGGTCATCCGGAAATACGTCCATGAATCCATTAACCACGGGCACGGCTTTTAATTCGACTTATGTGACATTGACATTATATACTTTTCCTTCCCACGGCTCGGTCGTCTCGCCTTGAACCACTAACTCTTCATCGTCTTCTAACGGAATTCTCGCTACCCGACTACTACAATCTATAACCGCATTCATTGCCGACATCCAAACCACACCTAGAATCACATCAAAGCTACCGATATTGATAGGAACTAGATTTTTGAGAAACGGATGGTCACTTAACTCTAAAGTACATTCACGAACAACTTGGTCAATTTTCGTTAACTCGCCATTTACCATTTCAAGTTCAAAGTAATACGACAACGGAATAAGACTAGTATCAATCAAAGGCACGAAATCATTGGTAACAAGGCTAAAATCGGCACCGGAGTCAAATAATACGGTGGCATATTGATTGTTGAGAAGAAAAGTATTTGTAACGACGTTAAGATTAATACGAGTCTCTGCCTCGATCACTGCAAAAGCTCTTCCATGGGGAGCCAGTTGTTGTTGGCCAATAAGATTGGGGCACTTATTTCGGTGGTGCTCATGACTACACACTCATAACAAGTACCTCGGGCCATCGGGGGATTTCGAGCATTGATCGGGATGGCACTCAAAGAAAAGCACGATGATTGGCGGAATACATTTTTGATGGTTAACCCACTCGATTCTCTTACGTCCTTCACGATTACCACGGCCTCCACGACCACCTCTACTTCTTTGATTTCCTTGATCAACCGGTTTCTCTTACTCGTCTTGGCGCCCATAATTCATGTTAGCTCTCCATGGTCTATCCATCTTTCCTCGAACACACGTGTTGGATTACCAAGTTAATCCTCACAATTCACACACGAACATTCGCAATTAACCGCCACATAACGAACAATCCAAAATTAGACTATCCTAAGTCATTACAAGGACACGTATTTCTACGCGGATATTATCATGGCAATAAACTATGTTATCAACATCTTATTCGCATTCTAACTAATCGCACAATTCCAATTCAACCACAACCGAATTATTCAAATCAACATTCAAGTTCAAATATAACGAGGCAAAGCATCATCGTTTTCATTCAATTCTAAATCAATTCCACGATTTCAAACCATTGCATACAAAGATATCCATAACGTGGATTCAACAATCCATAACGTGAGTATAAAGATACCCATAACGTGGATTCAACAATCCATAACGTGAGTTTAACAACCCATAACGTGAGTATAAAGATACCCATAACGTGGATTCAACAATCCATAACGTGAGTATAAAGATACCCATAACGTGGATTCAACAATCCATAACGTGAGTTTAACAACCCATAACGTGGATTCAACAATCCATAACGTGAGTTTAACAACCCATAACGTGAGTTTAACAACCCATAACGTGAGTATAAAGATACCCATAACGTGGATTCAACAATCCATAACGTGAGTATAAAGATACCCATAACGTGGATTCAACAATCCATAACGTGAGTTTAACAACCCATAACGTGGATTCAACAATCCATAACGTGAGTATAAAGATACCCATAACGTGGATTCAACAATCCATAACGTGAGTATAAAGATACCCATAACGTGGATTCAACAATCCATAACGTGAGTATAAAGATACCCATAACGTGGATTCAACAATCCATAACGTGAGTATAAAGATACCCATAACGTGGATTCAACAATCCATAACGTGAGTATAAAGATACCCATAACGTGGATTCAACAATCCATAACGTGAGTTTAACAACCCATAACGTGAGTATAAAGATACCCATAACGTGGATTCAACAATCCATAACGTGAGTTTAACAACCCATAACGTGAGTATAAAGATACCCATAACGTGGATTCAACAATCCATAACGTGAGTTTAACAACCCATAACGTGAGTATAAAGATACCCATAACGTGGATTCAACAATCCATAACGTGAGTTTAACAACCCATAACGTGAGTTTAACAACCCATAACGTGAGTATAAAGATATCCATAACGTGGATTCAACAATCCATAACGTGAGTATAAAGATACCCATAACGTGGATTCAACAATCCATAACGTGAGTATAAAGATACCCATAACGTGGATTCAACAATCCATAACGTGAGTTTAACAACCCATAACGTGAGTATAAAGATACCCATAACGTGGATTCAACAATCCATAACGTGAGTATAAAGATACCCATAACGTGGATTCAACAATCCATAACGTGAGTATAAAGATACCCATAACGTGGATTCAACAATCCATAACGTGAGTTTAACAACCCATAACGTGAGTATAAAGATACCCATAACGTGGATTCAACAATCCATAACGTGAGTATAAAGATACCCATAACGTGGATTCAACAATCCATAACGTGAGTATAAAGATACCCATAACGTGGATTCAACAATCCATAACGTGAGTTTAACAACCCATAACGTGGATTCAACAATCCATAACGTGAGTATAAAGATACCCATAACGTGGATTCAACAATCCATAACGTGAGTTTAACAACCCATAACGTGGATTCAACAATCCATAACGTGAGTTTAACAACCCATAACGTGAGTATAAAGATACCCATAACGTGGATTCAACAATCCATAACGTGAGTTTAACAACCCATAACGTGAGTATAAAGATACCCATAACGTGGATTCAACAATCCATAACGTGAGTTTAACAACCCATAACGTGGTCAACAATCCATAACGTGAGTATAAAGATACCCATAACGTGGATTCGACAATCCATAACGTGAGTATAAAGATACCCATAACGTGGATTCAACAATCCATAACGTGAGTATAAAGATACCCATAACGTGGATTCAACAATCCATAACGTGAGTTTAACAACCCATAACGTGAGTATAAAGATACCCATAACGTGGATTCAACAATCCATAACGTGAGTATAAAGATACCCATAACGTGGATTCAACAATCCATAACGTGAGTTTAACAACCCATAACGTGAGTTTAACAACCCATAACGTGAGTATAAAGATACCCATAACGTGGATTCAACAATCCATAACGTGAGTTTAACAACCCATAACGTGAGTATAAAGATACCCATAACGTGGATTCAACAATCCATAACGTGAGTTTAACAACCCATAACGTGGATTCACAATCCATAACGTGAGTATAAAGATACCCATAACGTGGATTCAACAATCCATAACGTGAGTATAAAGATACCCATAACGTGGATTCAACAATCCATAACGTGAGTTTAACAACCCATAACGTGAGTATAAAGATACCCATAACGTGGATTCAACAATCCATAACGTGAGTTTAACAACCCATAACGTGAGTATAAAGATACCCATAACGTGGATTCAACAATCCATAACGTGAGTTTAACAACCCATAACGTGAGTATAAAGATACCCATAACGTGGATTCAACAATCCATAACGTGAGTTTAACAACCCATAACGTGAGTTTAACAACCCATAACGTGAGTATAAAGATACCCATAACGTGGATTCAACAATCCATAACGTGAGTTTAACAACCCATAACGTCAATAACGGCACGACTTACATAATGAATAATGCGTCATATAACGGGGCGACTTACATATATTTCAAATGCGTCATATAACGGGGCGACTTACATATATTTCAAATGCGTCATATAACGGGGCGACTTACATATGAATAATGCGCAAACAAAACTCAATCACAAATCCATCATACCACAAATCATCCAAATCCACAGTGCACATAAATTTCATATGACTTTACATTTAAGGAATCATAGATGCTTATATATAGGGTCACCCGCAGCCTTCCCACCACATCTACAACTCATTAAATGTATCATCGTCTTCCA
Organism: Erigeron breviscapus; assembly: GCA_034093135.1. Lineage (NCBI taxonomy): Eukaryota > Viridiplantae > Streptophyta > Magnoliopsida > Asterales > Asteraceae > Erigeron > Erigeron breviscapus. Next base: position 41,083,701 of record CM067171.1, on the reverse strand, counting down.
TGTATGTACAACTATCCTAATCACATCACATAATCCAAATCGAAAACATAATACAATCACAATAAGTATAAATAAACCGTATATATATATATATATATATATATATATATATATATATATATATATATATATATATATATATATATATATATATATATATATATATATATATATATATATATATATATATATATATATATATATATATATATATATATATATATATATATATATATATATATATATATATATATATATATATATATATATATATATATATATATATATATATATATATATATATATATATATATATATATATATATATATATATATATATATATATATATATATATATATATATATATATATATATATATATATATATATATATATATATATATATATATATATATATATATATATATATATATATATATATATATATATATATATATATATATATATATATATATATATATATATATATATATATATATATATATATATATATATATATATATATATATATATATATATATATATATATATATATATATATATATATATATATATATATATATATATATATATATATATATATATATATATATATATATATATATATATATATATATATATATATATATATATATATATATATATATATATATATATATATATATATATATATATATATATATATATATATATATATATATATATATATATATATATATATATATATATATATATATATATATATATATATATATATATATATATATATATATATATATATATATATATATATATATATATATATATATATATATATATATATATATATATATATATATATATATATATATATATATATATATATATATATATATATATATATATATATATATATATATATATATATATATATATATATATATATATATATATATATATATATATATATATATATATATATATATATATATATATATATATATATATATATATATATATATATATATATATATATATATATATATATATATATATATATATATATATATATATATATATATATATATATATATATATATATATATATATATATATATATATATATATATATATATATATATATATATATATATATATATATATATATATATATATATATATATATATATATATATATATATATATATATATATATATATATATATATATATATATATATATATATATATATATATATATATATATATATATATATATATATATATATATATATATATATATATATATATATATATATATATATATATATATATATATATATATATATATATATATATATATATATATATATATATATATATATATATATATATATATATATATATATATATATATATATATATATATATATATATATATATATATATATATATATATATATATATATATATATATATATATATATATATATATATATATATATATATATATATATATATATATATATATATATATATATATATATATATATATATATATATATATATATATATATATATATATATATATATATATATATATATATATATATATATATATATATATATATATATATATATATATATATATATATATATATATATATATATATATATATATATATATATATATATATATATATATATATATATATATATATATATATATATATATATATATATATATATATATATATATATATATATATATATATATATATATATATATATATATATATATATATATATATATATATATATATATATATATATATATATATATATATATATATATATATATATATATATATATATATATATATATATATATATATATATATATATATATATATATATATATATATATATATATATATATATATATATATATATATATATATATATATATATATATATATATATATATATATATATATATATATATATATATATATATATATATATATATATATATATATATATATATATATATATATATATATATATATATATATATATATATATATATATATATATATATATATATATATATATATATATATATATATATATATATATATATATATATATATATATATATATATATATATATATATATATATATATATATATATATATATATATATATATATATATATATATATATATATATATATATATATATATATATATACATACATACATACATATATATGTATATATATGTATATCTCTATATATATATACACATTTAAAGATTGGAGTTGCTCGACGTCAAGAGTTTTAGGTCTTTGAACGTATGGCCACACTTGAGCAACCTTTAGATTTACAAGCACCACGAGGGGTATGAAGGATGATTCGGGTAAAAGCTCATGACAAATATATTGAAAGTCCAACCAACAAAAAAATCTGGAAAAGTAACAATCCACACCACCGTAATATACGGTGGTGGTGGCGTAACGTACGGCGGCAGAAGAAACAAGGGGCGTAAGGTACGGTATGATGCAACATAGGGGACGACAGGCTAAAACACGACCGGCGTATGGTACGGTGGAAGTCATCGTACCTTACGGTGGCTTCTAATGGCACTTTTCAGCGTCTAGTGAAGTAAAAACCGGCGTAGACAGAGGATGGATGGCGTAAGGTCAATAACAAGGATGCAGGGCGGTGTAACTTACGCCACAAGGGGCGTAGATTACGGTGGTGCAGGGTTGAGCAGAAATCTGGGCAGAGATGGGGAAGAACACAGTTGACCAGAAAGTCAAAATTGACTTTCATGAATTCAAAACCCTAATTGGAGCCACGAGATCGATTTTGGTGGAATTCAAACACATTTTGCACTCTGATTATCGTGATATACATAAACGGAAACAACCCCCTTCGAATTCGATCATAAAACATCAATTTTATAATTTAATTCGTTTTTGACCAAATTTTCAATAATAAAAACCCTAATTTGAGTTTCCAAGCGATTTGACCCGAAATTCAACCAAGACTTGTTTGTATTAGCTTAGAAACATGTTTTCAAACATAATCCACTCTTTAATTCGATTCATAACATCAAACGAGCTAAAACCCGGTTTTTGACCCATTTTTGCCATTCAAAACCCTAATTTGACTATTAAATCCGAATTTGACCTAGAAATTGACTCAATAATATTTGTATATGATTAAAACAAGCTTACAACCATAAAGTGATGATATTGAGACAAGTTTGCTTACCGAAATCTTCCACCAAGGCTTTAAATCCGAATTTGACCCGTTTGAGGAGTTTACTTGCACTTTAAACTTCCAACTTTTGATATAATACTTGAATGATGATAAAGATGATGAATTTATTGCAAATCTAACTTGGACAACATTGATTGGTGTAAGAATTTAGTGAGAGAAAGGAAGAAAAGTCTTGAATTAAATAAAGAGAGAGAAAAAGGGAAGAGATAGAATGAGGTGGGTGGATAGGATGGGTGGAAGACATTGGTTGGGTAGTTGGGTAGGGCTGGGTCAATGGGTTGTGGGTTTGACCCACGGGTTGACCCGATCATATAACTAGTCAAATATAAATCGTCCCACGTCTCAATTTAGATAGATACGACCAACTAGTCTCGTTCAACATAACACGTCATTAAACCGTCAAATAGTGCTCCAAGTAGATTGACTAATTAAATTGGTTATTCATTAACAAATAAGCCAACGGGTTACGCATATAGAATTTTCCATAAATCATGAAATTAATATTGCATTTTAGCCACGTTTAAACACGTCGAAGTACAAGTCAACCAAGTCAAATTTGGCGAATGTTACACCTGCCGACCGGCCGTGTTGTCTGAACGACGTGACGATCCTGATTCTGAGGATCGCCCCGAGGGGGAGAACACCGGAGAGGGTCAGAATGAAGGAAATGAAAATGACAGGACTGAAGAGCATATTATTGATACAGAATTGCAGGATGCTGGTATTATGGGAGAAACAACAGTTGAGATGGACACAGATACTTATGTTGAGCAAGAAACAACTGAAGTTGAACACCCTGAGCAAGAATTCTCCTTCCCCAAAATTCTAGATGTTGTGTTCCCAAAGGATGAAAGCTGGAGAATTGATTCTGAAGGCACAGTTTACTTTGATGGTGCTGAAAAAGATGAAGCTGAATCCTCAAGGCCAAAGAAGAAATATTCCTTCGATAATTTCAGAGGGTTCAAGGCAATGAGAGATGATCCAAAATTGGGTGAAGAAGAAGATTTTGGGGGTGAACCCATGATACAGATTGTTAAAGACATTTTTGGACCAAATGCAGTGCTTCCAGACCTTCATGTTGATACCTTCACAGAAAAACAAAAGAAATACATTGATGAGGGGTATTTCTTCAAAAACAAGGAAAGAATGATCGATATCAATTTTAAGCCAAAAGCAGCTGCCTACAAAGCAAGATTTCTAGAAGAACGTGCTTACCCCATCTTCTGTGGTCCAACAAAAGTCACAAGCAGCACACCACCAGAAATCATGTCCATGTACAAATTCAAGGATCCTATCCAATCTAAAGAGTATGAAGAATTGATTGATGAAGCGAAAAGATTATTTCCCCCTGTCAATCAAGATCAATACAAGTACAGAATCAGACGCATCATCAATGTTCACATGAGAACGAAAAACTTCATCGAAGTATATTCCTTCATTGTAAAAAGAACTAACTTGAGGAAATATCAATTCTCTGAATACCATTTCAGCATGTTACATGTAGATGATCTCGTCTTTCTCTACAAGCACTTTCTCCGATCAATGAATAAAACCGGGGATGATCAGAAAGCTTTTGATGCTATTAAGAGATTCATATCAAGCTGTATCCAATATGCTTCTCTTAATGATTTTCAGATAGGGTTAGAGCTCCAAAAGAGAAAGATCAATGTACCCTATCCTGATCAGTCCTTGTACTCTGGTGATATTGAGAAACTAAGCATTGGCCATCTTGTTCTGTCTCCAGAAAATGGTGTTGTATTCATTAATAGCCTTGGGAAGAAAATACTCATCAGATTCACCGAATTATCCAGTTACTCAGATGGGACACTCGAGTATTGTAAACGAGTTCTTGAATGCATTGCCGGTGATGAAAGCAATCCAACCACCAAACAAAATCTTGCAAGAGCTGTCAAGAAAATTCAACTGAGGCTTACAAAGAGAGAGGATATTAGAAAGCTCAAAGAAGCTAAGAGAGCCACACCAAATAAGAATGTTAAGTATGTGAAAGGAGGCTGCTGGATAAGATACGCTCCCAGTAATGAACCCGGTCAACACAATACACCTCCATCAGATTATGCTGACAACCAAAAACCTCCACTAAATTCAAAACCACGAGGAGAAGGATGGTTATGGTATCCTAACAAAATAAATATTCACAAACAGAAAGGGAAGAAGCCAAGACACTGAACCAACACATTTCACAAATCAGCACTAAGGGGGAGATTGTTAGATTTATAATAGTGCTAGATTTGTTAGTTTTGATGTAAATGTACTTATGACAAAGTGAGGGGGTCTAGATGCAATTAGCTAGACTTTGTTAGTATAAATACCCCCTCACCCTCAATCCTTTGTAACCTTTGACAATTCTTAATTCAACATCCAATTTATCCTTTATACATATTATTACATATATACATACATATCCATCAAGGATTTCATACGTTTACACATTCAATACTCAATAAACGGTTATGATAATAAAAAGAATAGGGATAATGGCATCAGAGTGTAACCAACTATGATCAAATGGTTATGTAATGTAGTGACCTATTATAGTGGCTATGTGATGTATGTACTTTCGTTTTTAGGGTTATGTGATGTATGCTACCGGCTGAGTTACAAGTTGCCGGTTACCACTTTTATTTTCATTAAAAAAATATGTATACGTGGCAGTTGACTCAGATATTATTAATACATTTTAATGACATGGAATTAAAAATCTAATATATATTTATGTCAAATATTTTGTTCAAGTGTATATCATCATCCTCATCATACAAATCCTTCCTCCATCTTCAACAAATAAGGCAGGTTATTCAAGTACGTCAAGATCTATAAATGTTTTTTTAACATTGTACTTTTACAACAAAAAAAATAAATTAACAACCTGATATACAAACATAATACGTATAGATATATACATATATGTGGTGAGAAACAATCGAGAGAAAAAAAGTGGAGATCGCAAGATTGTGGGGAAATGATAACCAAAAGAAGTTGTTGCTGTTGTGACTACAGAAAAAGAGAGAGCAAGCAAGCGCTATATCACAAGATTCCCAATTTTCTTTTTTTGGGTTTCAAGCAGTGGTGGACGGTGGTTGAAGTTGGGGGTGGGCTTCAACGGCAGCAGTAGATTCCGGCGGCAGCAACAGCAGATTCTGGCGACAGCTGCAGATTCCGGCGACACTCAATTCTTTTTCTCCCTCTCTCCCCCTCATTCCCTTCCGTCGCCGATAGCAGCATCATACCATCACCACAAAACCCTCTTCACACATATATGTACATATAAACCATGTATCTTTAGATCTACATATCGATCTATTTAAAAACCTTGGATAAACATAGATCTTGAATATTCGAAAACTTTGGAGTTAGTTTTCAACATAGATCTTAGTTGAGAAAATGGGTGTTCATTGTTTTTTTGTTGCTTTTTTGTATAATTGATTGATGGTAGTTGAGATGAGAAATAATTAATTGATGGTGGTGGTATCCATTTATTCTTCCAATCTATAACATGTGCAGGTTTCGATGAAAGAGAATGTAAATAAGTAAATAAATAAAAAGTGAAAATCGTACTTAAGATCCACGTGGCATTAAATGTTTACTTGGATAATGAAATGAAATGACATGGTTTTTACCGGTAACAATTTAGAGGTTACCCGGTAATATACATCACATAGCTCAAAATAAATAGGTTATTACATCAAATAGCCACTATAATAGATCCCTACATTACATAACCATTTGGTCATAGTTGGTTACATTCTGATGCCATTATCCCAAAAGAATATTATAATCATGAGTTAATATCATAATCGACTATAATATAATGACTTATATTATGTGAGGAAGAAATCCATAACATACAAGGCTATATAATCTTACAAACTTTGGGTACACAAATCGTAACCGAGTTATATTAAAAATCATGTAACTTTTTATATAAATATATATCATTGAATTTTTCAAAACTAAAAATGTATCGATCGAAAAGAAAAACATGAACATTTTATATAGACAAATTACATATTCGTTGACTTTAATTTTACCCTTTATATTTACAAATAAATAAATTGCAACTACGGGTGATCAAAATACGGGCCAACCCGTCAAACCCGTTTAACCGGCCCGAAAAAAACCGAGCCCGGACCCAACCCGTTAAGTATATGGTCCGGTCCACGGGCCTATATTTTATGAAATCTCGGGTTACGGGCCGGTCCGGGCTAACCCGGGAAAAAAACCGAGAACCCGACCGGCCAACATTGACATTAAATTGTTATAGGACTCATGTAGACTCACGTAAATATATATTATATATTATAATAATATTTTTACTAGTATTTTTATATATTATATATGTATTTCAGTATTTGATTTGGTTTCTAATTCCATGCAACAAAGTTTTTTTTATGTAAAATCATGTTAATAATGTAATTAGGAATTGTCACATAATTTCTTAATGTTGTTGTTGATAGTTAAAGCACAGCCAAAACGAGAACCATAATGAGATATTGTGTTGTAGTTAAACCATGATTACGAAAACCATAAGAACAGTTAAAAAACCATGAAATATATTGTTGTTCTCCGGGTTACGGGTTGGCCCGCAAAAAACCCGAGCCCGCATGCTAACCCGGACCGGACCGACCCAATGAAACATGGGCCGGTCCTCGGTCCACATATTTTGTATTTTTGGGTCACGGGTCGGGTTGAGCCCATGATCACCCCTAATTGCAACCACTGCTTTATCTTTTTTATTTTTTATAAATTAATTGAAGCACTGAAGGAAACAAAAATGGCGATCTCACTGCTTCCCGCCGTTTTATTATTAATAATTTCCAAATCAATAACTGCGTCTCATCAATCTGACAGCCGCCATTTGATTGATCGAGTTCGAGAAGCCGAGTTCAAGCTATTTCACTTAGGTAATTCTTTTTTCTCTTATTCTTGTTATTATATACAATTTAATAACATATTCATTCATTGATTGATCGATGCTATCTTGATATGATTTCCTTAACTTAAAGTTACAAATAACAAGCTCTAATTATCAGATTTAAACTTACAAATACATACCCGGTGCCCAAGCTAATTTTTAGGTAATAGTCGTTAAGTCAATATAACCCTATTTTTCCCAATCTCAAATCTGACAATCTCAAATCTGTTTTCCCAGAGCCGTTAGTGCTCTCTCTCTGGTTGAGAGCCGTTAGAGGTTTTCCCAGGGAGGAGAGGAGGAGAAGATTTCCGGTTTAGGCTTCCACTCCGGTGGATCTAACCCTATTTTTCACCCCCGAGCCGGAGGTCCCTTCCACTTCGGTGGATCTGGAAGCAGCCTCTCTACTTTTGAGTAGGGGTAAGGTCTGTCTACATCATACCTCCCCTTACCCCGGCTTATGCCGGGATTGGGTACTGTTGTTGTTGTTGTAGTCGTTAAGTCAATATAATACTTACCATTTTAAAGTGAATAATAGATACATATTTTTTTTTAGGTAATGTTAGATTCATTGATTGGACAACAAGTTAGAAAAACCCTATTATGATTAGGGTTATAGATAAAATGTAACAAGTGTATTCCGATTGTTAGTATTTCAATAGATGTTTTGTTTTAGGTCATGTTATTATTGATCATGTTAAATAATTTCGGTGTTTTTTGTGAGATGCAGAATCTATCCTTGCTGAAAGCATTTCAATAGTGGATTCTAAAAATGTTTATATCAAAGAAACCGAGAACAAGGTTGATGAGATGACAAGTGAAGTCGATCATCTGCAATCCGTTTTGCTAACCATCAAGGTTTCCCTCTATTGAACATATTGATATTTTTATGAAAAATGCTTTAATGTTGCTTTAACATTGCATAATGTTGCTTCCAGAATAATTCATCAAGTCCAAATGAAAGGTTGAATAAGCTGCAAGAAGAGGTCCGATGCTATTCAGTAATTATATTTTCAGTTTTCATTCTTCTGTTTTGCAAAAAAAGTAAGCAGTAGGACATAGCTTTTGTCAGGTTCGACTTCTTTGGGCTACTGCAAGAAAAAACAATTTTGAGCTTCACACCTTGGAATTGAAAGCACAGGATGCTGAGAATAGGCTGGAAATAACCAAGTCAAAGGTTGAAACGGTTAGTGATCACTCTAAATTTTTGTTTTGAACACCATAAATATCATTTTTTACAGCTTTTTACTCATAAATTATAACAAAAAGATTTGATTATTTGGGGAGAAAAAACGCGCCATTAGTTATATGAAAGTTGAAATTTATACGGTTAGATGGTTAGCGCCTATATGTACAATTATCTGCAGAGAGCTTATCTTGCTATCAGATCTTCCAAAAACTAAGCTGTTTCTTACAGTTTTTGATTGATTAGGTGTCTTTAACTTAGTGAGTGTATTAGGCACCACTCCTTCCACGAAGTTCAATCTCAATTCCCTCAATTGTAACATGATTCATTATAGTACGTTGTTCCTTCATTCTTTCTCTATCCACATACTCTGTTTTCTCAGCTCAATTGGAGATTTTGATCTCACATTTTCCATAAACTGCTCCTTCAATTCAGATCAGATATCCGTCTCAATGGGAACATATGAATCCTTGTTATCATGATTCTGCAGCTGATAATCTGATCAAACTAATTACAACATCTTTCTCATTATCTTCCAGATTCGATATCAATCTACTGGCAGTTTTGTGTCTATCGTTGAATTGAACACATACGGACCATACGTTTTGATACCACAGCCGGCCATTAGAATTCGTATTTCTTGCGTCGATTTTTGAAACTCTATATTATGCTCCTTCAACTTCTTTGTCATCTCTTAAAAACCGTTTTGTCCGCATTCACCTCACAGATATTGATTTCCTATGGCTGTACTGATTCCTTCGTCTTTGTATCCATGCTCCACAGGAGAGGATGGAAGTTGTAATATCTATTGATAAGATCAAAACACTCAGCAAGTTTTAAGATTTACATACACAACACCCGTCTGTACACAAGAGCACACAAGAACAGCTCGTGGATCATTATTCACACAAAGAACAACTTTATGGCATCACACACTTAGAGAGCAACTCTCCAATGTAATTTTTATCTCAAATGATCTATGATAGTTCCTACCAATAGCAGTTGAACATATGGCCAATCAACCTGACTTACTTAACTCACCCTTTAAATAAATTTGACTTTAGTTGACTCTGATTGGCACCCTCTAAATGAATTTGACTTTGGTTGACTCCTCCCATATTCATTTTATTCACAAGGCGGGGATCACCTATCTTGTATTGCTCTGATACCAAGATTAAGTAATATTTGTATTTCAAGCAATTTACACTGATACAATGTACATGTATTCATAGTTACCTACCCGTATGTACGAAAACCCTGTGATTTCGTTGAGAGACCCCATTGTACAGGTCCTGTCCCTGATGTATTCTAATAGGGATGAAATAACTAAGGGAAAGAACAGTGTAGACGAAGAAAAAAAGAATTTTGAGAATCTCAGATAGCCTAACACAGCTTTGATACGATAAACAGAGAATCAGATGATAGTTTCTTATTTATAAGTGTAACATCAAATCCATCTGACCACAGTTCTAGTCTCCCTAATTATATATAATCTGAAGATATTCCATAACAGTACTTGTGTTTCATTCTGATAAAATGTAAATATATGGATAAAAACGGTTTTATGTCAACCCAGACTGTCATACTTCTGTTTGAGTAGTAGCAGCAAGTTTCTTGCTTTGACATTATGTGCGGCTTTATTTGGGACCACTAGTTACACTGTTACAGTTTTCCACTTGTTATACGCCTTCTTAAAAAGTCATTGACCGATTTATCTCTTGCTTGTCATTGTATATGCACACAGATGAATGCAATTGTGACTGAACAGTGGATTCAAATTCAACATCTTGAACAAGCTCTTGTAATTACAGAAGTATACTTCTTCAATAGACTCATTCTTATATGTAGTGGTGAACACTTTGAATAAAAATGTTTAATGTTTTTTATTTGTGTTTCCATTATAGAGGGGAGTACAAGAAGTCAAAAGGCAATTTAGCAGGCACTCATTTTTAAAGGTACTTACACATTCTTTCCCTTAGTTACGCATAATATTCCATAAGTTTCTTTACGGTCATCATACTGAGATTTTGAATGGCTCACAAATTTCCAATATGCTCAAGGAACACATCTGTAAATTGGGACTATAAATAGAAGTGGTAATGGATATAACAACACAGTAACTAATGCAAATTATAGGACTATCAGAGTATAGCATACTTATTCCTTGTACATTGTGCAAATTCCGAGTAGGGAAAAGCGGTCAAGATCCATTACATTGGTTAATCTCAGCGAAACTCTGGCTAGATCTCTTTACATATCACACAAACTATCACTAGGTAGGACAACTTATTTGTAGAGATTGTAACTATTTTTTCAAAATATCAGAATTATATTTTTTTATGGGAAATGATAAACATAGCCCCAGGGGCTAAGTTTAATTTGTCAGGACATGTTTAAAAGTGTTGTACATTTCATATAACCACCTCCTGAAAATATGCATAAATATCGGAGTACAACAATATCATGCATGTCTAAACAAATTAACTATAGCCCCGGGGGCTACGTTTAACATTTCCCTTTTTTTATTTATATTTACATATAATTTCAAGATATTTTATTTTACACAGAGTGTTAATCTTACTACTCCAAGTACTCCCTGAGTTACCGGGTACATTTACCTCTGAACCCCGCCGAGGAGAGTCCAAGTTGCGTACTCCCTAACCTTGCTTTAAGGTTCTGGCCTATGCTACTTGCGTCTGTAACAAAGTTTAACAACTTTTTTTTTACTATTATTTGTAGTTTCTAAAAAGACAATGCGAAGATCTTCTTGCTGACTGTTGGGATATGCTGGAAAGAACTTGGTCTGTAGTAAAACGGAATCATCACCAGGTATTCACTCCTCCCCACCCCCTCTCAAACACATGTATGTAGCTTACAGAAAAGGAAAAAAAAAGAGGAAGAAATATCACCAGAGTGTCTTCCTTGAACTGTTTTGACTCTTTATTAACAAAGTTCAACACACGCAAAATAACTAAAAACATCATTACTTGTTTATGAGTTACAAATTTACTCTTACTCCACTATTGGATAATTTTCTAAAGTATACTGACGACAGTGATAAATTTGTGATATTAGATGACAGTTCAAATTTATGCAATAGTTGAATGCCTAATAATCGCCTAATAGTCACATGTGCCCGTGTAGAGCTTCTAGTTAACGAGGAACCATCGTTTAGACCTACTTAGCATGAATAAGAGTCTGTATTGATAATATATTGTATGTTTCTTATGTAGCTGCAACAGTTTGTTCAGTACGAAATGCAAAAATGGAAATACAGTGCTGTGTTTGCAAATAAAGAAGTGGTCTTTTTCGTGGTAAGATGACTTGGCATTTATTCTACCATTTTTGTAAACTAGAGGTGACATTTTCAGTTGTATATGTGTGAATGGGTGGACCTGGGTTATGTTTAATGTATCATGACTGAAATAGGTAAACAAAAAAATTCTGAAAGGAAACGGGTCAAAAGTTGCCCAAAGTATCTTTATAATCGTATAACTTACTAATGTTTATTTTAGTAATAGTATAGCTTTATAATCATTTTTAGTGCATAAAATATTTATATAATATATAAGTTTTTGATGGACTTAAAATGTTGTCAACCGAAATCAACTTGAATCGTGTCAAAATGCACTACCATCACACAACGTGCTTGACTTGTCCATTTTGCCACCTCCATAGAAAACTTACTATAGTATGATATAATCTGTATACCATCATCCTTTTGGCTTTTATATATAAAGATTTGCATGTTGCAGGCATCTGCTCTTATTACCTTCCCAGCTTTGAGCCTGGGGTTGCTCCTCCTGAACAGTTTTTGCTAGTGAAGGTGAAGTCTTTTTTTTCACTGTGAAGGTTGCTTGGAAGTTGGAACCATCACCACCAACACTCATTGCTGATCACCACCATGGACTCTTTCCTATATATCTTCTAGATTGAAGCATAAAATTGTTTATTGTACAGTAAATCCTACATATGCAGGCGATTGTTTACTATAAAGCCGGTCTGATCAAATGGAAAATTACAAAGAAAGCGTTCACCACAAACTACAAGTGTAATAGGATGGACAATTACAAAGAAATATGACTCCCACTTCATATTATTTGAGACATTTATATTTATACTCCATTACAAATCGTGTTAAATGTTTTAAACTCTTAATTTCAAGTTATGTGAAACATGGCCTCCTTATTCTGGAACCCTTGAAGAGGGGTATGACTCTGCATTTTAGCTTCTCAAACCTTGACAATGGTGTTATTGGGTATCATTGGTTGTTTATTAAGTAGTCAAATGTTTGTACATATAGTCAAGCAAATATTACAACACTTTGAATGTATATTTGTCCCTAACCAAAAATTAATACTTTGACTGTCTCTTTACCTATTTGTATGCGGAATAGGAAAGGTGACATGCCACCCACCAACTTGGTCAAATGATCCGCCAATGCATCGAGGTTCTTCATTCCACCCATAATATTCTCCAAAACCTAGGTCTCGATACCAAAATAAAAATAAAAAAAGGAAAGAAAGAAAAGGAAAAAAAAACAACAAGTGTTTGGCAAGTCAACACATGCCGTTGACCAATATTTATTTAAAGCCATTGGTTTAAGGCATTATGGTGTCCTTGTTTACAGTTCCGGGAACCTTGAATTTGGGATTTTGTTCGAGGAAAGCAGGTGGTCTTTGGTACACAATTGATGCAGCTCGAATCAGAATCCCAGCAGTTAACCCCCAAATCAAATATTTTTTACCACCCGTTTCATAGTCAAAGTAATGAATCAGATACCTATCTCCCATCCATTCTCTTTCTTCACATCTTCGATTTTCATCCTGTCTTGGCAATTTAGTCTTAGTATTAGAAGTTCAGAACCATGAATAAGTTCTAAACTTGCTCATTAGTGGTTACATTTTCGTCCCACAACGGTAGTAGCCTAAAGTGTATATAAGTAACTACTACGGTAGTAGACTAGTAGTCAGTACCACTAACCGGGCTTTACTACCTTTGCAAAAAAACCCCCGTATATTGTGACTCATGAATAATAAAATACCTGCTCAGCTTGCCTTGACTGGCACATACTACTTAGAGGTATACTAATATGAAAGAGCTTTTACAGGGTAAGGTTTTATGAAAACTATTTAGGTTTTTTCGATAACTATTTAGGTTTTTCTGAGTAATGTCAAATTTTATAATCTCATAAAGATTGCTTTTGTTTAACTGTATGGAAGTTCAAAGACATGTTTGAATGTTGAATCTACATGTAATATGTTTGACAACATGTTCAAGTACAATAGACTGTGGTTCAAATAGAAGGATACCTTTAGAAACATTTCCAAAGGAGCGTCAAATACATCATCTACTTCATCAACATTAGGAGTTGGATTGAATGCATTTCTATCAGAAAGGATACCAATTACAGGGATTACTTGGAGAAGATGCTGCAAAGCAAACCAATACATTTTTCGTTTTAGTAGAAAATTATGACAGTAAAAAAATTGCAAAACAAATACAATTATGACGCAATTAGAAAGCACAAAAACACAACATATAGCAATGCACTTGCACTTGATTTCCAATTCAGTCATTAAAATTTAAAACTCACTGAGCTTTTGAAAACCACTATATCAGATTATATAGGATAAGAAACAATTCGTAGTTTTCTAGGGGGCGATTACAGAATTTAATCAAGTTTAAGAGTAAGTGGTCTTGTTCCCAAATTTAAAGTCATATTCGTATCCACATGTTATATCATCTCCAAAGGGTTCACCTAATCAGACTCAGACATTAAACGTTGTGTGGATGATGGTTTATACTTAAAACCATATGGTCTTGATCGCTTCAAATAATTCTAATAGTTATCAAGCCGACTCTCTATCTTGATTATAGAAACATCAAGGATATTCAACAAAATCACATGTTTCATTACTTACTTTAGACAAGAACGGTTCAAGAAGGGCAACAACCTCTACAAGTGAAGGATCAAGGCCTATCTCTTCCTTGGCTTCCCTTGTTGCTGTATGAGCATCATCTACATCATCTTCCTCTGCTTTCCCTCCAGGCAACGAAACTTCACCTGCGCTCAGTATTTAACAAAATTTGCAACCTTATATATAGAGAAAGCTACGAGTTCAATAGAAAGAACTCATAATGAAAACGAAGTATGTTTTCCTTAATAGAAATAATAGACATGCATTACCAAATACAGACCATCAACAATATTTATATAGTCACCCAACAACAAATGAGCAAAAATCAGTGTAAAGTTTAACTTTTTCGCTAGTATTGTGTAAAACTATGATTCACTAATCATTATATGTGAACATTCTGATGAAAAAACCAAGCTCCAATCTAATAAAAAGTAGTTATTTTAGCTAAGATCAGCCCCAGACATAGTATGATTATAAGAACAAAATTAAGCAAAAATGCTGAAAAATTGCGAATGTGAAACAACACTAGCGTGTTCGGTAATTTTTGTTTATTCAGTATAATTTCAGTGAACAGATATCAATAAGAATCATGTAATGCTGGGTCTCACAAATTGTCTTGGTATAATACATATTGTTTTGTTCTTGTTCATCTATATATACAGAACCCAAGGTTGGAGGGGGGGGGGGGGGGGGGGGGGGGGGGGGAAGGGTGGGGGACCTGAAGTTACTATATGGTTACAACCAGTTACTAGTCTGAGGGGTTACATATTAACAATTGGTCACTATAGTCTGTAGGTTACATTAGTGGACATATAGTCTTTGACCACTCGCACTCGCTGAGCCTTAATGGCTCATCGATATGCATCAGCACCATTAATTTGTTACTCTCAATCTATAATTGTGTGAATTACCCCGATCCTCGCAAGGGCATTGCTCCTTGACGCCACTCAATGACTCGCCAATGAGACCACCACAATGGGCTTGACCCCCCATTATTTGGGCAAAGACGCACATTGACTTGTACGGGTTTAGACTCCATCCTTACCCATATCAAGTACCAATGAAATCCCCCATCATTTAGAGTCTAATAGTTACACTTTCTTTTGAGGATGTTTGGTTATGCATTTTTAAAATTGACTATCCAATTATCTTTTATGGTAATATTATTATAGAAATTAGATTTTAGACTTGAAATAGGCATATCAATACAGCTGCCTTTTTTGGTCTGAATCTTTCAGCAATTGGGGCGGCTGCTGCAGATTCCACAATACCCATCCCACTAACTTCTTTTTCTTCTTCTTCATCATCTGTCGGCGCTTTATAACGGCGGAGCTGCTCTCGTAACGCCGTTAACCACGCTGAACTCCCTCCCTTGTTATTATTGTTGTTGTTTATTGAAGCCATGTTATTATGATGATAGTAATGATTGGGTGAAGAAATACATGTACGTATAATGCAATTTGACAGCCTTTTTAACGTTTATTTTCCTCACCGACCATTAAATGTATCTTAATACCAAGGAATCAATTTATATTTCCTTATCAATGTCTGCATAATGTGTGCATAATGTGGCGTAGTGACGAGTATATTTAATGTAAAAAATGATTGATGTAAAATGGTGTGGTATACTTTATATTAAAAGTAATATAGGTCTCTTAAGTGAAATGTTTAAATTTGGTGAACAAAATAAAGGGGTATATTGGGTTTATGAACTATTTAGTTGAAAACTATGATTCACTAATCATTATATGTGAACATTCTGATGAAAAAACCAAGCTCCAATCTAATAAAAAGTAGTTATTTTAGCTAAGATCAGCCCCAGACATAGTATGATTATAAGAACAAAATTAAGCAAAAATGCTGAAAAATTGCGAATGTGAAACAACACTAGCGTGTTCGGTAATTTTTGTTTATTCAGTATAATTTCAGTGAACAGATATCAATAAGAATCATGTAATGCTGGGTCTCACAAATTGTCTTGGTATAATACATATTGTTTTGTTCTTGTTCATCTATATATACAGAACCCAAGGTTGGAGGGGGGGGGGGGGGGAAGGGTGGGGGACCTGAAGTTACTATATGGTTACAACCAGTTACTAGTCTGAGGGGTTACATATTAACAATTGGTCACTATAGTCTGTAGGTTACATTAGTGGACATATAGTCTTTGACCACTCGCACTCGCTGAGCCTTAATGGCTCATCGATATGCATCAGCACCATTAATTTGTTACTCTCAATCTATAATTGTGTGAATTACCCCGATCCTCGCAAGGGCATTGCTCCTTGACGCCACTCAATGACTCGCCAATGAGACCACCACAATGGGCTTGACCCCCCATTATTTGGGCAAAGACGCACATTGACTTGTACGGGTTTAGACTCCATCCTTACCCATATCAAGTACCAATGAAATCCCCCATCATTTAGAGTCTAATAGTTACACTTTCTTTTGAGGATGTTTGGTTATGCATTTTTAAAATTGACTATCCAATTATCTTTTATGGTAATATTATTATAGAAATTAGATTTTAGACTTGAAATAGGCATATCAATACAGCTGCCTTTTTTGGTCTGAATCTTTCAGCAATTGGGGCGGCTGCTGCAGATTCCACAATACCCATCCCACTAACTTCTTTTTCTTCTTCTTCATCATCTGTCGGCGCTTTATAACGGCGGAGCTGCTCTCGTAACGCCGTTAACCACGCTGAACTCCCTCCCTTGTTATTATTGTTGTTGTTTATTGAAGCCATGTTATTATGATGATAGTAATGATTGGGTGAAGAAATACATGTACGTATAATGCAATTTGACAGCCTTTTTAACGTTTATTTTCCTCACCGACCATTAAATGTATCTTAATACCAAGGAATCAATTTATATTTCCTTATCAATGTCTGCATAATGTGTGCATAATGTGGCGTAGTGACGAGTATATTTAATGTAAAAAATGATTGATGTAAAATGGTGTGGTATACTTTATATTAAAAGTAATATAGGTCTCTTAAGTGAAATGTTTAAATTTGGTGAACAAAATAAAGGGGTATATTGGGTTTATGAACTACTTAGTTGAACAAATTGGATGAAATAAATGTTTTATAACAAGCATTTTAACCCCGGGCTTTGCCCCGGAGAAAATAACGATACGTAAAACGTATATTGTGTATAAGGTGGTGATACATACATTTCGTTGGTCGGCGATTACATGGCTGTTAGAACCGTTTAAACTAAACAATTAAAACAAAAAAGTGAATATAAAAAATAAAGCATCTTTTAGACATATAGAAAAGGGTTTAAAAACTGACCATTTTGTTATAGCAAAAACAGTACAATATACTATTATATCTGTCCGTTCGTCGGTGATTACCTCGTTATTGACGGAGGTGAAAAATATAATTTTTTTCTCACTTAAAAGAGCTCATTAAAAAAAGAAAAAAACATTAGTACCAAAAAAAAGGAAAAAATTAAAGAAAAAGGTAAAAATTAAAAAAAATATAACGATACGTAAAACGTATATTGTGTATAAGGTGGTGATACATACATTTCGTTGGTCGGCGATTACATGGCTGTTAGAACCGTTTAAACTAAACAATTAAAACAAAAAAGTGAATATAAAAAATAAAGCATCTTTTAGACATATAGAAAAAGGTTCAAAAACTGATCATTTTGTTATAGCAGAAACACGGCGATTACATGGCTGTTAGAACCGTTTAAACTAAACAATTAAAACAAAAAAGTGAATATAAAAAATAAAGCATCTTTTAGACATATAGAAAATGTTAGGTCCAGATTTAGTCCAGATTTACTGGACTCGCTCCAGACTCGACTACTGGAGCCTTACTGAAGATCTGTCCAGAAACGTTTTCTACTGGACCTACTCCAGACTTGGAATCTGGAGTCCCTCTGAAGATTTGTCCAGAAATAATGGAAGACCAGTGAGCAAATACTTGTATAGGAAATCTGGAGTATTCTCCAGATTAGCTCACTGGACTTCAACCATATTTGTACGGCACAAAATTCACTGGTGAATTTTGTTGCCTATAAATACAAAGTCATTTCAAATGACTTTATCCTTATTCCTTATCCAATGCATTTAATGTTCTTGTCGGATCAATAAATGCATGCAACCATATTTGTACGGCACAAAATTCACTGGTGAATTTTGTTGCCTATAAATACAAAGTCATTTCAAATGACTTTATCCTTATTCCTTATCCAATGCATTTAATGTTCTTGTCGGATCAATAAATGCATGCAACCATATTTGTACGGCACAAAATTCACTGGTGAATTTTGTTGCCTATAAATACAAAGTCATTTCAAATGACTTTATCCTTATTCCTTATCCAATGCATTTAATGTTCTTGTCGGATCAATAAATGCATGCAACCATATTTGTACGGCACAAAATTCACTGGTGAATTTTGTTGCCTATAAATACAAAGTCATTTCAAATGACTTTATCCTTATTCCTTATCCAATGCATTTAATGTTCTTGTCGGATCAATAAATGCATGCAACCATATTTGTACGGCACAAAATTCACTGGTGAATTTTGTTGCCTATAAATACAAAGTCATTTCAAATGACTTTATCCTTATTCCTTATCCAATGCATTTAATGTTCTTGTCGGATCAATAAATGCATGCAACCATATTTGTACGGCACAAAATTCACTGGTGAATTTTGTTGCCTATAAATACAAAGTCATTTCAAATGACTTTATCCTTATTCCTTATCCAATGCATTTAATGTTCTTGTCGGATCAATAAATGCATGCAACCATATTTGTACGGCACAAAATTCACTGGTGAATTTTGTTGCCTATAAATACAAAGTCATTTCAAATGACTTTATCCTTATTCCTTATCCAATGCATTTAATGTTCTTGTCGGATCAATAAATGCATGCAACCATATTTGTACGGCACAAAATTCACTGGTGAATTTTGTTGCCTATAAATACAAAGTCATTTCAAATGACTTTATCCTTATTCCTTATCCAATGCATTTAATGTTCTTGTCGGATCAATAAATGCATGCAACCATATTTGTACGGCACAAAATTCACTGGTGAATTTTGTTGCCTATAAATACAAAGTCATTTCAAATGACTTTATCCTTATTCCTTATCCAATGCATTTAATGTTCTTGTCGGATCAATAAATGCATGCAACCATATTTGTACGGCACAAAATTCACTGGTGAATTTTGTTGCCTATAAATACAAAGTCATTTCAAATGACTTTATCCTTATTCCTTATCCAATGCATTTAATGTTCTTGTCGGATCAATAAATGCATGCAACCATATTTGTACGGCACAAAATTCACTGGTGAATTTTGTTGCCTATAAATACAAAGTCATTTCAAATGACTTTATCCTTATTCCTTATCCAATGCATTTAATGTTCTTGTCGGATCAATAAATGCATGCAACCATATTTGTACGGCACAAAATTCACTGGTGAATTTTGTTGCCTATAAATACAAAGTCATTTCCTTGACATAAATACTTTTAAGCATTCATTTTGCATTAAAGTGAATTTGTCTAAATACTCTCGATCTTAAACTGGGATACTTCACAACTTTAAGTATCTCGATCCAAAAGAGTTATTTGACAAATATAGATCATTTGTAATTCATAGGTTGTTAGGATACATACTTGTTTGTATTATCTTGATTCCGCACAACCTTGTATTTTATTTAACATCATAAATAAAATACACCATTGAAAAATACATAATGTTCCACTTTACTTGTTTATTGCTTTAAGTCTTGTATTACTTTATTTATATACTTGCATTTATATTAAAGTAATACTAGTCCATTCTAGTGCTTATTAGACTTGTTGTATTTTACACTTTCCAGGTTAACCATCGAATTTAAGGGACTCACATTTGGTATCAGAGCAGAAGGCTAAACATTGCCTAGATCTGTTTCTTTGATGGCTAACCAAGAAAATACACAAGGAAGTTTTAATCTTGGTCCCGATCCTAATGCTAATATTAATGATCAAAATGAACCACCTATTGTTAATAACACTAATCCACCTCCTCCTCCTACTCCTGCTTCTCCACACGTGCATGTGCACTATTCAAATAATCCTGTTCCTAAATTCAGTGGGAACAGTGACGAATTTGGTACGTGGAAGGCTAGGATGGTTTTGCATATCACTGGTATTGAGAGGAACATGATGAAAATTTTAAATGAAGGTCCTTATGTCCCTACATCACCTCTCAATCCCCTTCTTGATCCTTCTGGATCTAGAAGAGGAAGGGAAAAGAGGGAGGAACATTGGTCTGAAGAGGAGAGGAGATTGGTGAATCTAGACACCCTTCTCAAAAACATGATCCTCGGGGCCATTCTAGAAACCCTAATTCCCACACTAGTTCTTTTTCCTAGTGCTAAAACTATGTGGGATGAACTTTTAAACCAGCATGAAGGAGGAGATGACACCATTGTCACCAGAAAGGTCTCCTTAAACAAGAGGTATGAGTCATTTTTTGCTCAGCCTAATGAGTCTCTCACTGGTACTTACACCAGATTTATGAGTATCATAAAACAGTTGAGAGGTCTTGGGGTTGAGAAGGACAAGGATATACTTCTGGAGAAATTTTGTGATATTCTACCCACCAAATGGTCTCACATGATCCTGGTCTTACGACAAGGTAAAACTCTGCACACACACACTCTCTCAACTTTATATGGAGCTTTCAGGTACACTGAAGAAAATCAAGCCCAGAGAGTGGTGGCAGAACAAGATGCTTTTAAACCAGCATGAAGGAGGAGATGACACCATTGTCACCAGAAAGGTCTCCTTAAACAAGAGGTATGAGTCATTTTTTGCTCAGCCTAATGAGTCTCTCACTGGTACTTACACCAGATTTATGAGTATCATAAAACAGTTGAGAGGTCTTGGGGTTGAGAAGGACAAGGATATACTTCTGGAGAAATTTTGTGATATTCTACCCACCAAATGGTCTCACATGATCCTGGTCTTACGACAAGGTAAAACTCTGCACACACACACTCTCTCAACTTTATATGGAGCTTTCAGGTACACTGAAGAAAATCAAGCCCAGAGAGTGGTGGCAGAACAAGATGCTTTTAACCATGCCTCCAGTAGTCCTAATGTGGTCAGTCATACTGAACCACAAAGTACAGCACTGATATCTTCTGAGAATGTATTTTCTATGAAGAAGATGGTGTCTGAACTTATGGATTCTGGAGAGTCCAGTCAAATCTCTCCAGACTGTTGTGATGAAACTGATGATGATGACCTCATTGCAATGATTGCTAAAACGTTTAACCGTTTCAAAGCAAGAGCAAATAGGCCATCTGGACAATTTGCATCCAGTTCTTCAACTGATAAGACCAATTTGACATGCTTTAAGTGTGGCAAAAAGGGTCATTTCATGAAAGAGTGCAGGTCCAGCCAGTTTGTATCCAAGCCTGGTCCATTTTCTTCAAATAATAAGCCTGATGATAGCTATAAACTGAAATATAAAAAGCTTAAGGCCCAGATTGCTCTCATGGCACAACAAATGGAAAACAACAATAAGTGCATGATCGCAACAACTGAAGAAAAGTGGGTTCCTTCTGATGAATCATCTGCTGATGAAGAAGAAGAAAGAGATTGCTGTTACATGGCTCTGGCAGACGAAGAGCACCTGGTGAAGGAAGATGTCACATCTAGATGATGGGTGGACATTGTTATCAAAAAGGTTAGTGATTATGATAATGCAACTGACCAAGAATTAAAACTGGACATTGCTGAAGCTCTTAATTCTGATTTGATATTTGTAGAAACTGTTAGATCTGATTGTGTAAATGGTCTAGAAATAGATTCTTCTGAAATAACTGCTTTAAAATCAAAGTTAAAAGAACTTCAAGACATTGAACTGGCATTTCAAGCCCAGGTTCTGGTAACTGAACAATTGATTCAAGAAAAACAAGATCTTGAAGTCATTTTAGAGAAAGAAAAACTGGTAATTAAATCATGGCTAGAAACCAAAAAGCCATATGATGCTGGAGTAAAGCAATTTCCTGCTCAAAAACGTGCATATTTAGATGGAAATACTCATGTAGCATCATTAATACCAGTAATCGATCGATTACCAGAGGAGTTCAGGCCCATCACTGTTTATGATGAGCCTGTAACTCCCAAGGCCAATATTTACCCAGTTCAATCCCCAGAGGTTAAGACTGGAGCATTCCAGATGACTGCTCCAGTTCAAAAGGTCAATCAGACGAAACCTTTGCCTCAGACCAATCCCCTACCTAAGCCTAGAACTGGAAAGGCTAAGGTATCATCTGATGAAAATGTTTTGTCCAGGTTAGAGAGCCAGATTCAAATTCTGACTCGTCAATTTCAAAGTTTTAATGCAAGATTAAACTTTATTGAGGGTACTTCATCTGGCCCTAGACAAAACACAAAACCTTTTGCAAAGAAAGTTAAATCTATTTCTCCAGTTGAGAAAAAGAAAAAGGTTTCAAAACTATCAACCCCAGTGGTCTTTTCAACTAAGACCACTGTTGAAGAAAGTGAACTAAACCAGATTGCCCCAGGGACCTATAAGGGAGGGTCCAGTGAACCCATCAGTCGATGGGTTCCCAAATCTAACTGATAAGTATCTGGTGTATGTGTAAGGCGATCGAAAGAAATATATCTGGTATCTTGATAGTGCTGCTGGCAGGACGATGACCGGATGTAAGACCCTGCTGGAGGAGTTCACCATTTCTGATGGACCCTCCATTACTTTTGGAAATGATGGTTGTGGAAAGACTGAGGGATACGGTGTTCTGAACAATGGACAAGTCAAGTTCAGACGTGTTGCATTTGTGAATGGTTTGAAACATAACCTGATCAGTGTAAGCCAACTGTGTGATGATGGCTATCAAGTTTTATTCAATATTGCTCAGGGTATCGTATTCAACAAGACTACTGTTGAAGAAAGTGAACTAAACCAGATTGCCCCAGGGACCTATAAGGGAGGGTCCAGTGAACCCATCAGTCGATGGGTTCCCAAATCTAACTGATAAGTATCTGGTGTATGTGTAAGGCGATCGAAAGAAATATATCTGGTATCTTGACAGTGCTGCTGGCAGGACGATGACCGGATGTAAGACCCTGCTGGAGGAGTTCACCATTTCTGATGGACCCTCCATTACTTTTGGAAATGATGGTTGTGGAAAGACTGAGGGATACGGTGTTCTGAACAATGGACAAGTCAAGTTCAGACGTGTTGCATTTGTGAATGGTTTGAAATATAACCTGATCAGTGTAAGCCAACTGTGTGATGATGGCTATCAAGTTTTATTCAATATT
Organism: Erigeron breviscapus; assembly: GCA_034093135.1. Classification (NCBI taxonomy): domain Eukaryota; kingdom Viridiplantae; phylum Streptophyta; class Magnoliopsida; order Asterales; family Asteraceae; genus Erigeron; species Erigeron breviscapus. Next base: position 41,059,046 of record CM067171.1, on the reverse strand, counting down.
GCTCAGGGTATCGTATTCAACAAGGACTAGAAGGTAGTGTTGATTGCTCCCAGAAAAGGGAATGTGTACGTGATGGATATGGAAAGCTCTCCTTCAGAGCAGTGTTTCTATACTCAAGCTGATGAAGACACAAACTGGTTATGGCACAAAAGGTTATCCCATTTAAATTTCAAGAATATTAATAAGTTGTCCAGAAAACAACTTGCAGATGGGATACCTTCAGTTTCCTTCAAAAAGGAAAGGCCATGTCCAGGATGTGAGATGGGTAAGCAGAAACGTACTAGTTTCAAGACCAGACAGAATTTCAACATATCTGAACCTCTTCATATGCTTCATATGGACCTCTTTGGTCCAGTGAACGTTCAGACTCGTGCTGGTAAAAGATACACCATGGTGATCGTAGATGAATTTTCCAGATATTGTTGGGTGATCTTTCTGAGGTCTAAAAGTGAAGCTGCTGCTGAAATCATCAGTCTTATTAAACAAATTGAGCTCAAGTACAGTCGAAAGGTGTGTCAGTTAAGAAGTGACAATGGACAAGTCAAGTTCAGACGTGTTGCATTTGTGAATGGTTTGAAATATAACCTGATCAGTGTAAGCCAACTGTGTGATGATGGCTATCAAGTTTTATTCAATATTGCTCAGGGTATCGTATTCAACAAGGACTAGAAGGTAGTGTTGATTGCTCCCAGAAAAGGGAATGTGTACGTGATGGATATGGAAAGCTCTCCTTCAGAGCAGTGTTTCTATACTCAAGCTGATGAAGGGTATTTCTTAGGCTATTCAGCCATTCGCAAGGCCTTCAGAGTCTACAACAAGAGACTGGAGAAGGTCCATGAGTCAATTCATGTCACATTTGATGAATCAAATGCTGCAATCAACAAGAAGCCAGCCCTTGAAACTCCCCCAGTAACTCCAATTGTCTTTTGTGAATCTGATCCTATAAACGACAATGAAGAAGATTCAGAAGACACAGTTTCCAGTCATCCTGATCTGGAACCTGTTCAGAAAAAGAAACTCTCCAGTAGTACTCCATTCTATCCCTCTATTATTTTCAAACTACCCTCTGAAATTAATATTGGATCAGATGTGCGTACTACTCTCCAGTATCAGTGTCAGTTGAGCATATACCAGAAATGTCCTCTTGTGAAGAATTTCAAACTGAACCAGTACTTCAAGAAATGCCTTCAAATGAAGAATTTCATGATGCAAATCGTGATTTAAATGACTCAGATGAAGATACTGAAGTAGTCTGGCAAGATCCTCCTCCAGAAGCAACTCCAGAGGAGACTCAACTGAATTCTTGCACTGATATTGTTGTCTGTAACAATCCTGGTCAGTACTCCAGATGGACAAAAGCTCATCCTATTGATCAGATCATAGGTGACTCCAGTAGAGGAGTTCAGACTAGAAGAGCCTCCAGTAATCAATGCTTATACGTTAGTTTTCTATCTTTGATGGAACCTAAGAAGATTGACGAGGCTATGGAAGATCCAAGTTGGGTAACTGCTATGCAAGAAGAGCTTCACCAGTTTGAAAGGAACAAGGTCTGGTATCTGGTTCCTTTCCCAGTTGGGAAGAAAGAACCAATTGGAACAAGATGGGTCTTCAGAAACAAGGTAGATGAAGATGGTCATGTAATCAGAAACAAGGCCAGACTGGTAGCACAAGGCTACTGCCAGTCAGATGTTGATTTTGATGAATCATTTGCTCCAGTGGCTAGACTTTAAGCGATCAGAATATTCTTAGCATTCGCTGCTTATCATCAGTTCAAGGTCTACCAGATGGATGTAAAGAGTGCTTTCTTGAATGGAAAGCTTGAAGAAGAAGTTTATGTCAGAAAACCACCAGGTTTCGTTGATGAAAAGCATCCACATTGGGTATATCGTCTGGACAAAGCGCTTTATGGTATGACACTCTGACTAAACATTTGTTGAAAAATGGTTTCAAAAGAGGTGCAGTTGACAATACCTTATTTATTCTTCATGAAAAAGGTAATCTGTTAATGGTACAAATTTATGTTGATGATATTATTTTTGGTTCTACTGATGAAAATATGTGCAAGAAATTTTCAAAAATAATGTCAACTGAATATGAGATGAGTTTGATGGGTGAATTAACATATTTTCTTGGACTCCAGATTAAACAAAACAAAGATGGCATCTTTATTAATCAGGAAAAATATGTTAGAGATCTTTTAAAGAAATATGATATGAACTCTTCACCATCTAAACCAACTCCAATTTCTGCACCACTGACACTGGACTCCGATCCAGATGGTAAACCAGTGAACACCACTGTCTATAGAGGCATGGTTGGTTCACTGATGTATATAGCTGCCAGTAGACCAGATATTATGTTTTCAACATGTTTATGTGTCAGATATCAGTCTAATCCAAAGGAATCTCATATGCTTGCTGTAAAGCGCATACTGAAGTACCTTAAAGGTGTCCCCAGTCTAGGTCTTTGGTACCCCAAAGGCTCAGGCATGGATCTAATGGGTTATTCAGATTCAGATCATACAGGTTGTAAGATAGACAGGAAATCCACTACTGGTGGATGTCATTTCCTTGGTGGCAAACTGGTCAGCTGGACCAGTAAGAAGCAAACCTTCAGTTTCATTGTCCACTACTGAAGCTGAATACGTGTCTGCAGCCAGTTGTTGTGCTCAGATACTCTGGATGAAGAACCAGTTGCTTGATTATGGTATTAAATATTCAAAGACCCCAATCTTTTGTGATAATACTAGTGCCATTGCTATCTCAAACAATCCAGTCATGCACTCCAGAATGAAGCACATTGATCTCAGGTATCACTTCATTCGTGATCATATTATGAAAAACAACATTGAACTCCATTTTAATCCCACTGACAAACAACTCGCTGACATTTTTACCAAACCTTTGGATGTCAAAACTTTTGAATATCTTGTTGGTGAGTTGGGAATGTTAAACCCTTAAAATCTGGTGACTGCTCAGATATTGAACGCCTTTGTGTACTATCTTTGCATTATTAGATTTCTGGAACAACATTCCAGGGAAAGACTTGAAAGATATTTTGTTCTTAAAAATGTTTTAAGTTCAGGGGGAATTTATTAATTTATTTTCTCACTGGACAAACTCTTCAGAAAATATTACTGGTGCTTTGTAAATGTGTCCCTCTCACTGGTAACTGGACAGGTTGAAGTGCGTGTTTGAGGTGACTAATGTCTCCTTGTAAATGTGTCCCTCTCATTTGTCTGTATTAGTTGACGTGCACGTTTGAGGTTACCAGTCTTTCAAAAATGGTTTTCACTGGTACTTTACTGGAGTGTCCCTCCAGTGTACCATCAGTACATGTTCACTGGACTAATCCACCAGTGATACTGGAGTGTCCAGTCAACCTCCAGATGCACTAAAATATGTCATAATATTTTCTAAATACTTGGTCATCGTGCGTGCCACGTAAGCAAATCTTTTTGGAGATATTTTAATCCTACGTGGCATGTAAATTTTTCAACGTAATGATGGTATTTTTACCTTGGGAAGGGAAAAAGAGCAACTTGTTAATGTTTGTGGGCTGTAAACCGTCACACATTTATGTGTGATGTGATGTAATTATGCGGATCTCAGAACCTCGATCAAAATTATATTTGATAATTTCAAATAAACCGTTTGAGTTCCACATTCTTTCTCCTATAAATACCCACTTTCAATTTCAATTGCATTTACTTCGAACATATTTACTCCCAAATCTCTCAAATTCTTTCATTTACTTCTTCATTCAATTTCCAATCATATTTATCTCTCTTATTTACTCCATTTCCATTCATTCCTTCATCAAATCTTCATCATAACCTATATATATTCAATTTCATCTTCATCTATTCTTTATAAATGGCACCTAGACAGTCAAAATCGCCTAAAAATCTGCTTGCCACTGAATATAATCCTTCTGAAAATGTTGACAGGGCACCTCATATCACTCTTGAGGCAAATGCCATAAGAATCAACATGAACAACTGGATGGCCAGACTCTCTCTTTCCAGTGTTCATGATGCCCAATCGATTATTGGGAGATTAAACACATTTTTTCTCTCTTGCCCATTATATGGTGCGTTGACACTAAATCCAGGAAGGATGTACCACGAGTACCTTTGTGAATTCTGGTACACTGCAAAATATGATGATGAAACTTCATCTATCAATTATACTCTCAAGGGAGGTACCAGATCCCTTGGTTTCACTGCTAGTCTACTCAGGTCTGTTCTACAGTTAAACTATTTTGAACAGAATGAGTTGTCTATTGAACTTCCCACTGGTATAAATACAAGGGAAGTGTGCAGACTGATGGGGCACACGGATATCATGGATGAGCATGGCCAGCTATCCAGGAAAGGAACTATCTACATGAGCAAACTGTCAGACTCATGGAGATACTTCTTTACCCACATTGTTGAATGTCTGGGAGGCAGTTCTGGAGGGTTAGACCAGATAAATCAAACCCATCTCCAGATTGCCTACTGCCTATGGTTTGGGCTTAGAGTGGACTTTGCTCAGATTCTTTTTGATGATCTGGTTGAGCGCCTTAGAGTGAAAGGAAGAAAACCGTTTGTTCCTTATATTTGTTTCCTTTCACTAATGTTTAAAAATGCTCTTGGAGACCAGTATGATTTTGATACTACTCACTTTTCTGTGAGTGAGTATATGAGGGATCTGGTCAACCTCAGATCTTCACTGGACGAGGTAGATATTCCTCAGTCCATGCTTTCCTTTCAAAGGGAAGAAGCTGAAATGGCTCCAGATAGAGGTCAAGCTGTTGAAGGACCATCTGGTGATCAGGATGTACAGATCATAGAAGCTGTACAACCCATTAGACAAATTGCTCCTGAAGGTCAAGGTACAGAAGTTGTTGAACCTTCCAGACGACCTAGAACTAACAGGCGTCTGATGAGAGCTGGACTTCAGGTGAATCCTGAAAGACATCCTGGTGATGTTATGAATCTGGATGGGTCACCAATTTTTGAACAAGAGAACGTACAAGAGGTTGTTGGGCAGGTAACTGATGAACAAATTGAAAATGTTGCCCAGATTATAGAGCAGGTTGTTGAGGAAGTTGAACAAGATGTTCAGACTAATGAACATGTTTCTGGTGAGCAAGAAGCTCAAATAGACTTGAATGAAGAGGCTGGTGAACAGGTTAATGTAGAGACTGGTGAACAGTCTGGTGAACAGACAGTTGGGATGGCTCCAGAATGGGATGATGTAGATTCCCCAATGTTTGAAGGCTTTGATGTAAACATGAATTTCTTGGGTGATGAAGAAGAAAATATTGACACATCTGCTATTGCTTCAGTCACCCAACCAATTATATCTTCTGAAATGCCACCACCACCAGAATCAAATGAACCACCACCAGAATCAAATGAACCACCACCAGAATCAAACATGCCACCACCACCACCACCTTCAATTCCTAGAGATACACAATACTTCACTCCAGCAACCACTTAACCTTCACAATCTCAACCTCCACCTTGTGCGCCGGAGTCACCAGTTGCAACATCTGAAGCTGCAACTGAAGAGGACTGGGCACAAGTACCTCTTATGACCAGATTGCCTTCACATCTTGAACCTCCAGTGGTCTCTGCACTTCATCTTCTGCCGAGGTCCAAGGCCTTTTAAGTAAGGTGGCGGACCTGGAGAGATCACTCCAGACTTCATCTCAGGTTATTTCTGACTTCAAATCCTTATTATCAAATAACCTTGCATCTGAGATGAATCTGTTTGCTGGGAATGAGAAGCTTGTGTTTGAAAAGCTTGATGAACTGGTACTGGCCACAAACAACAATACTGAAAATTTCAAAGTGGCGGTCCAGGGTCTAGAGACAAGGCTGGTTAGTTCTGTTCAGACTGCAGTCACTGGTGAACTGGCAGGTCTGAAAGAAGAAGTTCAGAATTTGGTTTCCAGGGTCAGTTCTCTGGAGACTAGATCCACACTAGACCAGGATGCAGTTGTCAGTACAATAAGTGATGAATGTACCAAGAAGTTCAGAATCAGTATGCTGAAAGAATTATCTGAAGAGATTTTTGAGACTGTTCTTCGTACCATTCAAGATGGGTTGTTACCTCATGTGGTGAAGTTTGTGGATGAAAAGTTGCCAGAGCACTTGCCTAAAGAAGTTAAAACTGTTAAAAAGGAAGTGCAGGCACTCAAGAAAGTTGTGACTAATGCAACTCCAGAGGCAGGAAGAACATTTGGTGCGCTGGACAGACATATGCTGGAACAGTTATGGAATGATCTCAAGTCCAGAACTGGTGATCATTCCAGGGGGGGGGGTGGGGAAGAACCTTTGGTGCACTGGACAATTATGGAATGATCTCAAGTCCAGAACTGGTGATCATTCCAAGGGGGAAAAGTCGTCTGGTGACCAAATAACACTGAAGCACTTGGCACAAAGAGCATATGGCACTAAAGCCGGGCTAACTGAAGAAGCTACTGGTACTGAAGCCAGTGAGCCCCAGTTTGAGTCCTTCCCAGATATTCCATCAACTCTGAAGTCAGTTAAGGGAAAACAACAAATGGAATCTGGAGAAGAAGAGCAAACTACTGATGTTAGGTCGAAAATCGACCAAGTATAATTTGTTCAGAAATAGCTTGAAGTTCAGTGAAAACGTTTGTACAGAATTCTGAGCCGTCTCAGAATTACTTCACTGAAGCTTCACTTCAGTTCAGATCAAGATAAATCTGAAGCATTCATTCTGAAGTCAAAGACTAAAGTATGAAGAAGAGAATCATCTCAGAAGCGAGCAAAGAGTGATTCTACCAGATCGAAGACTGAAGCATCTCAGTATAAAGTATTTACAACACTTTACACTGATTACGAGGAAGACTTTTTACTTTACATACCTTTACCCAGTCAATAGATTTATCTATTAATAAAAGGTACAAGGTAAAAGTATAGGTTTGGAACGTAGTACTATAAGTCACATCAACTGACTTATATACTCTTCCTAGTACAAGCATGTAAGGAATTAAGTTTAATTCCTTAAATGCTCACAACCACTTTTATACGATCTTGTCCATGTCATCATGAACTTGGTCTATAAATATGAAGTCTTCTCACAACTTGCAAAGTGCTTGAAACTTTAGTATTGCAACTTGTGAGATATACTCTAAGTAAACTTACGAGTATTTCCAAGTTATTTAGATCACTTTTTTTTCGGGATTGTTTAGATACTTACACTTGGGTGTTTATCTTTGTTCCGCAACAATCCTTGTATTTGTTTATATATCAATAAATCAATACATTAGAAAGAAAACAACGTGTCTCAATGCTACATACTTGATTATACTTATATATATCTTTATATAGTTTCTGCCATTTAGTTCGTGCATTTTACCTTAAGTCAATTGTTTCTTGTTATCCATATCTTGATCGTAAACTTAACTTGTCCATCAAGATTAGTTGTACTTGCCAGTCGGGTTTAGTTAATCATCTATATTTGGGACTCACAACTGAAGATGCTGATGATGAAACCTCCAAGAAGCTAGAACAAGAATGCATCATGATAGAGATTTTCAAAAGAAATCAAAAAGATGAACTGCTAGCCCATCAAAGGGAGATGGCATCAATGGGGACTCTGGACTCTTACAATGCTGGAAGGTTAGGCATAAATGTTGATGTATATAAAAAGATGAAGGATGACCCCAGAGTTCATCAATGCCTAAATGCATTAGATGATGTTCATGTACGCTCATTTTACGCCGAAGAAGAACAGGTCTATGATTCTATAATTTATGGCGTGAGTGTACCAGAACTCATTAGACAAAGGAAGGAGGAACTGGTAAGCCTCCAGAAAAAAGATCAGAAAGAACGCTGGTGCTCTGGAGATAGAGTACAGGAAGAAACTTACTGGCTTACCAAAACTGACTGCCAAGCAAATCAAAGCGCTCAAAGATGCTGATGTAAGCAAATTCATTCCTCTGGACACTTCTCGAAAAATTAATCGTCAACAACTCCAATCTGCTGTAGAGCAAAAGAGAATGTCCAAGGAAACTGAAGCATTGATCCAGCAAGCCAAAGTGAAAGACAAGTACAATGAGATGTTAAATTTCAGGGCTGATGCTAGAAGGATCACTGGTGCTGAGATCAAATTGGTTGAAAATAATGAAGGCATGTCCAAGTTTGAAGTAAAGTTGACCAGGGAGGGTAACTTTACTGATGAAAGGAAAAGTACTTCAGTCCAAGCATTTGGATGGAGTGAACTGAAAGAAATCGCTTTAACGTTCAGGGGGAAGACAAATGTGTCGACTGATGTTAAAGCATATCTGAAAAGGGTTGAAAAGGTATGGAGAAGAAAGCAACAGATGGAAGTTGCAATGGGCATAAGATCGCGAGAATCAATACCATCTTCTCCATCACCAAAGAGAAAGGCTACTGAAGATGCTCCAGGACAGACATCGAAAAGAAGGGCCTGACTCTTATCATTTACCTGTTGTAAATTTATTGTTTTATGAAAATTGTAAACTATTTGTCAGTTGATGTATGTAATAATAGTTGCAATTTTTTATTCATATAAGTAAATGATCAGATTTAGTCTAAGTTAGAACTTAAATGATGAAACTGAAAACACTCATGATCTATAAAGTGTTTTCCAGTAACTTAGATTTTTTAGACAAATCAAACTCGTGTTTTTCAAGCATACAAAATTGTATAGATTCAAGCTTGAAAACACTTGCATTATTTCTAAACAAATAGGGGGAATTTGTTAGGTCCAGATTTAGTCCAGATTACTGGACTCGCTCCAGACTCGACTACTGGAGCCTTACTGAAGATCTGTCCAGAAACGTGTTCTACTGGACCTACTCCAGACTTGGAATCTGGAGTCCCTCTGAAGATTTGTCCAGAAATAATGGAAGACAAGTGAGCAAATACTTGTATAGGAAATCTGGAGTATTCTCCAGATTAGCTCACTGGACTTCACCCCAGTCTAGATCTACTCTACTGAAGACATTCTCACTGAAGTCAAAGACTGAAGTCAGAATAAAGAAGACTGACAAATGGCGGAGTCCACTGGAAGTCTTACCAGATCTGTACACTGGAGGATTGTCAGTGTTCTAGACCTTACAAGTCTGAACACTGATATCGAGGATTGACTTTTGCCTTTACACACTTTCCAAAGAACAATCCACTTGTTCTTTACCAAAGTTTATGCGTGTAAAGGTGGTTGGATAAAAGGATACAAAGTCATTTCAAATGACTTTATCCTTATTCTTTATCCAATGCATTTAATGTTCTTGTCGGATCATTAAATGCATGCAACCATATTTGTACGGCACAAAATTCACTGGTGAATTTTGTTGCCTATAAATACAAAGTCATTTTCTTGACATAAATACTTTTAAGCATTCATTTTGCATTAAAGTGAATTTGTCTAAATACTCTCGATCTTAAACTGGGATACTTCACAACTTTAAGTATCTCGATCCAAAAGAGTTATTTGACAAATATAGATCATTTGTAATTCATAGGTTGTTAGGATACATACTTATTTGTATTATCTTGATTTCGCACAACCTTGTATTTTATTTAACATCATAAATAAAATACACCATTGAAAAATACATAATGTTCCACTTTACTTGTTTATTGCTTTAAGTCTTGTATTACTTTATTTATATACTTGCATTTATATTAAAGTAATACTAGTCCATTCTAGTGCTTATTAGACTTGTTGTATTTTACACTTTCTAGGTTAACCATCGAATTTAAGGGACTCACAGAAAAAGGTTTAAAAACTGATCATTTTGTTATAGCAGAAACAGTACAATATACTATTATATATGTCCGTTCGTCGGTGATTACCTCGTTATTGATGGAGGTGAAAAATATAATTTTTTCTCACTTAAAAGAGCTCATTAAAAGAAAAAAACATTAGTACCAAAAAAAGAAAAAATTAAAGGAAAAGGTAAAAAGTATAAATAAATAAAATAAAAAAAGATGCTGACGTCATGCTGACATCAACATGTTACTATTCCTAAGTCTCCCATAATTGTTATATATATATAATGTAGATAGAGATAGAGATAGAGATTAGTTTTTTTCTATGAAAACATTCTCAAAAACTACTCCTATCTTATTATACTTTCATCTTCCTCTCATATCCAGTTAAATATATATAAAACCAACACAGATAAACCTTGTCTAACCATTTCTAAAAAATGTCGAGCGAGGACGACGACCATCCACGACGGGGTGGTGCTAATCACCTCGTCGTCAACGACCAAAATGACTAGCCAAGACTTCGTCTATACAACTTTTATAAAATCATATATGTTATAATGAATATATGTCGTATCTCTTTTTTTTTGAACCGTTAATATAAAAACATATTCAAATCTGATACTAATTAAAATAAAGAGAAAATTATATTTTTGGTCCCTCAAGTTGACCGAATTTTCAATTATTGTCCTTAAGTGAATTAATTACAGAAAAAACCCTGAAGTTGGTCAATTTTTTACGTTTTACTCTGTGACTAACAGTCATCTATTAGATCCGTTAAGTGTGGGGCAAATTCGTCATTTCACCATGATCCCTTAATCTTCTTTCAAGCTCAAACAAAAACCTAGATTTTGAAAATCACGGCGCCCGAAAAACAAAATGTCAACTGAAAAACACACACCGAGCTCTCTCTCACACACTGTTAGAAATCCAAAAATAGTGATAAATTGTAATAAAGATTAGAAGACATTCTTGTTGTTAAGTCATAGATAGATGATTACTAAGGTTGAGGGGCTAATTGTGATAATTGACAAAGTTGTATTGTTAGACTATAAATAGCCCTCACACCTTAGAAATCAAAACAAGAACAGAAAAATCATTTCATTCCTTACACAATTAATTCCAAGCTTTCAGTTATCTCGACCTTTCTCTCTCAAAACACACACACACACACCAAGAACACACACTAACAAACCGCCATTGTTAGATCGAATTCAGAGCTTAAATCGTGTTATAACAATTGGTATCAGAGAAAAATCAGTTAATCTGAACGATCCATAGCTCGATTTGTTGCAATTTTCATTCAATTTTCGAATTTTTCTTTCAAAATCGTTTTCACTGTTCATCAAAATTCACACTCTCAAATCACATAAAATCACAGTTATTTGTTCACCAATAGATTCGTGATAGTTGTAAACATAATCCTGTCAAGTTTCAAGTTCCAATTCGATCTATATCTCGAGATTGAATTTTTGATTTTGGCGCGATTTTTTGGGTTTTGAATCTGTTGTGTTTGGTGTTGAATTTTGTTCATAGATTTGTTGCGGAGGTGAAAACAAACAGTTTGCAAGTTATTTCGTGATCTAACTCCTAGTAAATCGAAAGTTATTGAAGCTTTGCCATGTCGTTAATGGAGAAAACTGCTGCTGTTCATGTTCAGTTGAAGAAGATGATCAAGACGATCTGCCTAAGATCGTTTTAGTTCAGTGCTTTGTAGCTTGTTAAGACGATCCTAACAAGATCGTTTTAGCTAAGAGTGTGTTGTGTAAGTGTTGATTCTGGCTAATTAATCCAAAAGGATTGGTTTGGTCGTTTCATACACTTAAAAGTTTTTGAGAAAGAAAACAAGACGATCTTCTTACCAAGATCGTCTCATTTTTATTCCTGGACGAACTTCAAACCAAGATCGTTTCACCTAAGACGATCTTCGTCTAAACCGTTTCATTTTCATACTTAGCCAAAATTTCACCAAAAATTTTCAAGACGATCTTCAACCAAGATCGTCCCAGTTTTTCAAGACCGTTTCATTTCTCATACTTAGCCAAATTTCACCAAAATTTCCAAGACGATCTTCAATCAAGATCGTCCCAGTTCTTCAAGATCGTTTCACATTCTGTTTTCCAAGATCGTTTCATTTTTTAGACTTAACCAAATTTTCATCAAACTCCTAGAACGATCTTGCTCAAGACGATCTTACTCAAAACGATCTCACCCTAGAACGATCTTACCCAGGACGATCTTATCAAGATCGTTTCACCAAAAAAAAAAAAAAAAAAAAAAAAAAAAAATTTTTTGCCCAGGATCTTAAAAAGGGATAATTCATGAAGATTTAAAATTTGATAGCGTTAAAAAAATTTTAGGCCAATTTTCATCCGTTATCGACGCGGTTTTGGCGAAAATTTTTTAGAAATTATCAAATTTTTCCTACGTTCATGATATCCAAAGTTTACATGAAATTCAAAGTTTCGTGAGAACATATTTCGGCGGAAAAATTTGGAGGGAAACCTGAACCTGAAGTACAAAATCTCCAAATTTCAATTTTAATTCTTTCACTTCAATTTCAATCACAACTACCTTTTCATTTCATTTCACCCTTTGCTTAACAAAATGTCAATTGAAATATCCAAAGATTTTATTCATTCCTTAACAGAAGATTTAACGGGCTTAGAACCAAGTTGGAAAGAGATACATTATCATGGTACTCAAACTTGTTCATGTGGTGACAAGTATCGTTCAACGAATTGTATTGTGGCTGAATATGAACGAAAACAAGCTAATTTGAAAAAGCTTCTTAATATTTTGGAACAACACCACATTTCCAACTTGAAGTTCAACATCTCAAAGAAGAAAACAAAGAGCTCAAACATGCAAATGATCTAAAGTTGTCCAACATGGAAAGTGTTCAAAAAAGAACATGATCTTTTGCAGTCCAAGATTTCAAAAATGTCAAAAGAATTGGAAACTTCCAACAAAAAGCTGAATGATAGTATCTTGGAGAGCAAATCAAGAGAACTTATTTTGCAAGAGAAGATTTCAAGTCTTCAAATTCAGTTGCAAAATGAGACATCCATTTTCTTAACCATGGAGGGAAAGTTTATTGATGAGATGAACAAAGTTGAGAAGGAGAGACAAGATGCTTGCAAGAAAATCAAGACTCTTGAAGAGAATTGTTTGCAATTTCAATCAAATGAAACATCTCTACAAAAGAGAATCTCTGAACTTGAGATGGAATTGCAAACACATCAACATCTTGTGACACTCAAAGTGATGATGGATCAGTTTATCATGATGCAAGTCCAATACTTCCAACTAAACTTGATGCTTCAAAGAAAGTTTGCACTGAGTCCATCCCAAAGAACTCAAAGATCAAAGTTTCATCACCTGCTGAACGTAAAGCTTCTCAATTTACTAACTATGCCTTATTCAAGGATAGAAAGTATTCTTCGAAGCCTACTATTGATGGAACACAAACTTTTATTCCATTCCTATCATTTGAAGACAACTCTCAGTTCATCTCCCAAGCAAAAGCTCAGTTGCCCAAGATCAAATGGAAACCTGTCTACAAACCAAAGTCAACTGAGTCAAAGACAATCAAATACTCACTTTGGCAACTCTATGAACTTGCACCAAAACCAATTACCGTTCAAAAAGTGAATGTCTTTGCATCTCCACTGCGTCCACAAAAACTCAACTTTTCAACAACCTCGAGTTTTCACCCACCATGGACTGCAGATTCTATTCGTCGAATCGATGACACGTACATTTGGAATGTCAAGACAAAAACCGTTGGGCCTACACAAAAATGGGTCCCAAAGGTTGTTTGTAAGTAATTCGATGAAATGGCTTATACACATGTCAGTGTATAACCCGGGCTAAAGATGTTGTTTATTGGACTACTACTTCATAATTGTTGATTCCCCAGTTTCGACTTCAAAGAGACATGATGAACATGTTGCCACACATTCATCATGAGGGGAAGAAAGAGGATAATGAAGTCAAACAAGTCAAACAAGTGTGTGTGCTTTCTTGAATTTTGATGGGAAGAAAGAAGAATTCATTCAGTTGAGGGGAAGAAAGATAAATTGTTGACTAAAGTGATCCCCAAATTATTCTTTGAAGATAGTTATCGCCAACGTGGTGGGTACGCCGAGGGTACACCCTATACATAAGCGTTGGTGGTACGCAAATATGATTGTTTGATCGAGGGGAAGTTTGTGATGAAAAGATGTTTGTCCAAATGCTTCAAGAGAAAGATTCATTAATTAAGGGGAAGTGTGACAAAGTTAAGATTGTCAAGAAGAGGCTATCATGTTCAAATCTAAAGAGCCAAGATCAAGTTTCCGCAATGCTCATACTCTGAGAAGTTCAAGACTTAAAGATACATCTTTAAGGTAAGTGTGAAGATTAAAGACGTAAAGCCAAGTTTGATGGAAGATCTTGAAGACAATGAGAAAGCTTCGAAGACCTTCATCAACAAATTCGTATTTATAGATGATATCGTGCATGAATTACATTTCAACACCAAGGGGAAGAATGTTAGAAATCCAAAAATGGTGTTAAAATGTAATTATTTTAACAATGGAAGGAGTATTAGTGAAAGTTAGTCTAGTGTATAAATACTCCTTTCCATACCAAAAATTGTAAGCTTTTCCCCCATTTCCTTAATTAATCACAATAATTCCACCTCAATTCTCTCTGATCTTCATCTTCAACCTCCAAAACACACACTACACCTTTTCACACACTAACTCCATTTTTGCACAAATCGAGCTCAAATTTCTACTCACACACACACACACTCAGAAACACACACAAACACATACTCGAAACACACACATCTGAGATCGAAAACAAGGGTTTTTTGATTCGGAATTGCTTAGATCGAGATCGGTTTTGGCTAGATTTAGTTGGATTCGAAGTGCAATTGCTTTGTTTTGTGTTTCTTTTCGATTCAAACAAGTTTTTCCGACGGGTCAACTTTTTCTGGCGAAGTCTAGATCGGTTTATTTTGGATAGGGTTCGTGGGCGATTGATTTCTGAGTGGAACATGTGAAACGACTAGACTCATTTTAGACCCAAAAGTAAGAAAATAAAAAGAAAAGAAAATAATTTAGTTAAAATGTACTTAGAAAAATACGCCCAATTTTTCGCCAAAAATCACAGTCGTCAAATTTGAAAAAAACAACAAATGGAATCTTCTTTATATGTTAATATAAGACTACTGTACAAGTTTCGGGTCTCGGAAAAGTCAAACGAAGTCCCGACAAACAAACTTTAAAAAAAAGTCAGAAGGTTTGACGGTCGATGTTCCAGCTTCGGCCGTCAACATCGACCATCAAAGCCACAACAGCCGTCAGATTCAGTTTCGTACATTTCGACACTTAAAACATCTTGCAAACTTTCCCAACTCATTTTCAAACCTTGTAAAACCACAATACTGATTTAAACAAGTTTCAAACACAATAGTAAACATAACCAAAATGTTCATTGGACCATACATACATTTTACAACCAAATGGGTCGTTTACCCATTAAGTCATGAACTAAAAGATAACCAAACATTTTAGATACAAAAGACCATGTTACCAACTGAATTATTTTGCAGAATTATACATGTCCAAACTTTACCATCAACATCTCAAATGTACCAAGAGCCATAAGTTCAAAGGGGTTACTAAGGGTTCTATCAACAATACCATTTTACCGCGAATAGCAAATACTTCAAGCTTTACAATTCAACTTCAATCTTTATGCCACTTATCTTTATTTTCACATCCGGGACAACCTGTAAAAAGGGGTAAACAACTAAAAAGTAAGCAAAGCTTAGTGAATAATCTTGCATACGTTTATACACACGAAGGAGGGCAAAAACACAAAGGACTATCACATGTAGCCAATGGTATCGTCATACCATCATTTGCATACTCACCTTTGCGCTAACAAAACATACATGGATCCATATACGCTAAACAATATTCTCAAGAGGTTCTTAGGCCTCAAAGGTTCTTAGGCCTTATACTCAAGAGGTTCTTAGGCCTCATATCAACTCAATCAATATCTCATACATATCATATCAATAACTCGGGATTCTTAGGCCCCATATCAACTCAACTAATATCTCATTCATATCATATAGCCTCTACTTAGGCTTAACGCCAAATCGATTACCACACACGGAATCCACCATCATATGGTAATCGACCCGACGCATATATAAAGGTATGCAAGAATACTCACCTCCTCCGCGACAACCGAAATCAAAAATCAACAAGACTGCAAGAACGCAAATTATAAGCTTTTAATCTAGCAAATCAAATTACAAAACACATATAAGGTCATCCACCATATTCAAGGCTATCTAGCCATAATCACTAGCATTTCAACACCAACCCATCATTTACAATCTTATATTATTCTTGGGTTGGTTTATCAAACATGTATCTCTTATATCATTTTCATTTGACCAAAACTTACTTTCGTACCAAAATCGTCATTTTCATATTTGACCAAGCAGATTTCAAACAAGCATAACTCAAGTTCTACTCACTCTTTTTACTTGATTCCAGTGGCCAAATTTAGATGACACATATACCTACATTTTATCTTTAGTGACCAATATGTGAATTGTAACATCCCAAACTTTTATTAACGTTTGACTAGAGTCGTTAAGTCAATGATATGTGTCCGTTAAGTCTATTGCTAGATTTAATGCTTATATGTGGTTTATGTGCTATATATGTGAGACTTGAAAGTCTTAATGCATGATATGAAAATATGTTTATGAAATAATTATATGCCTATTAGGAGTGATTAATGAAGTATTTAGGTAGTATATGGTCCTTAGGGGAGTTTTTGACTAGTAAAGAGCTATATGGAAGCCTAGGGACCAAATTTGACATGTGGTGAAAGTTAAAAACGGGATTAGGGTCAAGGATGGAGTCATTAGTTGTCATTTTGCAGATTAAACACTTTTCTCCCAAGCCCTAGCCACCCCTTTGATCCCTTACCAAGTTTCTTAACCGAAAATCCTTCAAAAGTGCGATTTAAGAGTGATTGATCGAGTATTTCGCATCCCCATTGTGATCTTCAGGTAATAGAAGTATATTGATTTTGATTTTATGTCTTTTCAATTGCATGAGTCATTAGAAATCAGATCTAGACCATTGGAGGGTCAATTGATGTCGAAATAACGTTTGTTTTGATAATGCAAATCATGTGTGGTTTAATAAAGGAGTTATTTGCATTATAATGGTTTGAAAAGGAGTATTTTGATGTATTAAGGTCTGATATTTGATTTGGAATCGTTTGGTGTTGGTTTGGGGTATAATCGTTCGATGTTGTGCAGAATCGCAACGGGTTGCGGCGCAACTCCTAGTTGCGGCGCAACTCAATTCTAGAAGAATAAGTTGCGGCGCAACATAATGTGTTGCGGCGCAACTGGAGGCTTGAGCTGCGGCGCAACTCTATGTTGCGGCGCAACTCAATTCAGCAAGAATCGCAAGTTGCGGCGCAACTCTCTAGTTGCGGCGCAACTCAATTCTAGAAGAATAAGTTGCGGCGCAACTCTTCTAGAAGAATGTTGCGGCGCAACTCAATTCTAGAAGAATAAGTTGCGGCGCAACTCTTCTAGAAGAATAGTTGCGGCGCAACTCTTCTAGGTTGCGGCGCAACTCAATTCTAGAAGAATAAGTTGCGGCGCAACATAATGTGTTGCGGCGCAACTCTTGGATGTTGCGGCGCAACTCTCTAGTGTTGCGGCGCAACTCAATTCTAGAAGAATAAGTTGCGGCGCAACTCCTAGTTGCGGCGCAACTCAATTCTAGAAGAATAAGTTGCGGCGCAACTCATCTGAGATGTTGCGGCGCAACTCAATTCTAGAAGAATAAGTTGCGGCGCAACTCAATTCTAGAAGAATAGTTGCGGCGCAACTCAATTCTAGAAGAATAAGTTGCGGCGCAACTCTTCTAGAGAATGTTGCGGCGCAACTCAATTCTAGAAGAATAAGTTGCGGCGCAACTCAATTCTAGAAGAATAAGTTGCGGCGCAACTCTCTAGGAATGTTGCGGCGCAACTCCTAGTAGTTGCGGCGCAACTCAATTCTAGAAGAATAAGTTGCGGCGCAACATAATGTGTTGCGGCGCAACTGGAGGCTTGAGCTGCGGCGCAACTCTATATGTTGCGGCGCAACTCAATTCTAGAAGAATAAGTTGCGGCGCAACTCAATTCTAGAAGAATAAGTTGCGGCGCAACTCAATTCTAGAGAATAGTTGCGGCGCAACTCAATTCTAGAAGAATAAGTTGCGGCGCAACTCATTCTAGAGAATAGTTGCGGCGCAACTCTCTAGGTTGCGGCGCAACTCAATTCTAGAAGAATAAGTTGCGGCGCAACATAATGTGTTGCGGCGCAACTCTTGAGAATGTTGCGGCGCAACTCATTCTAGAAATAGTTGCGGCGCAACTCATTCAGAAGTGTTGTGGCGCAACTCTATGTTGCGGCGCAACTCATCTGTTTTCAGCAGATGTTATAGCTTTGAACCGTAACCTCGTTTTGACACATAGCTTACTCATGAAATCTAGGGTGTGTCCTTAGATGTGTAATTCCAGTATGTGGTCAAATTTATGAATGAATTAATGGCCGTTTACTAATTATAGGTAGACGAGAGTTGTTGCTTTATTCGGTAACTTAGCTATCCTTATTTGCGTGCTACTTCGAGATAAGATACACTACTTTGACACGCTGAGGGATTCAACAAAAGCATGGTTTTCAGAATATAACTTCTCTATTCTCATCTTGTATACTTAAGGGTATTCGGGTTGTATGGGAGGTTATATTGGATATGTATTTGACTTATGAGACCTGAAATGCATTTCCCTTTATATGCAATGCAAAGTTATGTTATGAGATGATATGCAATGTAAGGAAATGTGATGCAAGTATATGATGATTATGATGTGCATGTATATGTGGCTTGGTCATCTAGTTCACTAGACTTTGTAGGTTGCCATGTCACGTGCACGTTTAAGGGCCCAAACGTAAAAGATGATTATATGTTATGTTTAGGTAACTTTGTCACCTAAACTATATGTGATGAAATCGAGCTCGTATATTTGATGAAGTGTTAAGCTTAACCCGTATTCACCTTAGCCGGGTGGGTGCGTATATGTTGTTGCTTGGGTGGCTCCTTGCAACGTAATTACGTGGTTTGAGTATCTCCGGGTGGAGTGATTACCCACCAATGTCTTGAACATACGGACTACTCCTGGAGTGGCTTGCCATTCCTTAACGACACTTGATGGACCGCCGTATGGCTCATCCATCTAGTCGGGTGTGAGGTTCCCGTTAGGTCTTATGACCGCCTACACACAAACTTACACCTTATATGATATGCGTGACTTATGTCACACCTAATGTGATGATATGTGATGGTGAAATGATGATTAGGCACATTTAGGATGGTCGATCCTACATGAAAGATGTTGATGCTATGATATGTATGTGATGATATGTGAAATGTGTCTTTTAATATGAAAAGCTGCTTTACCAAGTTTTAATTGGACAAATGTTTTATTAACTTAGTGTTATCTTACTTAGCTAATTCGTTAGCTAACACTTGTTTCTTGAAATGTGTTTTCCCTTCAGGTTTAGCAAGTCTTTGATGGATGATGAATAAGAGCGAGGCATGGGTAGAATGTATGAAGATTTTAGTCACCCATAGACGCTGCTCATTTTAGACATTTGATTTCGTTATGACTATTATGTTTTGATATGACTTGTATACGGTTGTTTATGTTGGGAAACCGTAGGATTTCCATTTATACTATTTTGATGATGTGACGAGTAACACCTTCTATTTTATGAACAAACCAAACTGGATTTTATGGTTTGGACTTTTAAAACGTTATTCCGCATTCTTTAACACCGTTAGGTGAAAAGTTTTTGGAAATCAGTGTTTTTAAATGATGGGTGTTACAAGTTGGTATCAGAGAAATGGTTTAAGTGAACCATGAACCATAGGTATTACCTTAGTTTTGGACTTAAACCGATATAGGTTATGTAGGGCTTAAGTAGGAATGCTTAGCCTTAGAAATGAAATGCTTTTAGGACGGGTTGGGATGAGTGTGAGTGTAGGTTTATGGCTTAAATATGATTATGTTATGCTTGTGTAATTAAGTAGGCCTAACCTTACTTGTTCTCACTCGATTCATCTCTAACATTCGTCACTAAAATTGTAGAAAGATGGTTAATACCCGTGCTAGCAGTCAAAGAGATGGAGCTAATGCTAGCAATGCTCTGGCTAATCAAAATGGGGCTGGGAATGGTGTTAACCAAAGGCCTCCTCGAAGGCCATTTCCGGGTGTACAACCCACAAAGTCGGAGATTGACAGGGCTAATCCGGTGATCGAACAGGTTCCTAATCAAGCAGAATTACATGAAGAGTTGAGGGCTATCCGAGCTCTCTTGTTGAGAAATGAAGAGGAGTTGATTCAACTTAGGGCCGAAAGAGATGCAAGCATGCAAAGGAATGAGCATACGGATGGGAATTATTCCAACCGCTCAAACCGTGTCGAGCCATCGAATGAAAGGTCTTTGATTGCTCCAGAAGAGGTTGTAGCAAATGGAAATGGTGTTGGGAACATAGTGGAGCCTCGTGCGGTGGTAGCTCCTCGTGCTCATAACTTTAAGTACGAGAGCTTTCAAAAGTGTGGAGCTAAGGCATTCGATGGTACGCAAGATGCTATTGGTGCCATGGAGTGGTTGGATGATATTGAAGTTGTGTTTGCTTCTTGTTATTGCCCGGACGATATGAAGGTGTTGTGTGCAACCCGAATGTTGAAGAAGAACGCTAGGAATTGGTGGAGGGCTGCTACTATCTCCTTAACTCCCGAGGTGCTTGCTGCTATGCCTTGGGGTACATTCAGGGAGAAGTTCCTAGAAGAGTATGTGGGAAAGTGAGCTAAGATTGATTGAGAAGGAATTTAGAGCATTGACAACTAAGCCGGGTGCCATAACTGAGTATGCACACTCATTTATGGAAAAGCTGAAATTTGTTGGACATTTGGTTAGGAGAGATGTTGATCAGGTGGAAGCGTATTGTGATGGACTCCCGGCTAGCTATCGGGGTCTATGTAGACAGCATACTACTTTATCTGCTGCTATCAAGGAGTCCAAGAGATTGGATGATGATTTTAAGACTGAGAAAGTGGTGGCTAAAGATGATGACAAGAAAGCCGGTTTCAAAAGGAGATTCAATGGATCTTCGAGCTCAAATAAGAAGTTTAAAGGTAACTCTTCTTCAAATGGAGACAAGAATAAGAAGAGTAGTTCTTGGTGTTCGTCATGCAAGTCTCATCATAGTGGTCCTTGTTCTGATAAGACCAAGAGGTGTGATAAGTGTGGCCATCCGGGGCATTCTGCTGAAGTGTGCAAAGACAAGACTCGTTGTTACAAGTGTAAGGAAACGGGTCATATGATTGCTAATTGCCCTCAGATGAAGGATGATGGGAAGAAGGCGGCTGCACCAAAGCCTAAGGTTCGTGCACTTCAGATGACTGCAGAAGCTGCTAAAGACAACGATGAGGTGGTAAGCGGTATCTTTCTTGTTAATTCTAAACCTGCTTCTGTACTTTTTGATTCGGGTGCAAATAGGTCTTTTGTGTCTACTGTGTTTGCCCATAAACTTGAAAGAGTCACTACCCCCCTTGATTGTTCCATAGAGGTTGAAATAGCTGATGGTACTATTAGTGATATAAGTGAAGGATATGATGATTGTGCTATAGAGATTGAGAGTCGTTCTTTTCCAGTCCAGTTGTTGCCTACTACTTTAGCTGGTTTTGATATAGTCATAGGAATGGATTGGTTA
>CM067171.1:40964978-41036422 GCA_034093135.1 Erigeron breviscapus | reverse complement strand
ACCGTTCCTGCAATTTTTAAATAATAGTTAGCGATATATCAAATTTTCACAAAATATCAATTTAGAAATATAATATTATAGAGATTGTACATTTAAGGCTGGAATTAGGAACGCCTTATCTTGCAGGGGCACATCCGACCATGAGTCATAAGTCATAGGGACCCCACTACCACGAACCAATGTCCCTATATAGCTTTTAAACATAGACCCCGATTCCCCCACCGCGTGCCAGGTCTTAAACCTTTTCGTGTCAAAATCGACTTCAAGCCGACCTTGTTCTTGAAATTTTTTCTCCAGGTTTAGTGCCTGGTTCTTCCCCCGACCTTTTTTAGGTGCTACAAAACAAAAAAATTATTAATTTCACATGAAGTCCATAAATAAAATTTAATATATAGAAACACAAAATTTCTTACCACCGCTCCCGGCGCAGCCCCAAATTTTCCGTACCCACGATTTACGTGGTGGGTCATTACCACCATCCCCACCATGAACTGTAGCCATTTATACTGCAAATTACACTAACATATTAACACTAACAATTTGCTTACCAATAACACAAGAATAACAACAATTACAAACCACTAATTTTTCACTTATAACAATGACAATACTAACTAATAATCCTAACACATCAATTTACAATACTAATAAACCTAAAAAATCTATAGAAAATAAAATACAAACATAAACCAAAACTATCAAAAAACAAATAAAAGCAAACAAAAAAGGGTAATGGCCAGAAATAAAAGCAAAAATAAAGGGTGATGGCCGGAAAATACATACCTTGTAGGGAAAAATGCCCGGAAAACTCGCCGGAAAAAGTGATGGCCGGATTTAAAAGTGATGGCCGGAAAACTCGAAGGAAAGTCGCCGGAAAAAGTGATGGCCGGAAAACTCGCAGGAAAGTCGCCGCGGAAAGTGATGGCCGGAAAACTCGAAGGAAAGTCGCCGGAAAAAGTGATGGCCGGAAACCTCGCAGGAAAGTCGCCGCGGAAAGTTGGTCGGAAAGTTTGCCGGAATAAATGGAGAAAAGAGGTGTATTTTGATTTTGGAGGTGTATTTTGATGTTGGTTTGTTGGTTTCGTTCGGCAGGAAGAAAAGAAGAAAAAGAAGTGGGGGATAAGAAAGAAGAAACGAAGGGTTATAAGAAAGAAACGGACGGTCAAGTTTGAATCGCGAAATTCGAGGAGACTTTCCGCGGCGATATCGCCGCGGAAAGTTTGGTCAAAATCTTCACGCAATTAATGCTGGTGGTTGTTACAGTCTTTTGTCTTTTTCCGACTTTCCGCGGCGATATCGCCGCGGAAAGTTTGGTCAAAATCTTCACGCAATTAATGCTGGTGGTTGACAGTCATTTGTCTTTTTCCGACTTTCCGCGGCGATATCGCCGCGGAAAGTATCTGGTCCGGTTACCTTTTATTCTTTGGTCGGGGTACGCGTGGCGATAAACATTCATCAGATCATGACAAAAACAACTTTCTCAAGGTGGTCCATTTTATGTGGTCCATAGTCTAAAATTGTTGTTGCAGGGAGGGGTGAGCATAATAGCCTCCTTAATTAAAGTAATAAAATAAAATACTTGGGGAAGGAAGAATAAAAAAATATAAATAGACGGTGCTGGGATAATACAGGCGTAACATTGACAGACACCCTGTTTGTTTGTTTACATCATTTCATTTCATATTTAAAACAACCCAAAATACACCCACACCACTCTGTAAACATCTATACAAAAAATTCAACAACAATTTTGTCAGAATCTGAAACCCTAAAATGTCGGCGGCAACAACAAGTACAAGAAAAGAAGGCGACGGACTGCTTCTGGGTCGGTTCGAGATCGGAAAACTATTAGGCCACGGCAGTTTTGCAAAAGTATATCTATCACGAAATATCAAAACAAACGAATCTGTCGCCATTAAAGTAATTGACAAAGAAAAAATCATGAAAGGCGGCTTGATTTCACATATAAAACGTGAGATCTCGATATTGCGGCGTGTCAGACACCCAAACATTGTTCAATTGTTTGAAGTTATGGCGACAAAAAGTAAGATTTTTTTTGTTATGGAATATGTTAAAGGTGGTGAATTATTTAATAAAGTAGCTAAAGGTAGATTAAAAGAAGAAATTGCTAGAAAATATTTCCAACAATTAATATCTGCCGTAGGATTTTGTCATGCTCGTGGTGTGTTTCATAGAGATTTAAAACCTGAAAATATTTTGTTAGATGAGGATGGGGATTTGAAAGTCTCGGATTTCGGTTTGAGTGCGATTAGTGAACAAATTAGAGGGGATGGTTTGTTTCATACATTTTGTGGGACCCCTGCTTATGTGGCACCTGAGGTTTTGGGAAGGAAAGGATACGAGGCGGCGAAAGTAGATATCTGGTCTTGTGGGGTGATTTTGTTTGTTTTGATGGCGGGTTATTTGCCTTTTCATGATCAGAATATAATGGTGATGTATAAGAAGATTTATAGAGGGGAGTTTCGGTGTCCTAGATGGTTTTCGCCTGAATTGACGCGTTTGTTGAAACGATTGTTGGATACGAATCCTGATTCGAGAATTACTATTCCTGAGATTATGGAGAATAAGTGGTTTAAAAAAGGGTTTAGGAATGTTAAGTTTTATATGGAGGATGATAAGTTGTGTAGTGTGAAAGAAGGCGGGGAGGTTGAGGATGATGGGATTGATTATTCGTCTGATCAGTCTTCGTATTCTGAAACTGAAGCTGAATCTGAGGCTAGAAGAAGAAAAGGACCGACTAGTTTGCCTAGACCTGCTAGTTTAAATGCGTTTGATCTTATTTCGTTTTCTCGTGGGTTTAGTTTGTCTGGTTTGTTTGAAGATGGAGTTGAGGAATCAAGATTTGTGTCACGTGTACCGGTTTCTAAGATAATTCCTAAGTTGGAGGAGATTGGACAAGATGTTAAGTTTACTGTTAGGAAGAAAGATTGCAGGGTTAGTTTGGAAGGGTCAAGAGAAGGTGTAAAAGGTCCATTGACGATTGGAGTCGAGATATTTGAACTAACACCTTCTTTAAATGTTGTGGAAGTAAAAAAGAAAGCAGGAGATAAAGGAGAATACGATGTTTTTTTTGAACGGGAACTTAAACCAAGATTGCAGGAACTTATGCATACTGATCAACCTGGTGAATCCTCGAATCCACCTTCCGATACTGAATAAACTTAATATTATCAAAAGGGTATACTTTTCATTTCATTTTCTTGCTCTATTGTAATGATGATTTTGTTTGTATAATATGATACTTTATCAATGCTGTTTAGTTTTAGTCATCATTTCTATGTTTTGGCGAGAGTGCTAATTGAGTATTCCAAAGAATGAATACATAATCATACCCTACTCTTCTAGGCTAGTGATGATAGTTTTTACTGAACCATATGCAATTATGTGACTAATAAGATTGTTTCGAAAATTAATCTTGAGCTCATTTCACGCTGTAAAACAGATATCTGGTGTCTCAGCTCAACTGCTTCTAGTTTTAGTTGTACTAGTACTGGTTTTATACAAGTCGGGAATATGTCAAAGCCGTTACAGAAAGCCTTTAGCGAACAAATCTGAAAATATTTAGATGTGTTGTATTCTGGAATGCATACGTCAGAGATTTGAGTTGGCTTGAAGTATGAGTCTGTTTGGTGGATAATTGTTTATACAATAATTTAGTTGTATGTTTAAAGTCAAAGCAAAGTAGGTTTCGACAACCAGATATAGGCTGGTGGGTGGTGACTTACCATTTAAACTTGATGTTCAATGGACATCAATTTCTGCCAAATTTATATATCTTTTTTGTTCTTCATTGTATACGTGGCTCGGCGTGAAAACTAAGGAAAACTCGCATATATCTTTCCATATGTGGTCCTTTTTATAGTCCATAAACTCCATGCTGTATCATGTTTCCGGTACAGTTATTTGTTGGCTAACCTAATAATTAGTGTTCATTGAACGTTAACTTGTTCACAAATAAGTGTATATAAAAATATGGACAGGGACCCTGAATGGAGCAGGGTTTATTAGTTAATAAATCAGGGTGTTTCTTCTGTGAAGTTTCATGGAATCTTAACTTTTTGGGTATTGTTTAAAGTAAACAATTAGTGTGGGTGTTTTTAGTGTTCCCTAATCCCTATCATTAGGGAAATTGCCGTTAGTTTTATCATGCTTCTAAATTGTAATCATGCCAGCACTTAGTACCATAGTCAAATGATTGGTTTCCCAACAGAGCATCAGGCATGGTCCTTGGAGAACTGAGATGACATCAACATTACATCACTTCCCCTTTCCCGGATGACCCCAATGCTGAACTGGGGACATACTTAGGGATGTCGTAGAAACCACATCACCCTGATGCTTAACAACAAAGTAAATGAGATATGACTTAGGCTTAAGGATGCTCATATTTTCTAAATATACTACTTTGAGGCTTTAGGTTGCTTGTGCTCCATCGACCCAAACAAACGTTTCCGACCACCTTATAGCAACCGTAATTTCTGACAAAACTCTTTGGACACGACACTCATAGAACGTTGGTCTATTCAAATGCTGTTCAGCCGTTCACCCAATTTCCGAACACTGAAGCGTATGTTGTTAAATCCAAGCATAAATCATCAGCAGCGATTTAACATGAGTACTGTGTCTGCTTTTTGGATTCCAATTATAGCTTTTGAACGGCCATCACATAAGGGGGAAAAAAAAAGAAGAAAAGATTTAATAATTGTTTTCAGTTCAACTTTATATGTAGGAGTTCGATAAACATAGCCCTGAAAGTTAAGGTTTAAAAGCTGTGAAGAAAATTGAGGTTGAAAATTATTTGTAGTAGACGAATATTTTTCTGTATTACATTTTGACTGTATTAGATGTATAGTTTGAGTTAAGGAAGCATAATTTTGCATCAATCAATCAACACTAAAAAAAGGTTTGAGCATAATTAGTTGACCAATATTTTCTAAATGATTAGCAAGGTCCTTTTCACTCTAAATGAGTTAAGTTAATTGTTTTGGAGTTAATATTAAACAAACTTAAAAACTAGCTAAGAAGATTGACAAAAATTTGTGAATTAGTTGCATATTTGTTACTATCAAAAAGCCATGTTACACCATTTAAATGCATTCAAAAGCTAACCACACATGGCCCTGGTTAGGAGTTAGGGGAATCTTGGTAGTGAATGTATAGATCAACTAAGAAGTTCTCATTTATATTTCTATAATTAGTTCTACAATGAGAGACCTAAAACCCCAAAATTCAACACTTTAAGTTGTTGAAAATCAAAGAGAGAAAAATTAGAAAGACAACATTATTGGATATTAAAGCCGAAGGAGTCACACTAACTGGCCTTTAGTTGTTATTTGTGATTGGTTTGAGGTAATTTTTGTTCATCTTTTTGTTGTTGCTCACCTTGCCATGTCCATACAATATCTTTTAAAGAAGGCTTCAGACCTTGGTTACAGAAATTGTTATACTCCAAGGTGTCTCCGGACAACTTCTTCATCTCGACCACATGAAACGATGGCGCCACCTCAAATATCTCTGCATCGATGGCTAACTGTCCTTTCCTCCCTTCCTTACTCCCTTGCAACCGCACAGTCCCATCTATGGTTCTGGTAACCCCAAACCTCTCCGTCACTGCCACTTCTTCTAGTTTTGACACAATTGCTGATGCAGGCTCTTTTGTTGTAAATCTAGCCTCACGGTTCTGTCTCGAATCACTATCCTCAAACAAACCAGAAAGATTGAATCCTTGAGATAGCGATATGATATCAAACGCATTCATTGAGGTAGGTTTTAAAGTATCTTTGATAGAAGAAGAAGAGGAAGATGGTGAAATAGAAGAAAATGAAGGTGATTGTGATAATGATGGTCTTGGGTCGTCTAATTCCCTAAGGTTATTATAACTACCCGTAGGCGTATCCAAGTATTTAATCACGTTATCAATATCAGTAATGCTGGTTTTTGGTGACTTGTTTTGGTTAGTTACGACTGGTTTTGGAACCTCGATTTTCTTGAACCCCTTTTGGAACCAAGGGTTTTCCATAAGTTTGGCTAATGAGATCCTTGTGCTTGGATTCGGGTCAAGAATTCTTGAAAGCAACCTTTTGACCTCTGGAGAGAACCATTGTGGGCATTTGAAGTCCCCTTTGCTAATCTTCTTATACATTTCCATCAAATTGTTGTCATGAAATGGAAGATAAGCTGCAAGCAAAACAAACAAAATCACCCCACATGACCATATATCAGCTTTTTCTCCATCATAACCTTTTTTATTTATCACTTCTGGTGCAACATAAGCCGGCGTTCCACATGTCGTGTGCAAGAGACCATCTTGTCTTCTGGACTCACCTAAAGCGCTTAATCCAAAATCCGTGACTTTCAGATTCCCAAATTCATCAAGAAGGAGGTTTTCAGGTTTGAGATCACGATGATAGACACCACGACTATGACAAAAATCGACAGCAGCCACCAATTGTTGGAAATATTTCCTAGCTGTGTCCTCTTTCAGCCTTCCTTTGGACACTTTATTAAAAAGTTCTCCACCTTTAACATATTCCATAGCAAAATAGATTTTGCTTTTGCTAGCCATTACCTCGTAAAGGCCAACGACATATGGGTGTTTAACTAGCCTCATAACCGAAATCTCACGTTTAATCTGATCAATCAACCCCACCTTCAGAACCTGCTCTTTGTCAATTACTTTCACGGCCACGCTTTGACTAGTTTTCAAGTTTCGTCCATGGTAAACCTTTGCAAAAGTCCCCTGACCAAGCAACTTTCCTATCTCATACCGGTTCATCAAGATTGTCCGTTTCTTGGTTTCCATCATGATTCCTCTCTTTCTGTCCTTGATACAAATTTTATCAAAAGCCAAATAGAATCGGAGAACAAATGTACATATAGATAGATATATCGACAACTAGAAGCTAGGAGGGGTTGAAGGGTCCTAGAAATCGCAACCTTGCCTTGATTAGGCAAAGCTGCTGAAAATGAAAAGGTCTCCTCTTATGTTTGTACAAGAGAAACAATTATGTTATCAAAAGAAAAAAAATTAATCAGACTCATCACCTGGTGAAACAAGAGCATATTTTTGGTTACAATGGAAATCATTGGTTTAAGTCGATGGCTAATAAAACATCATCTGCAATGAAAATTGACTATTTATAGAAAGATGTATAATAATATTTTTAGACATTTGTACAGTGGCAATACTAGCAACTTGTGGTTCTTAATCAAAATCATTTTTCTCCTATATTAATCATGAACATGAACAAAAAGATTGATTTTCTGTTGCTACATTATTTAAAAGTTTTAATCAATATAATATATTATTTCCATCTTAAAATAAATAAATATCAAAGTTACCTAATCTCATCTTTCACAAGTAGGAAGAAGGTGAGGTGTAGACATTCCTACTCCTACTCGAAGGTAGAGAGACTGCTTCAGAGGTGTTCCAATCATTTGCTCAAAATGAGTATTGAACCTTTGACCTATCTTTCCAAATGCCTAACTCATCTAACTCTACTTGTTTTTCCGTTTCAAAATAAATATCTATCAAATTTTAGATAACGACTGGATGACATTTTCATCCTTGCTCTTTTGAGCTAAGGTACTTGATGATATATAGTATAATTACAAAGAGCTACAAAGTTTGATAGGCTACACCAAGTATTAACGTGGACGGGAGGAAGGCTTGTGGAGTTCGGACAGGTTAAAGAGTATGCGGCAAATGCAGAATATTTCCAACTGCCATCTTATGAGTTCCGCTTTGAACAATTTTCTGGTTTTGATTGGAACATTGGAGAAGTAGGAAGAGGCGATTCTACATAACATAAATGGTACATCCCACGAAAGGGTTGATGGGAGTTATAAAAATACATGTAATTAATTATATTCACGAAATTGCTCTCACATAACCTGTGAACACTGAACAATAAAGCACTTCTGTTTTAGCAAAGGGGTTGATTGTTCACACCAGTTGGGTCGAAAAGTATACTTATCGTTGGCCGAAAAGTATACTTATCGTCAATTCCGGTATCAAAGGGGCCGCTTGCTAACATTAGTTGCGTCATGATTTGATCTGTCTGTGATTCATAGTTTGTCCAAATGGATTTGATAGTTCACGCTTCCATTGGTTAATGGTTTATGATTCATCGTTTGCTTTTTTCTTTTTCTTTTTTTGATTAGGCCAGCAGTACATATATTATCCCCTTCAAATTAACCTTTGTTGAATAAAACAACCATTAAATGACTGTACCATTACAGACCCACTTCATTACCCAACTCTACAAATCAGCTTTTAACTATATCTCACTACATTGTTGAACTAACAAATAGCTTTTAAACTTGTCTAACAAAGACATAGTAGGTGACCACCAAATTAAGAAGCCATTCCAAATTGTTTTCACCGTGCGTTAAGATTCTCTCAGAAATATAAGATTAAACTGTTGCTGTCTGCGATTCTTTTACAAACAAAATTGTCTTAAAAAGAAAGTTTTTACCCGCAAACAAGAGGCTAAATTTAAACTTAAAAGCCAAATAACCCTAGTTCACTGGCCTTCTCCTTCTCAAATGTCTCAAAGTACTGATATATGATTGTAACCGCAAGCAAAATTCCAGTTCCAGAACCAATGGCTCCCATGAAATCTGCTAGAACTGTCAAGGCACCAATACACATTCCTCCAAAGGCAGCTGCTGTTGGGATGTAGCGATTGAGTTCCTTTTGAAGATTTGAGTCTCGATGTCCGGGCATCACCATTTGTTGTTCCTGCACAAATTCCAATGGATATTACAATTTAAGAATCCAACAATTCCTTTAATTACAATCTGAGTTACCTACATACATGTTGGGAATTAGTAAAACATATTGACATTATATACATACTAAAATGTTATATGCTTTTACAAGTGTTCTAAGCATACATAGTACAACTATCTATTGCATGCATAGATAAATTCATAATATTTTCTCTTTACCTATGAGAAATATTTACATTAGGTAAAAACTAAAATGTTATATGCTTTTACAAGTGTTCTAAGCATACATAGTACAACTATCTATTGCATGCATAGATAAATTCATAAGATTTTCTCTTTACCTATGAGAAATATTTACATTAGGTAAAAAGAAATAACTAACGGTCTTAACGGTCGTTAAGTGTTGTTTGGCTAGCTAGCGGTAGTTACAAAAGGATATTTAACGGAGTTTGTTTTCAAGTTTAAGTTTTTTAACTTTTGCCACTAAAGTTTTGTCTTATTTACTTTTTGCCACATAACTTTTGGTTTTTAACCTTTTCCCGTCAAAAGTTTATTTCTTTCTTATTTTTACCACATAACTTTTACTTTTTAAACTTTCGTCACGAAAACTTTTTTTTTTTTACATTTTCCCTTTTACTTTTTGCCACATAACTTTAACAAGCTTTGTTTTCAAGTTTAAGTTTCTTAACTTTTGTACTATTTTTCACATAACTTTGTTTTTTATAGTCTCTGAAAGTTTTCTTTTATTTGTTTTTTACCACATAACTTTTGGTTTCTAAATTTTGTTACTAAAGTTTCATTTTCTTTACTTTTGACCACAACTTTTATTTTCTTAACTTTTGCCACAAAAATTTTGTTTTTCCGCTTAATGTTTAGTAACTTTTGTCACGAGAGTTTTGTTTTTCTCCCGGGGCAACGCCCGGGTAGAAATACTAGTATTGTTACTGAATTTAGGTTCACCAAATTTCACAAACTATATTATTGATAATAATAATAATAATAATACATGGCAACATAATACATTCACCCATAGAAAGCACATGGAATGAAAAGAAAACCAAAGCCGCATGAAGCTTAATGAAGATCTTGAATAAGTGTACCTTAAGTTGCTTAGCAACATCTCTGGCAGACGATCCTGAAACCTCAATCCAAGTTTTTGAGAATAGTGCACAAGCGGTTAGCATGAACACCAGATAGAAAAGAGCATGGAATGGATTGGCTGCCATATCCGCCAAGCTGTTGCATCAATCAAGAGACAGAGAAACATGAATTAAACAACCCAAACAAAGGAAAATAAAACAAAACTTTGATCTGAAGGTGTGTTTTACCTTGAAGGTGCAGTCACGTAGTAGGCAATGCCACCAACTGGAACAGATTGGCCAGAGTATTCAGACTCCTTCCACTTTCCCAATAGATCAACCAAAAAATTTCCACTGTATTTTCGGTGGAGCAACTGCATAAAATGGATAGCAAAATAATCAACCCCCGACACACAGCAAGTACATAATATGCATGAATTCTAAAGATTCAGATATAATATTTACCTGAGAGATGAAGTAAAGGTTGGATACAAGTGCGGACTGAAGAATGATCGGCATGTTGGAAGTGTAGAACAGCTTGATAGGATATGAGCCTTGTTGGCCACGAGCATTCTTAGATCTCACTGGCAAAACAACCCGGAAGCCTTGGAAGTAGATAACAATAAGGAAGATCAGAACAGTGGCCAGCAGGTTTGTCACATTAGGAAGATTTTGCCGGTAAAAAGCTTCCCTCAAAGCCCGAACTTTGTCTGATCTGGTAATCAAAAGATGGAACAAGGCAATAACTGCACCCTCAAACTCAGCACCACGACCACTGTTAATAGTTGTCGGGCTAAATGCTTTCCAGATGATGCTTTCACTGCAAGAGTAAACCAAAATTAGAGCCAGTGAGGAGTGCTGCATAATGTAGCATAAGAAAAAAAAAATATTGATATGCTTATTCTTTTTACCAGATATTAGTGGCTATGAACAATGAAATTCCGGATCCAAGCCCGTATCCCTTCTGGAGAAGCTCATCCAAACATATAACAATGATCCCAGCAAAACATAGCTGAACAATAATCAAAATAGCATTCCCGACACCAAGTTGACCAACACTGCCATACATGCCTGATAAAACATAAGCGACAGCCTCACCAACAGCAATCAAGATTCCGAGAAGCTTCTGTGCACCGTTCCTACGAAAATCCAATCACAATATTATGAGAAACAACAGCCATATCAGCTACCAAATACTATTAGTGTTAGTCTTAAAAAACTCACAATAGTGCACGATCCTCGCGAACATTGTTGTCTACTTCAATAATTTTTGACCCAGCCAACAACTGCATAACCAGTCCAGAAGTCACAATGGGAGTGATACCAAGCTCCATGACAGTCCCACGGTTTGAAGCCAAAATAACACGCATCCAGTAAAAAGGGTCGGCACCCGTGGTTGAATGTATTCCATAAAGAGGAAGCTGACTGCAAACCAAGAAGATGAAAAGAGAAATCACAGTGTATATGACTTTCTCTCTGAATGGGACTTTCCTGTCAGCACTCTGCACTTCTGGCAGAAACGCAAGAAATGGTCTAACCAAATGTAACACTCTGAAACCGCCTCCCATAATGACAACCTCCTGCTACTGTTCAATTTATATCATCAGCATTAAGAAAACAACAAAACTTAATAGATGACACAATCAAAAGTAGATAAACACATACACTAAATATATTTTATGGGGACGAAACTTATCAAAGGAATGCTGATTTCCACTAGAATTTTTCTTCTCAAACTTGTGGATAAATGTGCTAATTAAATGATAGTAATCTTTATAAAATGATTAGTAGTGGCCAATTTTAGATGTAAGGTGTCCTGAGTCTCCAAAGAAACCCGGGTCGGAAACATCTTGGAAACGTGAAAGAAAAAGTCTATTAAACAACCACCTAAACACTTGTTAGGCACGTATATCAGAGCCGATGATTTATAAGATTGAAAAAAATAGCCTAAACAGCGATCCCTTTTCGTTTAATCCCCTTTTTATTTGGTTTATAAGATTGAAAAAATAGCCTAAACAGCAATTCCTTCTCGTTTAATCCCCTTTTTACTTGGTTTATAAGAATGAAAACATAAGCTCATAAGCCAAAAAGTAAGCACTTTTTATCAAAATTAAGCTGGAAAATAAGCCATGTGAAACACCCACTAATTGAATGCAGTTATACAAGCAATAAATTATACAAATCGGCATTCGACTAATGCATCTTCCTAATCTTAATCTTAATTAAATTATATATATATATATATATATAGGGAAAAGATAAAATGAGTCCAGCTTATTTTGAGTCCAATTTGAGTCCATTGATTTTCTTCCATCTCCTCAAATTCCAACCACCTCCTACCACCACCACCATCATCTCCAACCACCACCATGATTTTCCGGCGACGGCGACCACCGCCACCACGACTTACACATGTGTAAGTTAACTTACCTTACACATGTGTAAGTTACATGGACCTTTTTGGACTCAAATTAAGCTGGACTCAATTTATCCCACCTATATATATATATATATATTGTATAATATATATATATATAATGTATATAAGAATCGTTGACCAACCAAGATTCAAATGATTTGAAACTATTTCCAGATCTGAAATTCTGAATGGAAAACATTGAGAGTATTTCATTTTATATACAATAAAATAAGATAGATCAGCACAGATCAAGTATATAATCATCATCATCATCATCATCATCATATAACACATAGATTAATTTGTAGATCAGAATTTTCAGATGAATATAAAATAAAAAATAATAAAAAAGCATTCCAAAATTGAAAATGAAAATTATGCAGAAAAGTAAGGATTTAGATCAACGACTTACAATGATTTTTCTTTTTTCTTTTTTCTTTTTGTTTTGATTGATAGAAATTCTTCCTTGCTAGGGTTTTATATATCTATCATCAACACAGAGAGAGGACAAAGACAGAGTCAGAGATGTATAAACGCGTTTGGATACCAACTACTCCTTCTCTTTTGTTTTAGGATAAACTACATTTTTCGTCCCTCATGTTGGAAGATCTTTCAGCTTTCATTCCTAAACTGAATATATTACGAAAGAAACCTTAGACTTGGCAAATGGATGGAGATCTTCTAAAGTTGTTTTCAACTTTATAGGTAAAGTTGAGTACATCTTGACCTTTGGATTAAAATCAAAGGCCAAGATTCAAAAATGATTTTTGAATCTTGACCTTTGATTTTAATCCAAAGGTCAAGATACCAACTTTACCAATAAAGTTGGGTTTTAACTTTAGAGGATCTCAATCCTTGCAAATCCTGCAACTTTCACCCCCTGACTAAGCATCTTACTTTTGATATATTCTCGAGTTTTTATTAAAGGAAAAGAGATGAAGGAGATTGGATAAGAGAAGAAAGGATAAAAAATTATATTTATAAAATGCATTCTTGAGTTTTATCATTTAAAAGAAAGGAAAGTGAATAAAAAGGATTTAAATGCATTCTTGAGTTAAAAGAGAAGATAAGAAAGGATAAAAATATGCAATTTTACATTTATAGCCTCATAGTTATTATAACCCATATAAAAGTTTGAAGGGTATATTGATAAATTTATAACTTATCCCTCCAAATCATGCCAAATATGGAGAGAAAGTTTTTGGATTAGAATCCTCTGAAGTTGATCCAACTTCAGAGGTGAAGTTGGATCAACTTCAACCATTGGATTAAATCCAATGGTCAAGATCTAATTTTGATGTTTAAATCTTGACCATTGGATTTAATCCAATGGTTGAAGTTGATCCAACTTCACCTATGAAGTTGGATCAACTTCAGAGGATCTTAATCCAAGTTTTTAGCTCCAAAACCCCCTACTTTTCCTTTCCATCACTTACTTTCTTTTAATAAAAAAACTCAAGAATACAAAAACATAAGTTTTCTTCTCCTTTCCTATCTTATCCCGTAAAAATAAAACTCGAGAATAGTGACCACATGTCACAAAACATGTGAGAGCATTTTCCAGGGTAAATTACACTTTTCTCGCTCAAGTTACTTTTCATCCTTTTTTTATAATGAAAAATGCTAAATGAAACTTTTAGAATTTTATTTAACGTGCATAAAAAGATTGTACATTTTCATATCAAAAACTCATTCTTGAATTTTAGGATAAGTGTACTATTTAATGCACCTTCAGGAAAGCTCTTAGCGCTTCGTTTAGTGAAACCCTTCTTTTATTTGGTACGTTAAAAATTTGACAACAGATGAAAAATTAAGATTAAAGACGTGGAATGCATGAAATCCATGTGTCCAGCCTACTAAGTTAGTTACTTATATCATTGGACTCGCAAGTCTAAATGACGTTAAACAAACATCTTTATTATTACATCTATATATATGCGATATGAGTTGTGTTATATGCTAGATAATGGTCTTAATACATATGTTACTTATATTCCATAGTTATGATGGAATTGGGATCTAAAATTTTCTATCAGATTCTTTAAAACAAGACAATGCTTTAAAGTGTTTATGCTGAGTTTACTCAATCAAACAGGATTAACAAAACAATTTATAGAACTACTAGTCTTGTCTGTCTAGTCTAAAATACTATTGTTGATCATTCATAACATGAACAGTCCTCCATCGAGCGTCTTGTATATTTCTACGGTTAATGTTAATGTAGATACTAATATATTATTGATGATAAATGAAGGCTTTAATTCTCTCGTGGGCTGGACATAGATTTCGGTGAATAATTACATACACGATAAATTTAACATATACATTTGCAGCGCACACCTTGATGGATTATTTGTTGCTCTTAAATCTTAATCTAGCCTCACTTGGGATACACATTGCTCATGTAAACAAATGGGGGTAAACAAGTAGTAGGACAAGAGTGAGATACTCAGATCGAGTCATTCCTGTATCTTCGGCAATTGTTGTTACTACGGATTTCTAATATGTGTCATGGGAAGCAGCTAGTTCGTCTCGCTTTTACATATTTGAAGCTATTGTACATTCTATCCTTCTGTATTCTAGGGAGAATAGGTGCTTTTACATATTTGAAGCTATTGTACATTCTATCCTTCTGTATTCTAGGGAGAATAGTTGATAAACACCGCAGTACTGCACACCTGCACTGCCTTTGAAAAAACTTAACCGAGTAGAATTGCAAGAGGCAAAAACAAATATATGATAATTTTACTTTTTTTCACAACTCATTTTTTTTTGTCTATAACATTTTTACTTATTTTTTTAACAGCTAAATATTACACTAATTCTACTCTAATGCTAAAACTACCCAAATGCCTATACCATGATTTGAACCTTTGTTTTCTCCCCAAGAGGCATAAGCCTTTTTAAATAAATATTTTGGTTTTCAAAATATAAATATGTACAGCAAAGCAGAATTGATGCCTGAAAATGGCAAATAAATCAGCAAGAAGCAAAATACAACACTAAAGAAAGGAACACTTGAGCCAGATAGGAAAAAATTGGAGTCATCTTAAACATGAACAACCAACATTCAAGGATCCTCGGAACTATAGAAACACTTGCCAGAAATGAGAAGGAAAACAAGAGCTTGAAAAGAAGTTAGAATTAGTTCCAAAATCCAAATTAAACCACATTTACATGTTATATAAAAGCTTAGCCTAAACCTCGTAAGACTAATCTGCATGTTCGTTCATTCAGATCCAAATATAACAGCATAGTGACGAGTCGCAGTGCGTCTCAAATTAAAAGATAATCTTCACTGGATGAATCCACCACATAAAAACGCCAATGCAAGTCATATATTTGATTTCAGCTTTTCATTACATCGTAGTTTGGCTCATGCTGGCAACTTAAGCTTGGAATTCGTTTTCCAACTGCACATATGTCAGACGCAATTTGCTTAGTAGGCTTAATTTAAGCTGAAGGAGCATGTAAAAGAGGTTGATCAAAATGGGTGGCAAAATGGGTGGTTGAGTTAAAGTTCCTAAGGGATAACTATCCTACAGGTCAGGTTGATCAAAAACAGTTTTTGTCTGGATTTTTGAAAAGTTAATTGGTTAACTAGAATGTCAAATATATGATACTTGTACAGTAGCAATCCATTGTTTTCAATAGACCAATTCTAGAGGTTTCGTCAATTTATAAAACACTTAGGATGACTTTCAACATGCTTCCTTTTAATCAAACGTTTTTACCGACA
This sequence comes from Erigeron breviscapus, assembly GCA_034093135.1. Classification (NCBI taxonomy): domain Eukaryota; kingdom Viridiplantae; phylum Streptophyta; class Magnoliopsida; order Asterales; family Asteraceae; genus Erigeron; species Erigeron breviscapus. The sequence goes on along the minus strand of CM067171.1, from coordinate 41,020,431 downwards.
AAGACAAAGCATAAACCAAATCTACCCATTCTAGTATGATATATCATTATGTGCTTGAAGAGTTGAAGATAGAATGATCAAGAACCTTATGAAGTAATAGTAGAAGAAATCAGCATAAAGAGCCGTCTGCAGTATGCCAGATATGCAGGCTGAAAGAAAACGAAAAGCGGCAAACAATTAAATAGGAACATTACAAACAGATCACATACATGTGTCCACAGGATAATATCAGGCCACAGGATTCATAATTTGCAACTTACATATCCATCCACTGAAATGAGCGTCTGTGAAATAGCGATAAATCCAGTTGAGAATATACAATGCACGATAGGCCCTAAGAAAGATTAAAAAAAATATAAAAAGAAGCTATAAGAAGCAGGAAGTTACGACCCTGGTTTTTATCTTTCATTTTTCATTTCAAGTAACCATGAGATGTAAACCTTGATTTGAAAAATGTTACTCTCAAAAGTGTTTATGAGGATATACATACAAGATCATTATATGAGCAACTACACATTGTAACCATGAAAATAGTATAATAGTTTAATAACCAATACCAACTACGTAGGTAGAGGCGTAGAGCCTCTACCTCTACCGTAGAGTTGGCAAACTGGGCGGAGTGGGGCAGCCAGTTTGGGTAGCAGGCAAAACAGGTTGGGGAAATATTTCAATACATGTCAAAAGAGGTCCAGCCAGGTTCACCCACAAACATTTTATTTGGTCGTTCTTCTATTCAATTTTTATTGACCACTAATGTACTCGCTGTTATCACTTAAACGATTATGTTAAAAAGAAACTTTCAAGTTTTCAACTAAAGCTATAAGGCTATCTCCAACGGGGGTGCCTTTGGATGCCCTTATGTGTATCCCAAGTTGCACGCAGTTACATACGCATTCGTCCTATTTGAGCCTTTCCATTTCTACAAATCTATTTAAGTTTACCCATTGACCCATTAGAGGTAGTATTATAACCTGGCTCACTGGATTGAAACTGCCACTTCCTCTAAATGCAAGTTATAAGGCAAATGATGAGTGGAAATAATACCCTAGAAAGAAAACATATTGGCCGGTCAAGTTGTCGACATTTCCACTTCGTTGCAGCAGAACCAGCTGAGGGAGAATAGCAACAGCTTCCAAATATATAGAAAAAGCCCAAAATATCTGCATCATATTGTTAACATTAAAATATATAAGCTTATCTGAAATCCAATATTTTATTTTAATAATATTATATATAAGAATGGACCATGATCAGTTTGTAGATATTAAGTGACTATTTCAATCTCTATCAAGATATTATCATTGACCAGGAAGTGTCCTCGTTTATCATGTCATATAAGTATCTAATACTGCTATATGAACCACAAGGGTGGTGGCCTAGTGGTAAGGGCATGGTCCCGAGTTCGAATACAAGAGGGGAAAAAATACACCCCTGTGGACATAGAGGTTCACCCACGACGACTCCGGGCTACCCTTAAAGCGGCTAGTCGCCCTGGGATTATTCGGCTTGCAAAGCGGGTCGGATCATTAGGTTAACCAAAAAATTCTTGCTATTATTACCCATAAGATGCATACAAGATACTAAACACTGTCGGAATAACATTTTATTAGTAAGGCATCACAAGCATAGGCGGGTCCAGTTCACAGACTGGAGGTGGACTTGTCCCCCCTCACTTAAGTCCACCTGACTTTAGGTCCGTGGTGTAATTTCATATTATCTTTTGGAATTAGTCCAACGCATGTAATGCATTAGTCCCCCCTCAACAATAACTAGTGTTACTCTCAATGGTTTCTAGAATGCTATTTGACCTTACAGTTGTCATTAATTCTGTCTGATTCATGTTTAACCGACCAGTGGACAAACCCCTTCTCAATTGCACATTTTTTTGCAGCATCAATATTGTTCTACAGTATGAGGCGACTTTTTTTTGCACTCAAACTTAAATTTCTAGATCCACCATTGGACGTGGTTGAAGCTAGATTGGTGGGAAAGGCTAAATATAACCAGGGAGTAAGGGAGAAACAAGTAAGGACTTTACTACTTATGTAGTGCAGGTTAAACTTGCAAATTTATGAGTAATTAATTAGTGTAATTGTAAGTTAATAAAAAAGACACGAAAAGATGAACGGTTTATCAACTAGGACTCCTATGTAATTTTTTATTTGTCCCTTCCAGACCATCAAACTACCTTTTGTCCACTTAGATATTAAAAGATGTCTTTGTGTCCCATTTGAGTCATTGTTAGAAAACATCAACGGTTTCAAAAAAGATAAAGTATAAGTAACTCTCAATGCCGTCTTCCACAGGTTTTGGGTCCTAAATACCATCTTCGACGGTGTATGGGGGAGGTTGAGATGTAGACAGCCTTACCCCTACCTTTACCCCTACCAAAGGTAGAGAGGCTACTTTCAGGTTCTACCAAGGTAGAATAAGACCTCCAGCTTTGCTGGGCATGAGGATCGAACCCTTGACCTATGTTTCCAGAAGCAAGGGCTCCAACCACTGATCCAACCCAGTTGGTTTTAACGGTTTCAAAAAAGATAAATTTTATAATTAGACGTTAAAAACTATAAACAAAGATGTCATCTTTAGATATAAAGTTAAATAGTATGAGAACCTAATTAACTTGCAAAGTTTTTAATGACTCAAAAAGTACACAAAACATAATTTAATGACCTACTTGGATAGTTGGATGTAAAATAATTCGACAGTCATGAGAGGGACAAACAGAAAAACACGTATAGGTAATAAAGCCTAGAACAATCCCTATACCGAAACAACACATGCATTAATAACAAACAGGGAGATATTAGTGCAAATCATCAAACAACATTCTAGATTCGAATTTAAATAACAAAACGACTAACCTCGAGAACGGTAAACTTGTCATGAACAAACAAAGCCAAAATGAAAGCAAACAAGACCAAAAACTGATACTTAAAGGAATCGAGATCGCGATCATAGGAACGTTTGACAGCCGGATGCCAACGCATGTAATAAACAATAGCTAAAGAAGTAGCTATAAACACCACCTTCATTACAGAATTATACACAGATATAACGATTGTAAATAGATTCAAGTATCGGGCTATAAAAACGACAGCGTATAGCTCCTGTGTCTTCAATGAGATCCCTAACAATCACATTTAATAAAAATTAAAATAAATTAATAAATTAGGGGAGGAAAAGCCAGTGTAAAACCCTAGAAATACCTGAACATGATTTGGTGGCATAGATTTTGAGAAGGAGGAGTAATATGCTGACTAAATGAAACATGTCACCTGTGAACCTGAATATATTCATTTTCGCGATTTGATCAGAGGGAGGTTTTTTGGTTGTCGGAGTTTTGAGGGTGATGGAAACTGGAAAATTTTCGGTGCAAAGGTTTCTATTTTAGAGTAATTCTTTTTTACAAAAATAAAAAAAATCAATTTTGTAACAACTCTTATGATTATTAGCAAAATCTTTTACTCTATTTTTTTTCTTCGTGTATTGTTATTATTTATTTTATTTTAAGTTTATTTATTTCAATCTAATCTAACAATTTTAAGGCTTTTATAAGTTCTCTATAATAATCCTAATAAAAATCTAATGTTTTTTTTTTATTTTAGCAAGTATTATAATCATATATTCATAAGAAGAATTCTTTTAACGAGATACTATTCTACTTATAAATTGCATGAATGACAGGGTTGAAACTCATGACTTTTAAAAAACATCCTATTAACCCACCCTATATTCATTTTCGCGATTTGATCAGAGGGAGGTTTTTTGGTTGTCGGAGTTTTGAGGGTGATGGAAACTGGAAAATTTTCGGTGCAAAGGTTTCTATTTTAGAGTAATTCTTTTTTACAAAAATAAAAAAAATCAATTTTGTAACAACTCTTATGATTATTAGCAAAATCTTTTACTCTATTTTTTTTCTTCGTGTATTGTTATTATTTATTTTATTTTAAGTTTATTTATTTCAATCTAATCTAACAATTTTAAGGCTTTTATAAATTCTCTATAATAATCCTAATAAAAATCTAATGTTTATTCAGTTTATGAATATTAAGCAAGTAAGTAAAGAGCAGGAATCATTAAAACAGTAAAGCAGTAAAGAAATAAAAACATTCTTAAACACAGATTGTGGTTTTCAAATGTAATCCTTTATTAAGAAATAATCTATACAAAGAATTACAGGGTTGTTGCGGAATAAAGATAGCCTATAGATATCTAAACAACCCTATGAAATGACAAACAACAATCGAGAACGGTAAACTTGTCATGAACAAACAAAGCCAAAATGAAAGCAAACAAGACCAAAAACTGATACTTAAAGGAATCGAGATCGCGATCATAGGAACGTTTGACAGCCGGATGCCAACGCATGTAATAAACAATAGCTAAAGAAGTAGCTATAAACACCACCTTCATTACAGAATTATACACAGATATAACGATTGTAAATAGATTCAAGTATCGGGCTATAAAAACGACAGCGTATAGCTCCTGTGTCTTCAATGAGATCCCTAACAATCACATTTAATAAAAATTAAAATAAATTAATAAATTAGGGGAGGAAAAGCCAGTGTAAAACCCTAGAAATACCTGAACATGATTTGGTGGCATAGATTTTGAGAAGGAGGAGTAATATGCTGACTAAATGAAACATGTCACCTGTGAACCTGAATATATTCATTTTCGCGATTTGATCAGAGGGAGGTTTTTTGGTTGTCGGAGTTTTGAGGGTGATGGAAACTGGAAAATTTTCGGTGCAAAGGTTTCTATTTTAGAGTAATTCTTTTTTACAAAATAACACAAAACATTTTAAGATTCAGTTTATGAATATTAAGCAAGTAAGTAAAGAGCAGGAATCATTAAAACAGTAAAGCAGTAAAGAAATAAAAACATTCTTAAACACAGATTGTGGTTTTCAAATGTAATCCTTTATTAAGAAATAATCTATACAAAGAATTACAGGGTTGTTGCGGAATAAAGATAGCCTATAGATATCTAAACAACCCTATGAAATGACAAACAACAATCAATAAGTTTCAGCTCAAGAGAATCAGCCCAAGCTGATCTCGTACAGACTAAGCTGTGTGTAAGAGCAGAGAAACTAGTGTGAAGAATGATTCTCAGGAAATGCCACCCATATGCAATCCATGAATGAGGCTTTTATAGGCAAAAGCGCTCCTTCATTAGGTGTCCATTGCAGCTACGTGTTCTTCATTCAGTGGTTGATGAAGGAATAATCAATCGTGCCCTTCATGGTACTTGTGGTCCCCCACGTACTGATGCACATTCTTCATCTACCAATAGGAGTATGGACACGCATATGTAAACCAACCACCAACCTGGATCCTAGGATTCTTTCTAGTCACGTCATTTGTCCTTATCTTCAATCCAGGTTGTTATCTTCACTTGATTGTCAGACACAGATTGGGCCGTTTGTCAAAGCACCAATCTGCCTAAGTGTTTCCAAGCTGACTGCTAATCTCAAGCTGTCTTCCACTAACAGCTTGGTCTTCTATCTTCAATCCTCCTCTTCGACTTGGACTGAATGCTAATACATTGTTGATGCAGCTTGAATAACACTTGCTTCCATAAGATATTACAATTACATGTATGAAGCATGATCTGGGTCAGAGACAGATCGTAAGCTGTGTCAGCTTAGTCTGACCCAGATTAGATTACAAGAACCAAAGATTACTAAGTGTTTATAGGTCAGATTTGTCATCATTAAATTTACAATTATCATTGGGACTCAACAATCTCCCCCTATTTGATGATGACAAAACCCAACAACACTTCTAACTATCAGCTTACAAAAAATCAAAGGAAAATATGACTAACAGCTTGTGACCCTTCGAATCTTTTGGGTTCTTTTCAATCTGATATGAAATTTTAACAAGACAACTGAATTTGTACAAATACTTGTATATATTGAGAAATACAAAGTATTACAACAAGACTTTATTCCCCAATCAACTCTACAGTTTCTTGCTTAACTTCAAAAGATGGAGCAATTCTCACATCTACTTTTCTATCTAACCCTTCATCTATAAGGAACTGCTCATACCCATTACCTTGTTCACTGAAAGTAACACAAAATCTGTACAAGGTAAAAAGGTGCATAGTTGGTACCTCTTTCAGCTCAGCAGTCCTTTGGAATACAAGTTGCCCTCTTGCATCCACAAAATACATACCATGTTCAGGTTCAGTAATGTGCATTCCACTTCTTGCATTAGCCATACCAGCAGGAAGAGACAGATTGAGATGTCTTAGAATTTTGTCTAGAGCATCAGGAGATAATAGCCCAAGAAACTCTGAAGGGTTCAAGTTTCTGAGGAAGTCTGTGTGATCACCTTCAGGAGCTTTGAGCTTAACATTTCTTCTCCTCTTCTTCTTGAGTGGCTCTTCTGACTCATCTTCATCATCCAAATCATATGCTTTTGGTCTTGGAAGGCCAGTGATATCAATCTTGTAATTTACAATTGCAGCCAACTTTTTCTCAATGGCTTCCAAGATAGTCTCTCTATGAATTCCAGGCATACCAGTGATGATATCATGCAATTCAACCCACTCTGTGTAACCTAACTCATACAGATTTTCAAGATCATGAGTTTCCCAGCTTGTCTCAAATCCTTTTCTTGTGAACCTGATGCTTGGAATGGACTTTCCTTTTCTTCTTTTGAGTTGAACCTGGAGGATTGGTTCTGGATGCTTTCTATAGTTGATCTTTTCTGTTACTTTTCTTTTCTCCATAGCATCAAACCAATTATGGGCTTTCACACTTTCTTTCACATCTTTAACCTTCTGTGATGGTTTAGAGTGAACTACCACCTTCTTCTTTCCTTTTCCTTTGCTCACAACTTTCTTTTTGGAACCAATGGCTGCAAGATCTTCTTCATCTTCCTTATTTAATTGTTCTTGAACAGCCTTGGCAATTTCAGAATCAGAACTTAGTTGCAGCAATTCTTTCTCTTTCTAATCTGTCCTCCTAAATCATTTTGTATGCCACCTCAACTGTTACCCCAAGCTGTGAAGCTGTTTCAGTTGCAAGCTCCCAATCTTTTTCTTTGCCTGTTAAGATCTTCACACCACTTGACCCAACTTCTGTTGTTCTTTTCTTGATCATGAACTGGGACAGAGTGGCTGTGTCTTCACTAGATGAAGATTCATCAATTTGTTCTTTGGGAGCTGGGTCAGCTTGAGTTGACACAGCTTGTACAGGATCAGCTTGGAAGGACTTCCTTTTCTTTTCAGCTTTCTTATCTTTTTCAACTCCAACATCCTTCCTTATATCTCCCATTTCAGCATTAACAGTCTCCCCCTTAATTGTATCACTCTCCTTTTCAGCTTCTTCATTCAATTTCCCAACATTTTCACCACCAGACTCAGATTCTGGTCTTTTTATCTCCTCTACTATTTCCTTCTCACCTTCCACCCTAGAACCATGCACAACCAATCTTCTATCATTGAGTGCCTCCTCAGCTCTGGCCTTATTCCGTCTCTCTTTCAGTCTTTCAAAATATTCTTCTATTTCCTTATCAACCTGAGCTTGTTGTCTTTCTCTTTCTAGCTCAATTTCAGCTTCACTCATTGCACTCCTCTTTCTCTTAGTGGCATTCTTCTCCCCCTTTTTGTCATCATCAGCAGGGAAAGAGCTCACTGGAGTAGCAAAGAGGTCTTTGAGATCCTGGTTGATCAAGTCAATCTTGACATTTGAGACAGCAGGCTCTTCTTAGCTCAACATAATCCTCATGGAGGAGTTCAATCTTGGATTTGACACCCTTAGAAGCTTCAATCAGATCATTCTTGAAATCTGCTTGTGACTTGTTTGCAGATCGAAGTTCTAATGTGACTTCCCTTGTAAACTTGGTTGCAGCATTCTCAATCTGACCCAGAGTACTCTTGTTTCTTTCATTTTCTTCATTGACTACCTTTGTAAGACTATCAAGAGACTCTGTCAGCTTGCTCTGGTTCTGCTGCATCAAATCAACTGCTTTCAATACATTTTCTTTCAATGCAGTCTGATCAAGACTCAGCTTGTCCACCTTCTTATCCGTCAATTCCTGATCCTTTTGGATCTTTTCCAAGCATTTGGTCAGCTGTGAGCTCTCAATCTTATAGGTTGATTTAAACTCAGTAAGCTGACCCACCACATCTGAAAATGAGATAGTGGCAGCTTAGGAAGAACTTGTAGTTGGCTTAAAAGCCATTGACTCTGGAAAGAGCAGCCTGCAATCCTTAATATCAGGGTCATTGGGCTCATTTAGAAGGGGGTGGAGGTTTAAGGAGTTTTGGAAAATTTGCTCATGAGAGTGAGTCTCATGAGTGGATCTGTCAGAATTGATGATGAGTTGGTCAGCCTGAGAAAGATAAACGTTTAATTCAGGCTGATGGCCAGTGGGAATGTGTTGATCTAGATTTTGATCAACTCCTCCACTAGCATCTTCCATCAGAGCATCCCTTGAGGATGGATGGGCAGACTCATCATCGAATGAAGAATCACTTCCGGAGATAGTGATCATGTTCTCATTGACATCGTGAGGACCATCAATGGTTCCCTTTGCTGCACAAGGGGCTGACATGACTGCCTTAAAGACAGCCAAGTAACCTACAGAATCCCTCTGTCCAAGGACAGATGCAGACACAGACTCTGCAGGTGTAATGTTTTGTGCATTTGATTGCCCTTCAACAGAGGTGTGTTGTTGCACCAAAGTATCCTTAGGGAGAATTGAGGCTTGTACCCCTCCTTGTGACATAGAAGGGGCATTAACAGCCTGTGCAGACTCAGAGTGTAAGAGAGAAGGAGTCTGATCAGCTTGGGGAGGAGAAGCAGTGTCACCAATGCGTTCGATACTTCTCTCCTTTGGCTGACCATCCTTAGAGATGATGTGCATTGACTCTGACTCACTTTGGATCTGGGCTAGATCCTCTGTTACCCCTTTAATGATATCATCAACCTTTTGGGAGGCTGATGATGGCGATATAGGTGCAGACACAGTGTGACCTTGGGAGGAGGTCTTTCTTTCAATACCTTCACCCTGTTTGGAGGTTTGGGTAGCAGTAGGTGTTCCCTTTGGCTCGTCTACACTCTTTTGGGAGAGTGCAAATGGGTGTGGCGATTTCGTCTTATCAGCTTGGGTGGCAGAGACAGCTTTGGAACGTTCCTTAGCTTTCACTGCACCTTGGGGGATCTCAAGATTTGATGTTGCATTATCAACCCCAGAAGCTGACACAGATTTCTTTTGCGATCTTTTCTTTTTGGCCTTGTGAGGTACTAAGTCCTCAACAAGTGGTCTTTTAGAATCGAATTTTGAAGGAGTGGACGAGGGTGTGGCTAGGGTGGCTGATGTTTTGGCCAACCCTTCACCCTCTTTTGAAGGAGTAGAATGTTGAATAGATTGAGAAGAGTTTGAGGGTTCAGAAGCATGTGTACCTGGGTCCCCCTGATTAGCAGATTGAGTGTCAGACTCAGATCGCGTCGAAGAAGGGACAGCTTCCCCAAGTGCTTCTTGATCCCTTTCTCTTTGCCTGCAAAAATCAAGGTAGATCTGCATTGCTCGGGTCAGACCCTGCACAGATACCTTGGGACTATTGAAAGATGTTGTTATTGATAGACTTGCATTCCACAGTCTGACCAGTTGCCAGACTGTAATCATTGTCAAGTATTGCTTCAATGATAAGAGCAAGAATCCTACCATAAGGTATGGTAAGGCTCTTCTTATGAACACGATCAACAAGGTCCTTAAAAATTAAGCCAACAAAATCTATTCTGGTCATAGTGACCATTGCATGAAAAATCTGCAATTCTAGAACATTAGGCTGATCAAAGCTGCCTGCCTTTACTTGTAAGGTTTTAGAAATTATGCTCAATAAATAGTTCCAAATGCCAGTTAAATGTTTCATTTTAACCACTGAAGCCAATGGACCAGTATATCCAACTTCTTGTAAAACATTTTTTGGCTTCAGTATGAGACACAACATTATCATATTCATCATCAGGCATATAAGACAGCTCAAAAGCAGACCTAATCCTCTCATAAGAAATATATACCTTTTTCTTACCGTTGAGGATTGAGCCATAGATTGCAGCATCTCCTTTCTTGTTCTGTTTCACAACACAGCTCGCCCAAAATTCACAAAGTAGATCTTGAAACACCCAGTCTGGCTTCTCAATCATCACCTTGCCGAATGGATGATGCCATAAGAAAGCCACAATCTCATCGTATCCTTTTGCCCATGAAGGAGGATAAATATTGGCGTAAACCAGACTGCCAATCTTGATTTTACCAGTATCAAGATCAGCCGGAACCACTGCTACCTTATTTCCCACCACATAAGGTGAAAGCTTATTGGCGCTTATTGGAGCTGGATATTGACTTTCAGGTTCAGAAGAAGAACTAGATTGAGAATCATTAGAATGAATAGAAACAGATGCTGATGCCATTTTGAAAACAATTTTTAGAAGAAATTAAATTTAATAAAACAGTAATCAGATTAGAGAAGAAAAATAGATTTGAGAAAAAATATGAACAAGTGATTTGGGATTTAGGTTAATTTGATATTATATACAAAACTCAAAATATCCCGTTTGAAAAAGTTGGAGAGAGAAAGATTTTGATTGGATGATCAACAAGTAGTGGTGGTACTTTTTCAGTAACCGGCTGTGACCACTACACGTGTCACACTCCAATAGGATCAACAAGTACACTAAATAAAATAATGAAAGTAATAAAACGCACTGAGATATTTAATAACAAAAATAACCACGAAGCTGGGTCAGACTCAGCTTACCCTCTTTCACTTGAAATGCACCAAGTGTGAAAGGGTAGTCTGGGTCTGACACAGCTTACCCTCAAAATTTAGTATAACTCTAAGGGGTCAGATTTGCTATTACTTAGCTCACTACATTTTACAAATTAAGCATACCTAGCTTACTTATGAGGTAGTTGAACCTTGATTCATCCAATGGCTTTGTGAACAAGTCAGCAAGCTGATTGTCTGTTGGAATGAAGTGGAGTTCAACATCTTCTTTCATTACATGATCCCTGATGAAATGATATCTTATATTAATGTGCTTGGTCCTTGAATGAAGCACAGGATTGTTTGAAATTGCTATGGCACTGGTACTGTCACAAAAGATTGGAGTTTTTGTTGCAGTGACACCATAGTCTTGAAGTTGATATTGCATCCAAAGAATTTGAGAGCAACAACTTCCTGCAGCAACATATTCAGCTTCTGCAGTGGAGATAGAAACTGAATGCTGCTTCTTGCTGGACCAGCTTACAAGTCTATTGCCAAGCAATTGACAAGCTCCTTAAGTACTTTTTCTGTCAATCTTACAGCCTGCAAAGTCAGAATCTGAATAGCCAATTAGATCAAATTCTGAGTCTTTGGGATACCAAAGACCTAGATTGGGACTACCTTTAAGGTATCTAAAGATTCTCTTCACAGCCTTAAGATGAGATTCCTTATGACTAGCTTGATATCTTGCACAAAGACATGTAGCAAACATAATATCTGGTCTACTAGCAGTCAAGTAAAGTAATGATCCTATCATACCCCTATAAGCTGTGATGTCAACAGATTTGCCATTTTTATCTTCACCCAGCTTATCACCAGTTCCCATAGGAGTTTTCATAGGTGAGCAATCAGTAAAACCAAATTTGTTTAAGAGATCTTTAACATATTTTCCTTGGTTTATGAAAATTCCATTTTTAGTCTGTTTAACTTGTAAACCCAGAAAATAATTTAGTTCTCCCATCATGCTCATTTCATACTTTTTAGACATTAATTCAGAAAACTTTTTGCAAAGTCTTTCACTGCTAGACCCAAATATTATATCATCTACATAGATTTGTACAAGCAGGATATCACCATTATACTTTCTCACAAACAAAGTCTTGTCAACATTACCTCTTTTGAAGTTATTAGCTAATAAGAATTTAGACAAAGTATCATACCATGCCCTTGGAGCTTGCTTCAACCCATAGAGAGCCTTGTCAAGCTTGAACACATGGTCAGGAAACTTTGAATTTTCAAAACCAGGAGGCTGTTCAACATAGACTTCTTCTTCCAATTTTCCATTAAGAAAAGCACTCTTCACATCCATTTGGTAGACTTTGAAACCTTTGTGAGCAGAGAAGGCCAAGAACATTCTGATTGCCTCTAATCTTGCCACTGGTGCAAAAGTCTCATCATAATCAATTCCATCCTCTTGTCTGTAACCAAGAGCTACCAATCTTGCTTTGTTTCTGGTCACAACTCCCCTTTCATCCATTTTGTTTTTGTAGACCCACTTGGTTCCAATCACAGTCTTGTGATGAGGTCTTGGAACAAGTTCCCAAACCTTATTCCTTTCAAACTGTGTTAGCTCATCTTGCATTGCATTTACCCAAGAAGGATCTGCCAGAGCTTCATCAACCTCAGTTGGTTCCACCTTGCTTACAAAATTGACAAACATGCAGAAATTGCCTGTTGCCTTTCTTCTTGTTTTCACACCAGAGAGTGGATCACCAATGATTTGGTTAATTGGATGACTCTTTGTCCATCTGGTAACTGGGACAATAGACTGATTCAGATTAGATGGTTCAGCATGATTCAGCTTGAGGAAGAGGCTGATCAGCTTGGACAGGAATGGAGGAATCTGAACCAGTTGGAGAGTCATTTAATGGATTCTGAACAATTTCTTCAGTAGGAGTAGGATCAGCTTGTGCATCTTCAAAGATTGGAACATCTTCTTCTTCTTCAATGAGTTGCTCCCCCTGAGTTTGAGCATTATTAGCTCCAACTGGAGGATTAGTTGGAGGCTTATTCTCAGGTACAGCCAGTTCTTCAAAATTGAAGTCTTCATCTTCATGAGGAGAGCAATCTGGCTTAGAACAACCTTCATCAATGCTTACATTAACAGAGTTCTCAATTGTTTTAGTTCTCTTATTGTAAACTCTGTAGGCCTTCATCATTGTTGCATATCCAAGTAGGATACCTTCATCTGATTTCTCATCAAACTTTCCAAGATGGTCTTTCTGATTTAGAATATAGCAAGGACTTCCAAACATTCTTAGGAAACCAATCTCAGGTTTTCTCCCCCTAAGAAGTTCATATGCAGTCTTCTGGTGTCTTTTCACAATAAGGGATCTGTTCTGGGTAAAGCAAGCTATGTGTACTGCTTCAGCCCAGAAATGAGACTTGACATTGTTTTGAGCCATCATGGATCTGGCAGCTTCAATAAGAGTTTTGTTTCTTCTTTCTGCAACACCATTTTGTTGAGGAGTTCTGGCAGCTGAGTAGACTTGTGAAATTCCCTTTTCACTGCAAAATGAATTAAGAGTGATATTTTTGAATTCAGTACCATTATCACTTCTTAATTGCCTAACAGGCCTTTTGTAGAGAATTTCAGCTTGCTTGATGAAATGAATAATGTTGTCAGCAGCTTCACTCTTGTGTCTTAGAAAGAAAACCCAGATGTATCTTGAATACTCATCAACAATTACCAAGGAGTACCTCATTCCAGTGAATGATGGAGTACTGATTGGTCCAAATAAGTCCATATGAAGCAGATCCAAACAATTATCAATGGTTGAGCATGTTTTATACTTAAAAGTAGCTTTACGTTGCTTGCCTTTCTCACAAGCACCACACAGCTTGTCCTTCTCATAATTGATCACTGGAAGGCCAGACACCAACTCTTTCTTACACAGCTTGTTGATGTCTTTGAAATTCATATGAGACAGCCTTTTATGCCACAACCAATTCAGCTCATCTTGAGACTTTGACATGAAACAGACTTCTCTTGTGATAGTTGGATTTCTCATGTCAAAAGAATACAAAGACTCATCCCTCTTTGCAATAAGAACCACATTGCCTTCTAAATCAAGAACAATACCTTTATCAGACCTGAATCTTACTTCATAACCAGCATCACACAACTGACTCACACTGATCAGATTGTGCTTCAAACCATTAACATATGAGACCCTTCTGAAAGTAAGGGGACCATTTGAAAGTATACCAAAACCTTCAGTCTTTCCTTGAGAATCATCTCCAAAAGTAACATTAGGACCAGCGCGAATCCTAAAGCTACATAGCAGGGACTTACATCCGGTCATATGCTTGGAACATCCACTGTCCAAGTGCCAGGTATTATCGTCATGACTGCCCTGTAATTATGATAAGAGATTAGTTCTTTTTGGGAACCCATCCAAAGATGGGTTCACCAGAGCTGACCTTCTGGTCTGACTCAGATTGGGTAACTAAACATAGACTCTTATCACATTTTGAAACCCATTGTTGCTTGGTCTGTCCTTTACCAGATTCAAAGTTCTTTCTAGCAACATTTAGAGTTTCCTTCTGAACAAAACATTTGCCTATTCCAGCTTTCTTACATTCAGCTCTCAATTTTCTTTGATCAACAATTTTTGGATCAGACACATTTTTAAGAAAATTTGCTTTCATTGACACCTTATCAGTTTTGGACTCAACATATTTTAAAATCAACTTGTCAGAGTCAGACTTGGTGTTACTTGAAACAGACTCAGATTTTGCTTGTGACTCATTTCCTAGAGAACCAGACTTCTTACTCTTTAAAAGCTTTATTTTCTCTTTAGGAACACTATGATCTCTAACCTTTCTTTTATTTCTCTTTAAACTACTCTTGTTTGTTTTAGTCTTTGAATCTGACTCAGATTGGGTGATGGTCAGCTTGGACAAGTCAAGACTTTCTTCAGGTTTTAACTCAACAACCTGATCAGCTTCAGACACAGCTTCAGCAATGGTCTGACCAATAGTTTCAGGATCTTTAAACCCAATACCAGATTTCTGAACCAACTTAATTGGTTTAGAAATTGTTTCTTTGGTTTGGACTTTGGGTGGTGAAGGAGGCTGATAACAAGGCTCCATAGCACATACTTCAGCAATGGCTATGGCCCTATCATAATCACCATCAAAAATAGCTTGGATCTGATGAGGTATTTGGTCATTTACACACTTAGCAACTCTTTTTGAACTGATACACCATGTTTCAGTAATTTGTTTAACCTTTAAAAACTTTTCTTCTGCAGTTTTAGCTTCTTTAATCAAAATGGAGTTTAATTGCTTTTGAGCTTTAACTTCAGATTCTAGTTTTTCAATGGTGTGACTTTTAGAGCTGTTATCAAGTTTCAAAATATGTATTTCCTTTTTGAGTTCTTGATTAAAGTGTTTTTGTAGTAAAACCTCATCACCAAGTTTATTCAGTCTGGACAGCTTCTCATTATCAGACAGATTGGAAAAAGAAGTTACCTCAGGTGGAGCAGTCTGACTGGTAGATGCCTGGTGAGCTGACTCAGATTGCTGTTGTATTTTCACCAGATCTTCGGCAAATTTTTGAGTAGCTTCTTTAGCCATGAAACATTTTGCATCTTTGTACAGCTCATCATCAGATGATGTGGCACTTTCAGCCCAGTCTTTGGCTACCAGACTCTTCTCATTTTTGTTCACCTTCCCAGTCAGCTCAGCTACTTGTGCTTTCAAGGCTTTGTACTTAGTCTTGAGCTTAGAGTATTTTTCACCTCTTCCACCTTTGGCTGGCACAGCTTGAGCAGTTTCTTTGGATCTGCAATCTCCAGCCATATGTCCAGTCTTGCCACACTTGTAACAAGTGACCTTGGACATATCAAATGGCTTCTTGGTCTTGTCAGCTTGGCCACCTCTTCCTTTTCCTTTAAACTTATTAAAGGATCTCCTTCTGATCCTTTCAGCCAACATAGCTACTTCATTAGCTAGTTCATCACCATCAGATTCATCACATTCAGATTCAGCACACACAGAGTTAGGATTAGACATCACAGGAATATCATCATTAACACAAGGAATGATCTCATTACTAATTGAACTAGGGTGTTCAGTCATAGAAGCAACAAGTGCAGCAGCAGGCTGACTATAAGAATCACCCATAACAATTAACTTTTCAGCCTCTGAACATTCTTGGTTATGAAGCAAACCAAAAAGTCCAGGGAGATCAAGATCATGATAAACATAACTTAATTTAACAGAAGAAATATAGTTGTTCCATTTAGGTGGTAATGAATCAAGAAATTTGCTCTTTAAAACCTCATTTTTCTTATTAATTCCAACAGCAACTAAATCATTTACCAAAGCATTAAAGCGGGTATGAGTGTCAGTCAAGGATTCATTTCTCAAGGAGAAAAATCTCTCATACCTCCTGGTCAATGTAGTAATTGTGGATTCCATGGAGGTAGAGCAACCCTCAAACATGACAGTCAATGTACCCCACATTTTCTTAGTTGTTGAACACATTTTAATAGAATGGTAAAGGTCTTTGGGCACAGCTTGGACAATGAAATTTCTAGCCTTCACATCCAAGTTTGCCAACCTCCTATCCTCATCCCCCCAATCTGCCTTATCCTTAACAATAGATTTGACTATGGCAGGAATGGTTGGTTGACCTTCCCTGACCACAGCTTCTACCATAATGGTTTGTGTAGGAACATAAGGACCATCCGCAAGGATGTCAGGCATATTGTTATCGATGGATTCAAGGAACAAAGACATTCTACCTTTCCACCCACTGAAATCATCTTTGTCAAACATGGGTGGTCGGGTTGAAGAACCATTATCAATATATGATGACATTACGCTTTACTATAAATGAAAATATGCAAGGATCAAGTCAAGTTAATTCTCAACCACGTCTTTGATACCAATTGATACGTCCCACGGTGTATCAATATACCAAAGTATATTGAACACAGAACAGTTGTAGAGGGGGGTGAATACAAATTTTCACAATCTTTACAAACTTTTAACACAAAACATTTTAAGATTCAGTTTATGAATATTAAGCAAGTAAGTAAAGAGCAGGAATCATTAAAACAGTAAAACAGTAAAGAAATAAAAACATTCTTGAACACGGATTGTGGTTTTCAAATGTAATCCTTTATTAAGAAATAATCTATACAAAGAATTACAGGGTTGTTGCGGAATAAAGATAGCCTATAGATATCTAAACAACCCTATGAAATGACAAACAACAATCAATAAGTTTCAGCTCAAGAGAATCAGCCCAAGCTGATCTCGTACAGACTAAGCTGTGTGTAAGAGCAGAGAAACTAGTGTGAAGAATGATTCTCAGGAAATGCCATCCATATGCAATCCATGAATGAGGCTTTTATAGGCAAAATCTCTCCTTCATTAGGTGTCCGTTGCAGCTACGTGTTCTTCATTCAGTGGTTGATGAAGGAATAATCAATCGTGCCCTTCATGGTACTTGTGGTCCCCCACGTACTGACGCACATTCTTCATCTACCAATAGGAGTATGGACACGCATATGTAAACCAACCACCAACCTGGATCCTAGGATTCTTCCTAGTCACGTCATTTGTCCTTATCTTTAATCTAGGTTGTTATCTTCACTTGATTGTCAGACACAGATTGGGCCGTTTGTCAAAGCACCAATCTGCCTAAGTGTTTCCAAGCTGACTGCTAATCCCAAGCTGTCTTCCACTAACAGCTTGGTCTTCTATCTTCAATCCTCCTCTTCGACTTGGAATGAATGCTAATACATTGTTGATGCAGCTTGAATAACACTTGCTTCCATAAGATATTACAATTACAAGTATGAAGCATGATCTGGGTCAGAGACAGATCGTAAGCTGTGTCAGCTTAGTCTGACCCAGATCAGATTACAAGAACCAAAGATTACTAAGTGTTTATAGGTCAGATTTGTCATCATTAAATTTACAATTATCATTGGGACTCAACAGTGTGAAATCGGTTATAATGAAATGAGTGAAATTTGTGTGATTTCGTATCTAACCTGATGATGGTGGCGGGGTGGGTAACTTTGGCGGTGATGGTGGGTAACTTCGGCAATGATGGTGGTGGGGATTTGGGTCCAGGAATTTGATCCATCGATGAAGACGGTGGAGGTGGTGGTGGTGTGTATCTCATATGGTGGTTTGCTAGAATAGTGCTAAGTAGGCTGCAGAGGAATGGTGGTCATAAATCACTTTTTGTATAAGATATAAAACATATATGTGTTAGTCTCAAAAGTGGATACTTCTGAAAACACCTCTATGTCAGTAATGATATAAATTAAGTATGTTCACTCGACTTTGACACTGCCAGTTCCATAGACAGTACACAAGATAGTGGAATGTTTAACATACACAATACAATAATGTAAATAAGTATAAACAAGACTAAAGCAAGTAGATTACTGAAAGTAAATTGGTTGAACACAATGTAGTTTTCAAGGGTATTTTATTTATTGATATTAAATAAAGTACAAGGTTGTTGCGGAATCAAGATACTACAATAAATGTAAATATCCTAACAACTAATGAATTACAAGTGATTTATACTTGTAAATTCTCTTCACAATTGTAAAATGTTCTTTTTTGAAATAAGAAATATTGCACATGTTCACAAAAAAAAATGCATTAATCTGTTTTTTTGTTGTTAAAAGGCTTCTATTTATAAGCCGATGTAAAGTCTCCATGTGGATACGTATTAATATGGTGTGAGCATTTAAGGAATAACATTTTCCTTAACATGTTTGTATAAAGTAAAGGTAAAAGTCACATTCGAAGTAAAATTTACGATAACATAAAATATAAAGTAAAATTTATGCCATAATAGAATTACAATATTATATATATTCTAAAAAGTAATATGGAATTTACAAGTCTTCTATGCTAAAAAGTACAAATTCTTTATGCATATTAATAATACAAGTCTTGAAGCTTAAATTACAACATTTTCTTCCACCTTTATCAATTTTCACTTCATACCCTAAACTCTTAAATTAACTTTTAACATGACTTTTGTGTCTTTTCATTTTTAACCCCTAAAGTTTATATCTTTTAACTTTGTCTCTTACCAAAGTTTTTATTTTTAGTTTTTTACACCAAACTTTGGGTTCTCATGTTTTTATAAAACAAGTTTCACATATTTACGGTTTTTTTATTTAAACATTTGGTTTTGGTTATTTTCTTTTGTTCCGTTATATATAATGTTTCTTTAATAAATAGTAATTTTCATCATCATTACGTTTTACGTTCATGTAACATTTAAAGTAATACACTATATTACATCACCGTTAACATCAGAGTGTCATTATATGCATTAATATAGTTAGTGGTGTGTTCTATGTTTTTTATGTCTTATTATAATATAATTATAGTTCTTACACGTTATTTTTTTTAATTGTACATTTCTTTTTTGCCATTTTTAAACTTGAGTTCGAAAATTTGACATAAATGTGTTTGGATTATTCTAATACTACGATATACTGGTTGTATCCAAAACGTATTTCGCGGCAACGCGCGGGTAAAAAAACTATATATATATACTAAAGGCAAGTTGCCTTTGTGAGCGGGATTTTCCTGTAGCTAAAAGTACAAGTGCTAAAGCATAACTTACAACCCCCAATGCATGAGAAGTGGTACTGTAGCAGTAATGTAGCGTACTGTTACATACTATAGCGTACTGTAGCTTCTTTTTTTTTTTTTTTTTGGTGTTAGGTTTTTCTTTTTAACATTTTTCCCCTTTTTGTTTTATAACAGTTTTGAACTTAGTTTTCACTTTACATAACTATGTAAATTTTTAATGTGTTATGAGTATATATCTTTAGGCTGCAGAAGTTGTATCTCTCGCAGATAACCAACTAACCAACTTATTTTTATTTATACATTAATAATGTTAAATATGATAATTAGCGTTTTCCGCGGCAACGCGCGGGTAAAAATGCTCGTTAAACCTAAACGTGACATGTTATTCGTTTGCATACGCGTAGTTTTGTAAACTGATCACATTATTTTATTGAAAAAACTCAAAGAAAATATACATGTTTGTTTTTATAAATAGTAACTTTAAGATCACTTCGCTTCTCAATCTAGTAATCATGTTAAAAAATTGATCATGTTATTTAAGAAAAAATTAAAAGGTTATGGAGTGTTTCGCAAAGAGCTTTTGGAGGATTTTAGGAGCATAAGGGTATGTTTGACATGAGCTTTACAAGAGTTTGAGTTTTAGCTTTTAATTTTAAACAAAAAGCTCCTATTGTGTTAAAAACTTTGTTTGGATGCAACTAAAGCTAGCTTTTATTTGAAAGAAACTCCAAAATGAAATGTTACTTGAAGTAGCGTTTAAGGAGCTTTCAGTTTGGATGAAACTTTTAATATTTAAAAATCACATGTATACATCTTGAAGTTGCAGCCACATCTACTATACTAAACACATCTAAAAATAAAAGTTATAGCTAAAAGTTTTGCTTAAAAACTATTACAACTAAAAAGTTAAGTTGCCAAATAATTAATCTGTTAAAAATTACTTTGATTTTTTCTGAAATACATATCATTTACGAATAAAAAATTTAACTTTTTAATAATGACGCCCCTTCCAAGTCCTAATTTTCTCATACTCCGACCCAACAAAACATAAACAATACTTTCAAATCCATATCCATATACCCAAATCCTTTATTCCAAAATCCAAACACCTCCTTTATTTGGTTTCAAACACATCCCAACCCGAGCCGATTTTAATAAACCTGACCAGAAAAGGAGCTTTGGAGTCAAGAAAGAAACCCTAGAAAGAATTAAAAATCTTCTGCTCACTTTTCTCTGTAATCCTCTTGTAATAATAATAATAATAATAATAATAATTAAATACACTTAAAATGGCGTCCAAGAAGAAGGAGTCAGAGGGTATCTCTCTTCTCTCCATGTATGGCGAAGATGAAGATGACGACATGGATAGCGACAAGGATTATAATGACAATAATGCCCTTGAATTATTAGATAACAATGAAGAAACCCAATTCGGTGCCGATGAAGCTGTCAATATGGAAGTAGATGATAATGATTATGATGATGGTTTAAATTGTGCTAATCATGAAACTGGGGCTGATCCAGTTGATTCTGTTAATGATATCGGGGTGTCGGTTTCTGTCGATAATTTGACTCCGCCTCTTCCTCCTGTAGCTCAGAAAGTGACTGGTGTAGACCCGAGTAAAACCCGGAAAGGGACTCTGACGATTGTAGATTATGGGCATGATGAAGCTGCATTGTCACCTGAAGCAGAGGTATTGTTTTTCGTGTTTTTTAAATTGGGCTTTTCGTTTTGTGAAGTGGGTAAATGCTTTTATCTTGTATCTGAATTTGGTCTTAACTCATTAGTATGTACTTGTTAGGGTTCTTAGTTACAAGTTCGATCTGCAATGTAGAGGATTTGTTTAAGTTATCATCTCGAAAGACGTTGGCCTATAGTCGTATTTGTTAACCGATTATATAATATGGATGCCCATCAAGGCAGCCAATGTTGGACTTTCTTTATTTGTATTATTATGTGTCTATCGAATATATATGATAATAAGTGATGTTATCGAGGTTGAGAGAGTTTTATCTCAGTGTTAGCACGAAGACTTTATGACCAATTATATATAAAGGATCATTTATAGCCAAATCTCTGTATAGCTGTTAAGTTAGTAGTTTGGGCATGCCAGAATTTTTACGACATAGACAACAATTTTTACTCTTGAAAAGATAATATATAGGTTTGGTCTATTTGAAATTGTTATTTTGTGAAAGCGGCCCATATCAAATAAATGTGATTCTCAACTTGTGTTAGAGACTTAGAGTTTTACTTCACTTTGGTGGCATATTTTGTTTGCATTAGCTGTTTGGTTATTTAACAAACAGGATCTTAGTATATAGGGAGGTGAACTCGTACTTTAAACAGCCAGAATGATATGAAATTTATTTTAACTTGACTGTTATACACTCATGTCTTGTTTGTTTCTCCGGTGTCTATGTTTATAAAAGTTGTTTATGGTTTCAGGATGGGGAGATCATTGTGACAGGTCGTGTAATGTTTGGTGCAGAGCTCGAAACGATAAATGGTATGTACTCGTGAATTACCCTTTCTATATCACTGTATTAAATTTTCCATGTTATTGAAAGTGTTGAAAGACGGAAATATGTGATGGTACCTTTGTTCATGAATTTATCATCATATGGTGTATTAGAGTCTATTGGTTTATGGGTGTTTGGTTTTCCTTATGCACATACTAATGTAAATGGAGGTGCATTTGTTTCGCTCTTGTTTATTGATCCATCATTCCATCAGTTCATCATCTGGTGGTGTACGTCCATGAGTTAAGGTCAAGTGTAATTAACAAGTAGATGAGTCCTTAGCAGTGGGGGAACTAGTAGTTCACTAAATGTAATATGGTCATTACTTTCATAAAATGTTAGCATTACAAGATCTTGCTGGCAATTATCACAACTCACGAAGTGTGCCATATGTCCTCTGTTTTCATGGACTTTAACATGCCGTGTAAGAGCACTTATGTCCATCTGTCAGCTTTGTTACTAACTAGCAAAACACTGAATAGTGCATGCAGTCAAATAATTGAAATAGGCAGGAATAATAATCAAATTTGAAATTCTGATTACAATTTGTTGAAGGTCAAAGAAGTTGCGAAATATGGACATTTGTAAATAATTCTTTAGCATGTAAAGAATCAATAAACAATTCACTCTGAAGATAAGATCTAAAATTCATATCACCGCTTATGTGTTTGTGATATTCATGAATTTGTAGACATAGATAGTGGTTGTGGATAATAGGCCCACATATCACCGAAAGGGGTTACAGTCATATTGCATTGATAATTTTATGTTTATTTTTCCCGATCTGGAACTATAGGAGAAGATTGGGTGCTTTGCATATCAGGAACTACAGATTACTGTACTTTTAGTGATGTGCTGAGTGCTGGCATTAGCTAGATGATACAAACCCATCCCATAATAGGCTCGCATTAAGTCATAAGCTAGGTGTAGAACTCACTCAAAAAAGCTAGCTCAAAGAGGAGGGGACACCTAGGTTTATAAACCACCAACCAAATGCCAATCCCATACTTGGCCATCGTTACATACCAAATGGGGGAACACAACCCAAAAGACTAGTCTAATGGGTGAGATAGCCCATTTGGTATATAAGCCCTACGTTGGTTTCCCATACAATCGATGTGGGACAAGTCCCATACCTTGCAATGGTTTCGATCCGTAACAGTTGCCCCCCTTAGAAATCGACGTCCTCGTTGGTCATGGCCACGTTGGTCACGACTGGCTCCATTCAGGCCACCACTTTAAGTTGGCTCTGATAACATTGTTACATACCAAATGGGAGAACACAACCCAAAAGACTAGTCTAATGGGTGAGATAGCGCATTTGGTAGATAAACCCCACATTGGTTTTCCATATAAACACTAGAACCTTATTTTTATCCGTCAAATGAAGCTATTTAAATGAGCGTGCATGGAATATGTGTGAAGTACTTGAAGTATTATTTAGTAGTCATGCGCTAGTAGATCGGCCACTAGAATATGTGAAAAAGAAGAGTATTCTGATATGGTGATAGAATTGTAAAATCACCAAAAGGCATATATACACGAACAGTAATGTGCGATTTCAAACAAAAATTAAATGTTTGGGATAAGAAATGTGACAAGTATATGTTTCTGGCTCACGTTATACCTCATGTTAGTTGGGGTAATAACTGGTTCTAAAAAAGCTCTGGTCCAGTATATGGTTGTCATGAAGGATTGAAAATAATTGGTAAAATCTAGATATGGATACTCAAGAATACGATCGTTAAGGATTATTTGTGGCAACATACATAGAGACCCTATCTCATGACAAAGACCAGTTCGCCTGCCTACCAAAAAAGTCAGAGCACAAAAAGTAATAAAAAAAGCCAAAGCGGCATATCGAACTTAGAACATCAATTACATGAAGTTTGATATGATGTTTATAAAAATTTATTTGTTTTCATCTAGAAATTAAGTATCTAGTGTTAACGTTAACACTCACATCCAGTAATGGGAAAAGGAAAGTGGATGCTAAGGAATGCCAGGGGATATTATCATGGATAAAGATCCTCTAAAGTTGATCAAACTTCATAGGTTAAGTAGGAGTAACTTTATCCTTTGGATTAAAATCATGGGTCAAAATTAAAAGATCAAGTTTGAATCTTGACTCTTTCATTAATCCAAAGGTTAAGGATTGTCCAACTTTACCTATAAAGTTGGTTTCATTCTTTTGCTTTTTTTTTCATTCATTATATTCTTGTTTGTCTTTGGATTTTGCCAAGTTGATGGAGTTCTGGAATGTTCGGGTGTGTGCAGGAACACCGCCAGGGACAGTACAAGTATTGACACCAAGCACACAATTATCTCCTCAATCATCTGAACACGTTGATCAATTACAATCCGATGGAATGAAATATAAAGAAAATGAGCCAGAGCCCGAAGAAATAGCAAATATTTCTGAAGATGGGATGAAGGAAATGGATCCTTTGGATAAGTTTCTCCCTCCGCCGCCAAATACAAAGTGCTCTGATGAATTGCAAGTAAGCTCATGTCAATTTGTATCTTGGAATTTTATTTGCGTGTTACCAGATTTCTATTCTTTATATCATTTTTTCTCGAATGTGATGCAATGCTTAAATAAGAAAGTCTAAAAAACTGAAACTAGGAATATATGAAATTAAATCAACCTATTCGAAACCTATCGAGTCACAGATATCTAATACTTGTGATGGAGTCTTTATCTGCCTTTGGATGATGATTCGAGTTCCTCTACTGGCCATGACTTGATTATATATGATTTATCCATATATCAAGTTAGTTATGAAGACGTCATCCAATCAAAGTAGTTATGAATTTTGTTTTCAAGTAGTAAGATTCTTGAATAATCAAACTAGAGGTTATATTCTATGTCCTGGAATGAATACATCAAATTTATTTTTAGCAACATTTTGGGGGGTTTGGTATCTGTGATTACTCTAATACGTTTATGAACTACAAGAACTGCCCGACAATTTTTGCAGATGTACGGGCAGGTTCAATAGTTAGTATTCCCCTTTTCATTGATTGTGCAATGTTTAAACGCATTGGTTACTTCTGTCTCATCATTCTTCATCTCTTTACGCTTAGATACTAATTACTGTTCTTTTTGTTGAATGGAGTCTCTATATTGGCTTATTTTATTTATATACTTATGTACTCCTATGTAAAGCATTTAGGCTTTCCATAAAAAGTACCCATTGATCATATGACTTTCTATTTTAAGTCATGTATAAACACTCACTCTTTCATTACGTCTCTCCCCCACGGACTTCATCTACCACCACATTGGCAACCCGCTGACGAACTAGACAAGCGTGCCACCATCACCGAGTCACTGCCATGAATAATACATAGGAACACATAAATTACATACCACAATAACTGATTAACCATATTACAAATGATTTGTGTTCTCTGTTACATAGCAGGAATATCCTTCTAGTTGAAGTGTTGTAAGAGCGGTCTTTTAATTTTCTTTGGTTTGTTATTACAATTTCCTAGTCCCCTGAATACTTCCTATCTGGTGTGCTTTGGTGCAGGAAAAGATTATTAAGTTTCTCTTGCTGAAGAAGAAAACTGGGAGAAGCTATAATTCAGAAGTGCGCAATAGGAAAGAATATCGCAACCCAGACTTCTTGTTACATGCCGTGACTTATCAGGACATTGATCAGATAGGATCTTGTTTCAGTAAAGATGTTTTTGATCCCCATGGTTATGACAAAAGTGACTATTATGATGAGATAGGTGGGTTTTTCTTTTGTGTATGTTGTATGTATGTTTTAAATCTATCTGGCTATGTTTTCTCAGGATATTTACATAATTTTTCATGACAAATAGCACTTTACATCTTTGTGGGCATGAACCACATTGTGAGTGATTGCTATTTGTAGTTAGATCATATATTTACAGCCATTAGAGGGCAGCAGCTTTTGTCTATTTACTTAAAGAATGGGTATATCTATAATGGGTCAATTAGCTCAAACAGGTTGAAAACTTGAATCAGATCAAGTGTATATATGATGTATGAAACCTCTAAATTGTGTTATTCAAATAGTTTGGTTATTACTGCAACACACTAACTATTTAAAAGTATTTAAATGTTTTGACAAAAGCCCCCTCTAACAATTATATGCACATTATATAAATTCCGCCGTCTATTAAGATACTTATTAAATACTACAACGTCAAAGTTCTAGACCCATAACTCTCTTTCTCTATTTATCTTTCATATATGCTTATTCTCTGATGACTGTTCATTTGAGCAGAGGCTGATCTGAAGCGGGAATTGGAGAGAAAAGAACAAGAGAAAAAGAAAAATCAAAAGATTGATTTTCTTTCTGGTGGAACACAACCCACAGTTTCTATTCCAACGTCAAAAATGGTGCCTCTGCCACGTAAGCGCAGTTTATATTTTCTATATGGAATGAGATGATTCGATTTATGTGTTTTCTTGTTTAAGTTTTGTTATTCTGTACGGATTCATAGCTTAGTTGGTGTCTACTAAATCTGCAGCTGTCGCATCCATAGCTGGTGGTGGATCAAATTCGGTTTCAGCTGCTGCTGATACTGGGACTCGGGAAGGTCGACCAAATAAGAAATCCAAATGGGATAAGGTATCAGTTGTCCGTATTGCATGTTAGATTTCATTGTGATGTGTTGCAAGTTTCAGAGGTGAAAAGATATAGTTGGGTTGGGTAATGGGTTTGCGCTGAAACAGGTCATCTTTAGTAAAGCCTGTTTACCAGGTCAGGCCGGTCAACCTGCAAGCAATAGTTTGTCTATGTTTTATATATCTTTTATAAATGCATAATGAGTCAATAATGATTGCAAAATAATATTACTACACTATTCATCTAGTAATAATTATTTTTTGAGATCAGATGCATTTGACTGGTTCAACCCACATAACACAAACCAAATCACCTATTAATTTGCAGAAGAGTCAAATTTGCCACCTCTAAAAGTTGTTGTAGATGGTATCAAGGTAATTTGTATACACATTATTATCATTCTCAGGTAGATGGGAACAGAAGACATCCTCTTACCACCAGTGGACAGGATTCTGTATCTAGTGTTGGGTCAAATGCAGCACTCTTATCCTCTTCTAATGCTGGGAGTGGGTACACAGCCTTCGCGTGAGTCCTTACACCATTTTTAGTAGTTATCTTTTCTTTCTGCTCAGATGGATTTAAGTTATTCAATCTGTATATTAGTATATATCGTGCGAGATACACCAAGAGCTAATATTCCTTGCATATTGATAGGCAACTAACCTTAGAACTGGATCGAATAACCCGAGTAACAATATAATTGTAATCAACAACGATTACTTTGAGATGCTGTCTCACCACTCAAGCTTTTCGTTGGGCTTTCTAATCCAAGAAACACGATACAGGCACACCTCGTGAACTTGAATCAGTTTACAAAAATCACCTCTCAATTCCTGCCAAAGAATAAGATTGCAATGGACGATTTTCCTAAACTAGAGAAACGAAACTTTTAGTTGGAACTAAAAAACTGCCTTGTTCCATTCACCATTACAGTACATAAGAAGTTTTCAGCAAAACACCCATGATGCTACATTTTAGGGAAAATAACTGCTTGACAAAATAAAGAAAATACAAATACTAAAATTGCATACAAAAGAAAATACTAAAATTGTCAATGGGTTGGTGGCCCATTGGTAAGGTCTTTGACCTTGGGGAAATCCACCAGGGTTTGAATCTCACTTCCTACATTTGTAGGAGTGGATTATTAGGGGGGTTTTCGAGAGTCATGGGTTTCATCCTTGGCATGCGTGGTTCGAGTTCCGCATACTGTCCAATTGGATGTCACTGTGGTGTCTCGAATGCTAACTATTAACTCGCTGTTCTAAAAAAAAGAAGAAAATACTAAAATTGCATCAAAAGAAAATAAGAAACATAGCATGTGAATGGACTATTGGGCCATCAGTTGTTCTGTACTAAGCTGACTCATCCTGGATTGGGCTGGATCTCAGCTGCTTGACTCGGGTATGCCCCAACTCGGCCGGCATAGCTATTACATATACTTATATGTATACATATGTGTTTGTACAGAATGGGTCTGTGCCTTGATGAGATCTTTTCCCAACACTTTTTTAAATAGCCACCATCTAGTTTTCAATAGATGCCTTCTAGTTTCTGAAACTAGCATCATATTGGGAACATTTACTTCGACAACAAGGGAAAATAGATTTCATTAATTGAAGCGTATGGTATATGCTTTTTTTTTCTGTCACCATATAGGGTCACTGTAAATCGATACATTAAAACTGTTAGATAAAAATATGAACAATATGCTTTTTTTCTGTCACTATATAGAGCCACTGTAAATCGATACATTAAATCTGTTAGATAAAAATATGAACAATCACATTATTTTTGGCGTGCAGCTAGATGTCTGTCTACTGCATCGTTTAACCTAGTAACAATAACATTAACACCAACACTTAATCCTATCAAAGGCGGGGTGTGGTTCTTTCAGTATGACGCTGTAGTATGTATATACGAATGTTCATAATCACACAAACCTGTAGAATAACATTTGTCTGTTTAGTTTGGTCCAAGTTTTAAATCGATTAACTAAGTGTTTTGCCTTTGGATTCCATCAATTATCATATGGTTATCCATTATTGGTAAAAATGCTGAATATGTTTCTTCACCTTTTGTCTTCTATCATTTTCTTCCAAGTATAGGTAAATAGGTATTGATAAAAATTAAGACAATATGAACAATGGACTGAAGTAAAGAAGTACATAATGTGTCTGAAACGCAAAATCTTCAGCCTCATTGACTTTCTAAGATTATCTGAATATAGCGATGTTACCGATTAACAGTTAATTGATGTACTATTGAAAACCATCCTGTTGACTAATCAAATTCTCAAAACCATCCTGTGGTGTCTCGAATGCTAACTATTAACTCGCTGTTCTAAAAAAAAGAAGAAAATACTAAAATTGCATCAAAAGAAAATAAGAAACATAGCATGTGAATGGACTATTGGGCCATCAGTTGTTCTGTACTAAGCTGACTCATCCTGGATTGGGCTGGATCTCAGCTGCTTGACTCGGGTATGCCCCAACTCGGCCGGCATAGCTATTACATATACTTATATGTATACATATGTGTTTGTACAGAATGGGTCTGTGCCTTGATGAGATCTTTTCCCAACACTTTTTTAAATAGCCACCATCTAGTTTTCAATAGATGCCTTCTAGTTTCTGAAACTAGCATCATATTGGGAACATTTACTTCGACAACAAGGGAAAATAGATTTCATTAATTGAAGCGTATGGTATATGCTTTTTTTTTCTGTCACCATATAGGGTCACTGTAAATCGATACATTAAATCTGTTAGATAAAAATATGAACAATATGCTTTTTTTCTGTCACTATATAGAGCCACTGTAAATCGATACATTAAATCTGTTAGATAAAAATATGAACAATATGCTTTTTTTCTGTCACTATATAGAGCCACTGTAAATCGATACATTAAATCTGTTAGATAAAAATATGAACAATATGCTTTTTTTCTGTCACTATATAGAGCCACTGTAAATCGATACATTAAATCTGTTAGATAAAAATATGAACAATCACATTATTTTTGGCGTGCAGCTAGATGTCTGTCTACTGCATCTTTTAACCTAGTAACAATAACATTAACACCAACACTTAATCCTGTCAAAGGCGGGGTGTGGTTCTTTCAGTATGACGCTGTAGTATGTATATACGAATGTTCATAATCACACAAACCTGTAGAATAACATTTGTCTGTTTAGTTTGGTCCAAGTTTTAAATCGATTAACTAAGTGTTTTGCCTTTGGATTCCATCAATTATCATATGGTTATCCATTATTGGTAAAAATGCTGAATATGTTTCTTCACCTTTTGTCTTCTATCATTTTCTTCCAAGTATAGGTAAATAGGTATTGATAAAAATTAAGACAATATGAACAATGGACTGAAGTAAAGAAGTACATAATGTGTCTGAAACGCAAAATCTTCAGCCTCATTGACTTTCTAAGATTATCTGAATATAGCGATGTTACCGATTAACAGTTAATTGATGTACTATTGAAAACCATCCTGTGGTGTCTCGAATGCTAACTATTAACTCGCTGTTCTAAAAAAAAGAAGAAAATACTAAAATTGCATCAAAAGAAAATAAGAAACATAGCATGTGAATGGACTATTGGGCCATCAGTTGTTCTGTACTAAGCTGACTCATCCTGGATTGGGCTGGATCTCAGCTGCTTGACTCGGGTATGCCCCAACTCGGCCGGCATAGCTATTACATATACTTATATGTATACATATGTGTTTGTACAGAATGGGTCTGTGCCTTGATGAGATCTTTTCCCAACACTTTTTTAAATAGCCACCATCTAGTTTTCAATAGATGCCTTCTAGTTTCTGAAACTAGCATCATATTGGGAACATTTACTTCGACAACAAGGGAAAATAGATTTCATTAATTGAAGCGTATGGTATATGCTTTTTTTTCTGTCACCATATAGGGTCACTGTAAATCGATACATTAAATCTGTTAGATAAAAATATGAACAATATGCTTTTTTTCTGTCACTATATAGAGCCACTGTAAATCGATACATTAAATCTGTTAGATAAAAATATGAACAATCACATTATTTTTGGCGTGCAGCTAGATGTCTGTCTACTGCATCTTTTAACCTAGTAACAATAACATTAACACCAACACTTAATCCTGTCAAAGGCGGGGTGTGGTTCTTTCAGTATGACGCTGTAGTATGTATATACGAATGTTCATAATCACACAAACCTGTAGAATAACATTTGTCTGTTTAGTTTGGTCCAAGTTTTAAATCGATTAACTAAGTGTTTTGCCTTTGGATTCCATCAATTATCATATGGTTATCCATTATTGGTAAAAATGCTGAATATGTTTCTTCACCTTTTGTCTTCTATCTTTTTCTACCAAGTATAGGTAAATAGGTATTGATAAAAATTAAGACAATATGAACAATGGACTGAAGTAAAGAAGTACATAATGTGTCTGAAACGCAAAATCTTCAGCCTCATTGACTTTCTAAGATTATCTGAATATAGCGATGTTACCGATTAACAGTTAATTGATGTACTATTGAAAACCATCCTGTTGACTAATCAAATTCTCAAAACCATCCTGTGGTGTCTCGAATGCTAACTATTAACTCGCTGTTCTAAAAAAAAGAAGAAAATACTAAAATTGCATCAAAAGAAAATAAGAAACATAGCATGTGAATGGACTATTGGGCCATCAGTTGTTCTGTACTAAGCTGACTCATCCTGGATTGGGCTGGATCTCAGCTGCTTGACTCGGGTATGCCCCAACTCGGCCGGCATAGCTATTACATATACTTATATGTATACATATGTGTTTGTACAGAATGGGTCTGTGCCTTGATGAGATCTTTTCCCAACACTTTTTTAAATAGCCACCATCTAGTTTTCAATAGATGCCTTCTAGTTTCTGAAACTAGCATCATATTGGGAACATTTACTTCGACAACAAGGGAAAATAGATTTCATTAATTGAAGCGTATGGTATATGCTTTTTTTTCTGTCACCATATAGGGTCACTGTAAATCGATACATTAAATCTGTTAGATAAAAATATGAACAATATGCTTTTTTTCTGTCACTATATAGAGCCACTGTAAATCGATACATTAAATCTGTTAGATAAAAATATGAACAATATGCTTTTTTTCTGTCACTATATAGAGCCACTGTAAATCGATACATTAAATCTGTTAGATAAAAATATGAACAATATGCTTTTTTTCTGTCACTATATAGAGCCACTGTAAATCGATACATTAAATCTGTTAGATAAAAATATGAACAATATGCTTTTTTTCTGTCACTATATAGAGCCACTGTAAATCGATACATTAAATCTGTTAGATAAAAATATGAACAATATGCTTTTTTTCTGTCACTATATAGAGCCACTGTAAATCGATACATTAAATCTGTTAGATAAAAATATGAACAATATGCTTTTTTTCTGTCACTATATAGAGCCACTGTAAATCGATACATTAAATCTGTTAGATAAAAATATGAACAATCACATTATTTTTGGCGTGCAGCTAGATGTCTGTCTACTGCATCTTTTAACCTAGTAACAATAACATTAACACCAACACTTAATCCTGTCAAAGGCGGGGTGTGGTTCTTTCAGGGGGGGGGGGGGGGGGGGGGGGGGGGGGGGGGGGGGGGGGGGGGGGGGGGGGGGGGGGGGGGGGGGGGGGGGGGGGGGGGGGGGGGGGGGGGGGGGGGGGGGGGGGGGGGGGGGGGGGGGGGGGGGGGGGGGGGGGGGGGGGGGGGGGGGGGGGGGGGGGGGGGGGGGGGGGGGGGGGGGGGGGGGGGGGGGGGGGGGGGGGGGGGGGGGGGGGGGGGGGGGGGGGGGGGGGGGGGGGGGGGGGGGGGGGGGGGGGGGGGGGGGGGGGGGGGGGGGGGGGGGGGGGGGGGGGGGGGGGGGGGGGGGGGGGGGGGGGGGGGGGGGGGGGGGGGGGGGGGGGGGGGGGGGGGGGGGGGGGGGGGGGGGGGGGGGGGGGGGGGGGGGGGGGGGGGGGGGGGGGGGGGGGGGGGGGGGGGGGGGGGGGGGGGGGGGGGGGGGGGGGGGGGGGGGGGGGGGGGGGGGGGGGGGGGGGGGGGGGGGGGGGGGGGGGGGGGGGGGGGGGGGGGGGGGGGGGGGGGGGGGGGGGGGGGGGGGGGGGGGGGGGGGGGGGGGGGGGGGGGGGGGGGGGGGGGGGGGGGGGGGGGGGGGGGGGGGGGGGGGGGGGGGGGGGGGGGGGGGGGGGGGGGGGGGGGGGGGGGGGGGGGGGGGGGGGGGGGGGGGGGGGGGGGGGGGGGGGGGGGGGGGGGGGGGGGGGGGGGGGGGGGGGGGGGGGGGGGGGGGGGGGGGGGGGGGGGGGGGGGGGGGGGGGGGGGGGGGGGGGGGGGGGGGGGGGGGGGGGGGGGGGGGGGGGGGGGGGGGGGGGGGGGGGGGGGGGGGGGGGGGGGGGGGGGGGGGGGGGGGGGGGGGGGGGGGGGGGGGGGGGGGGGGGGGGGGGGGGGGGGGGGGGGGGGGGGGGGGGGGGGGGGGGGGGGGGGGGGGGGGGGGGGGGGGGGGGGGGGGGGGGGGGGGGGGGGGGGGGGGGGGGGGGGGGGGGGGGGGGGGGGGGGGGGGGGGGGGGGGGGGGGGGGGGGGGGGGGGGGGGGGGGGGGGGGGGGGGGGGGGGGGGGGGGGGGGGGGGGGGGGGGGGGGGGGGGGGGGGGGGGGGGGGGGGGGGGGGGGGGGGGGGGGGGGGGGGGGGGGGGGGGGGGGGGGGGGGGGGGGGGGGGGGGGGGGGGGGGGGGGGGGGGGGGGGGGGGGGGGGGGGGGGGGGGGGGGGGGGGGGGGGGGGGGGGGGGGGGGGGGGGGGGGGGGGGGGGGGGGGGGGGGGGGGGGGGGGGGGGGGGTGGGTTTGGAAAGCCCATTGTCATTCCCATAGGCATAGTGTTACCAAGATTTAAACCAAACACCCCCTTTCTTGTGATGTCAATTTTTATAATGGTTGACATTTTAATCGTATCGCTGCTTGATCCGCCTTAGCATGAGGATTGTTTGCCTATCTTGTTTTGCTTTGATTGGTTTATGTTATCTACTTTTCTTACTTGTGGGAGTGGTTTGGTGTTTTCTGAGATAGGTAAATTGATAAAAATTAAGACAATATGAACAATGGACTGAAGTAAAGAAGTACATAATGTGTCTGAAACGCAAAATCTTCAGCCTCATTGACTTTCTAAGATTATCTGAATATAGCGATGTTACCGATTAACAGTTAATTGATGTACTATTGAAAACCATCCTGTTGACTAATCAAATTCTCAAAACAACTAAGCAACTCATCGAGTTATGGGAATCCAAATTGTGGAATGATAGTAGCATTTGCTAATATGTCATGAGTGGGCCCATAGGATGTATTTTTGATTTGTTAGGAGTAGTGTATATATATAGATATATGTAAAGATGAAGATGATTTGGATTAAGTCAAAAACTTATTGCTTGTTACAGGTTTGATCCAAAGCGGCAACTTCAATCTGTTCATATGTAAATGGTTGAAATTAGTTTTTATTTTGTTCATGATGGGCCAGTCGGTAAATCCGAAAATAGCTATAAATGAAACGGGTCAAAAATTGCGAGTAAAGCGTGCTCAAATGCTTGCATCCTAAATCTGTTGGTTTAACAAGATTAGATTATCATTATCATAATATAATTTCGTAATCATATATAATTCTTAGTTATGTTGGAAAATCAAAATTTTGGAGGGAATACCGTCTTGCCTAGATATTTTCTGATTTTGGACTTATATGAACACAAAACATCGTTAGAATGGATCTGCAACTGGAAGTTTGTGCAAGAATGATATCTGCAGTTTACTGCATATGAGTCTTCATGTGTGTATATATGCGTGTGTATTGTAAAATATATTTGAATTTCATGAACTGTGGTACTGTGCTGGTATCAATATGAGTTACTATTTGGTTCTTTACCATTTTTTATTTGGATAGGCTTACTAGTGAGTAACTTATGCATGTTTTTAGGGTGTGTTTGGAGTGTGGGTTTTGAAAGGAGGGTCTGGGAATTGATATGATATATATTGTTTGTCTGATGGGTTTGATTTGGAAAAATTAGAAATTAAACCCATGAATTTGTGCATATGTCAATGTGGTATGGTGGGTTTGGAAAGCCCATTGTCATTCCCATAGGCATAGTGTTACCAAGATTTAAACCAAACACCCCCTTTCTTGTGATGTCAATTTTTATAATGGTTGACATTTTAATCGTATCGCTGCTTGATCCGCCTTAGCATGAGGATTGTTTGCCTATCTTGTTTTGCTTTGATTGGTTTATGTTATCTACTTTTCTTACTTGTGGGAGTGGTTTGGTGTTTTCTGAGATAGTCTAGGTACTTCATCTTTTGATTTGTTTCTCGCAGGAACATAATTTATTGAATGTCGATTTGGTTGTGCTCTTTTCTTAGATGTATAATCATATAAAGATGTAACTTTTACAAAAAAATCTCTAAGAATTCTGCGGACTTTAAAACGTTTTATAATTTGATGAATTACAGGCAACAAAGACGAAGAGAGGCAGAGGAAAGGAAGTCAAATGACAGGAAATTGGAGAGAAGATCATAAATGATTTGCATTTCTTTCAGCTATTCCTTTGTAAGTAGGAAAAACATTATTGTTTCGTTTTTATAATTAGGTTTCCAGGGAAAATGCGATAATTTTGTTGCTCATCTGCTACTTTTTTTTTAATTATTATGAGAGAAATCAACAAATGAAAATTTTACAGGAAATGGTTCGCGTGAAGCTCTTACATTTATCATTATTTAAATATCCGATATAGTTGGTTTGAACTTTAAGCCAACAGAAATCCAAATTTAGAATTTGCTTGAACACTGAATCCAAAACTGCTCATGATCGTGAATCATCTTTATGTAGGTTTATACTTAATAAACCCTATTTACTTCCATCAAGATGCGTTTAAGTTTATAACTTTATGTCTTGTTCTTGTAGGAGAGAGAATTATATAGAGAGCGAGAGGGAGATGAAGGGTAAAGATGACTTTTTTCAGGACGTGTCAGATTGTAGATGAATTCATATCTCAAATTTTTGTATGGAATCAACTTTAGCTTGTGTTCATGTGGCACCGGAGTCTCACTACAAGGTGTATAGCAGATACTGATGCTACATTGCTACCAGAGTTGCATAGGAGTGCAAGTCATTTCCGTGAGACTGGATAGGACTGATAGATCAAAAATGTATGTGGCACGAGAACTTGTTAATGTTCAATTGCCTACAAATTTGGATCACTTATCCCTATGATGGTATAGTACATATAGTTTTGGTTATGTAAACTAGTATAGTAGTGTATACGTGTACTTCTGGGGAACCTCCCTTGCGTTCATGATGTCACGCTTCCAACAACAACAAGAAGACCCAATCCCTAAGCGGGGTATGGGGGAGGTGAGCTGTAGACAGTCTTACCTCTACCCAGAGGTAGAGAGACTGCTTCCATAAGGACCTCCGGCCAGAAGAAGTAGAAGGAAAATGTAAGGAGTTTAGTTTTCATACATGTCGGCCGAAAAAAATGGCATAGGAGAATTTACCTGTCTGCTGAGTATCCCCAGCTACGTTAAGAGTAGGGAAGAATAGCGACCAAGCGCCTAACATACTATATCACAAGTTCGACAAGTACATATACGATAACAACCATATAACATATAAACAGCATAAAAGTGTAAACATAATAAACATAACCTCCTAGAAGAAACCAAAAACATGTATTTTAAAAGATTCATACAAACATATAACTAGGAATTTCTAAGAATTTATGGGCCCGATGGGCCCACGGATGCTAGACAACCTATGAAACCCAGTAAATAAGACTGTCTAACTAGGCTAATCCTAGCCCTCTCACATAACTCATAAAACCCCTAAACTTATTCTAGTCCTCACAGAATTCTCTCATTGGTCAAGTCCTCCGATGGGCAAAGCATTTTGCGGTCAGCGCAAAAGTGACCTCCCCCCTAGGTTTAGGCCTGTATCCACTCAAGGCCAAAAACCACTACGGAGGTCACTGAGAAACGAAAGTCTAAGTGAAAAGTCTACATAAAACCTATTTCCCATATGCCTTTTTACTCCTTTTCCCTATCTTCCGCCAGGACACTCCAATTGAGTGTTCGGTATATTGTCCTTCCCCCTCCGTCGACCTACCTCTTCTCCTGGCGAAGCCCTCTGTATCATCGAGTCACCTTAGTTGGGCCCACTTCTCCTGGCCAAACCATCACTAACATCCTTGGGCAAGGCAATATGGGAAATGTCAGTCATAGTCACACAAAAACCTACCCTAACCTAAACCACTACCGTAATCCTAGTTCTCCAGGCTGTCCTATCCGACGTCAAGTTCTCCGACAATCCAAGCTCCTTTAGGTCCTTCACTAGTCGCTCCTCCCACCTCATCTTAGGCCTACCCCTTCTTCGAATGCCGTCAACGTGAATAGATTCCGCTCTCCTTAAAGGTGCTGTTTGGTCTCTTCTCCTAACATGGCCAAACCATCTCAAACGTCCTTCCCGTAGCTTGTTAATGATGGTCCCTACTTCAAGTTCGGCTCTAAAAACTCCCGTGGGGATCCTGTCTGATAGGGTCTTCCCGCAAGTCCACCTTAGCATCCTCATCTCAGCCACCTCCATCCTGGTCGCTTGGGCTTTCGTCATTGGCCAGCATTCCGACCCGTATAACATAGCGGGTCTAATAGCTACTCTGTAGAACTTGCCTTTCAATTTTAGCGGGATCCTCTTATCGCACATGATTCCAGTAGCTGCTCTCCACTTCGTCCATCCAACTTGGATCCTATGTGTCACGTCTTCATCTATCCCCCCCGATTTGTGTATCACCGATCCCAGATATCTAAAAGACTCCTTCGGACATAATATCCGCTCCCCAATGTGAATATCCTCATCACCATTTTGTCTTTCTCCTGCTTATCGAAGTCACATCGTAGGTATTCGGTTTTCTATCGGCTCACGCACAGACCATTGTCTTCAAGGGCTCCTCTCCATTTCTCTAACCTACGGTTTAGCTCCTCCGTCGATCTTGAAATAAGCGCGATGTCATCGGAAAAAATCAGGCACCACGGTAGTTCCTCTCGTAGGCCACTCGACAACTCGTCTAAGATCAAGGTAAAAAGATATGGGCTGAGCGCCGAACCCTGGTGTAGGCCCATCTCTACCGCGAAAAACTCTGTGTTCCCCACAGGGGTTCGAACACTGGTCCTCGCCCTATCGTACATATCCCTGATAACACTAATGAATCTCCCAGTAGCTCCTTTCGCATGCAACGTCCTCCAAATCAACTCCCGTGGTACACTATCGTATGCCTTTTCCAAATCTAGGAAGGCACAGTGTAGTGCCTTTTGTCTTTCCCTATACTTTTCCATTAGACTTCTGGTGATGTGAATAGCCTCCATCGTCGACCTCCCTGGCATAAATCCGAATTGGTTCTCTGCCACCTTCGTAACCCTCCTAAGCCTCATCTCGATCACTCTCTCCCATAGCTTCATGGTATGACTTAGAAGTTTTATACCCCTATAGTTGCTACAACTCTGCACATCTCCCTCGCTAAGTCTCCATTCTTCTGGCATTTTTGCACTTGTCCATATCTTGTTGAAGAGGCTTGTCAACAAGCTTATCCCTACGTCCCCCAGGCATCTCCATGCCTCAATAGGAATTTCATCTGGACCTACTGCTTTATTTCTCTCCATCTTCTTCAGGGCGAACCTTACTTCCTCATGGCCGATCCTCGTAGCATCGACGTCGTCAAACAGTGTGTCCGGGTGTGTACTGTGGTCAATTCCTCCTTCACTTCGCCCTGACCCTCTCCCATTGAACAGATTAGCGAAGTACTCTTCCCATCTTTTCCTAATGTCTCCCTCCTTAACAATGCTCCGATCGCATTCATCTTTGATATATATGACGGCTCCTAAATCCTTACGTCTTCTCTCCCTTGCTCTAGCTATTTTGAAGATATCGTTTTCGCCTTCTTTGGAGTCTAGTTTCTTATACAGATCTTCGTACGCTCTTTCTTTTGCTCTAGCTACACTCTTCTTTGCTTCTTTCTTGGCTTCGTAGTACTTCTCCCTTGCCAAGGACCACTCTTCTAGTGTCCCATTCCGGCGGCTTTTGATAAGCTCTTTAAAGCAACTAAGTTTTGTCGCGACCTTGGTCTGGACCTCGTCGCTGATCCACCAAGATTCCCTACCCACTCTACGATGCCTACCTATCCCTCTGGTTACTCCTAGAACCTCCTTTGCCGTCTCTCTTAGACCCTCTGCCAAGTGTGTCCATAACTGATCTGCTTCCATATGCGAACCGTCTTGGATCTCTCTTGTGAACCTCGTGCTAGTCGTCGACCTGAACGTCTCAGCTGTTTCACCCATAAGGTTTTTCCAAAGGATTCTTGGCTTTATAGCCTTCTCTATCTTGATTGCTCGTCTACTCAAGAGCAAATCTATGACCAACAGTTTATGTTGGGAGTAGCAAACCTCTCTAGGGAGGACCTTGCAATCTTTGCATGCCCTAAAGTCGCCTTTACGCACCAAAAAGTAGTCGATCTGGGTGTTATGTCGGCCACTCTGGAAGGTAATCAACTGAATCCCTCTTTCGGAAGAAAGAGTTTTCGATAACCAGGTCGTGTGCAGTAGCAAACTCCAAAATCGTGTGTCCCTCTTCATTCCTCTCTCCAAACCCAAAACCCCCGTGTGCACCCGAGAAACCGTCTGCCTCAACTCCTATGTTTCCGTTTAAGTCTCCTCCTAAAACTAGTCGTTGGTCATCAGGGAAACTCCTCACAAGCTTGTCAAGTGAGTCCCAAAAACTCTCCTTTTCTACCGGCCCAGGCCCGACTGGGGCGCATACGCGCTGATCACGTTTATTGTCTCCTCTTGTATCACCAGTCTCACCAACATCAACCTATCCCCGTGTCTTTCCACGTGCACTACATAATCTTTAAGTCGTTCCGTCATGATGATACCTACTCCGTTTCTCCCTGACGAGGTGCCAGAATACCAAAGCTTGTAACCATTTTGCTCCCTAGTGCTTTTCCCCTTCCACCTAGTTTCTTGAAAGCATGCAATGTCTATTTTACACCTAGTTAAGGCATCACCTAGCTCTAAAAGCTTACCCGTAAGGGTACCTACATTCCAGCTCCCGAATCTAAGCTTAAAGGTTCTCGTTACTCTAGCCTTAACCCCCCTATGCCTACCCGCCCCTGAATCAGAAGGACATGACCTCACATAACCACAGGTAAGAGACAGCTTGAACTAAGGAAGACTACAATTAATTCCAATAAAAACAAAAAAATAATATAGCAACCGTAAACTAGCACGCACTAATAAAACTAACACAGAGTATCACCACGCAGTATTAATAGTAATTACAGCCAACAATATTAACGGTAATTCCGATCCTAATAGAAATAGTAATAATAATAAGTGAAAGAAAAGCCCCAAAAAGAGAAAGATAAGCTAAGTTTAGTCAATATGTATAGCAAATGATAGAAAATTAAAAAAAGATGACACAGATAACAATGGCAATAATAATGGTACTGTAGGTAAATATAGAAAAATTAAGATT
Organism: Erigeron breviscapus; assembly: GCA_034093135.1. Lineage (NCBI taxonomy): Eukaryota > Viridiplantae > Streptophyta > Magnoliopsida > Asterales > Asteraceae > Erigeron > Erigeron breviscapus. The sequence continues at coordinate 40,980,300 of CM067171.1, read as the reverse complement.
TTTAGAAAGAAAAATTGTTGTACCTAGCGTATAAATATGATTAAACTAAAACAATGTATAATAATAATAAGCTACTAAGTTAATAATATTATGAAGGTTTGGTAATATACGAAAAATTTGTTAGGAGAACTAACAGGAACGGACCCGTGCGCAATAAATAACCAGTAAAATTTATTATTACTAGTTAATAATAGTAAAAATTGAGATAAAATATTTAAGCACTACAGCAGTAAAACTAAAATACTAATAATAATATAAAACTAATAATTCTTTTCTATTTGTTGGACTTAGCCGATTACGACACCACCACCACAAAAGTTTCTAACTTTATTATTAATTTATTTATTATTCTTTAGGATTTAACAAATAAATATTCAATAACTAGGAGTTAAAGATAAAATTTGGATAATTAAGTAAGACTAAAAGATAGTAGAAGAAGGGAAAGATGTAACCACAGAATGGTGAAGCTGATGATCTTTCGACTCCGATCGAAAGGTCCAATAATTCAATGGGGAGAAACTTGCTGTCCTTTTCAGCAGGGAAAGTGGCTAGCCAACTTCAAAAAACCGTGGAGTATGTTGATGAGTATGTGAGGCTGACGGAGGACGGAAACACTGGCTGGCGGTTGTTGACTTATTGACTTGACCGTTAGTCAACGTTAGGTTCGTTAAGTTTATGTGCCCTAAATGGGATTATGTGATTAAATGCTTATGCGTTTAATATAATATGATTAAGGTATGTTTAATGAAAGTAATTAAAGCAAAGTCATGAAAGTTAAGTGCTCGTTGAGTCGTTAAGTGTTCCGGTGAAAAAGTTAAGCCGAGAAAGTAACGTTTAGAAGTCGAGGGGTTTAAGTGTAACATTGGGAGTTGTTGGCCAGGGATCTAAGTGAAATTAGGTATCCCTAATTGTCACAAAATCAGATCTATATTGTGTGTGTGAACCCTAGCCGATCCCCCTCCCTCTCCAAGCAAGTTTCTCTCAAGATCTAATTGTTTCGTGCCGAATTGATCAAGTTTTGTTTAGATCTTGGATCCTCTAAGTCATCTACAGGTATTGTAGGTAAATCCTCTTTGAAATCTGATCTTATAAGTCATATATGTCGATCCGATCCAGGCCATGGGGTTTGGGTTGGGTTATATTGCAAAACGTTTACCGATTTCATGCTATTCGGGTAATCAATCGAGTGATTTATGTTTGTAAAGGACCAAGGAATCAATTGATGGTTTGAGGGCATCAATTGTGTCATAAAAGAGGTCAATTTCATGTCTCCAGGTCGGGGTTAGGGTTTGAGATCGAATGGGAATCGTTTAAAGATGTTCAAAAATCAAAGTTGCTGATTGAGCCCCGCTGTGCGGCGCACAGGAATTCTGTGCGGCGCACAGATTGGTCTGGGTGTTTCTGTTCAAGTTTATGCGGCGCATGGAAGATCCATGCGGTGCATATTCAGGTCGGGCAGTCGTATAGGCTTGTTTTCATGCTCGTTTGACCCATAGACCTTATGTTTAGGTTACCTTATGATATAGGGAACTTAGAGAGGTCTTTTGAAGCCACGTTTATGTTACCTATTGGTTGTATGATGCTATTGTTAGATGGAAACACAAACAAGTCAAGTTAACCTTGCGTATTGCTCGTTGTATTCGTCACGAGGTAAGATACACTACTTTGACACGCTGAGGGTTCAACAAAAAACATAGTTTTCATATAATAACTTCTCAAATGTTATCTTGATTGCTTATGGGTATTCGGGGTTACACGGGAGGTGATATGGGCTATGTACATGACTATTGAGGCCTGAAATGTTGTCACAATGATATGAGATGTAATGATATGCTATGAAATGTTACGTAACGTCATGAGATGTAATGATATGCTATGAAATGTTATGTAATGTCGTGAGATGTATTGAAATGTGATATATGTTGATGATAAATGAAATGTGCATGATTGTATGGCTTGTTCATCTAGTTCACTAGACTTGTTAAGTTGCCATGACACGTGCACGTTTAAGGGCCCAAACGTTAAGATGAATATGTGATAATTGTTTAGGTAATGTAAACACCTAAACTATATGAGATGTGAAATCGAGCTCGTAATTTAGATGTGAAAGTGTTAAGCTTAACCCGTACTTGCCCTTGCCCGGCTAAGTGCGTAGATGTGGTTGCTTGGGTGGCTCCTTGCAACATGGTTTGAGATGTGAAGAGTAATACGGGAGGTCTGACCAGCCCCATTTGTCTTGAACATACGGATTACTCCGGGATTGGCTTGCCATTCCTTAACGACATTGATGTACTGCCGTAAGGTTTGTCCATCTAGTCGGGTGTGACTTATGTCACACTTACAAAGATGTATATGTTATGTGTGTGACTTATGTCACAATTGCAAAGATGTTATGTGATATGCGTGACTTATGTCACACTTGCAAAGATGATATGTGAAAAAAAAGATATGAAAGATGACTAGGCACATTTAGGGTGGTTCATCCTAATATGAAGATGTTGATGCTATGATGTGTATGTGAGATGTTATGATTGATGTGTTATGTGCCTTAACGAATTTAAACGACTTTTCTATAATGATTTTAATGGACAAATGCTTTATAATTATGTGTTATCTTACTTAGCTAATTCGTTAGCTAACACTTGCTCTTTTAAATGTGTTGTGCCCTCAGGTCCAACATAGTGAGCAGGTAGATGTGAGAAGATGTGAGGCATGGGTAGATGGTCTTGAAGCTGGCTTTAGTTTACCCATAGTGGCTGCTTATTTTAGACATTTGAATTATGTCATGATATTTATGATTTGTAATGATGTTGTGGTACGTTGTTTAATGTTGGGCAACCGATGGGTTTCCATTTAGACTTGTTTTGATGATATGGCGAGTAACACCATTTAATGAATGAACCAAACAGATTTTGCTGGTTTGGACTTTTAAAGTTTAATTCCGCTTTCTTTGACGCCGTTAGGCGAAAGTTTTTGGAAATCCATATTTTTAAACGACGGGTGTTACAAGTTGGTATCAGAGAAATGGTTTAAGTGAACCAATGACTATAAGACAATAGGATTTGGACTTAAACCGTAAGATCAGACATGCTAGGCTTAAGTAGTTGAGCTTTAGCCTTAAGATGAGATGTTGTTAGGACGGGTTGGGATGAGTGAGAGTGTAGGATTAAGGCTATATGATGATTGTTTGATTGATGATATGTTAATATGTTTTTAGCCTTTATTCTTCCGTTTCTCGCTTCTCCGTCACTAGATTGTTCTATTGCTACGATAGACGGTCCCCGAGGTGATGTGCTATTTCCCTATCTGAATTTGCTAAATGTGCGCTGTAATTTATGTGTGAAGTGGTTGAAATGAAGGGAAATTTGTTGGAATTGGGTGAAATGGTGTCCCGTCAATGGTGTCCAACCCACGAGGTTAGTGACAAGGACCGCAATGGAAATGAGATGTTGTATGGATGATAAAGATTATGTGAATGGAATTAGTGAAAGAATGTGATACACAAATGTGGTAATTAACATGCATGTGAAGTGATACAATTACAGTTATGGTCCGGAACATAGTTGCAAGTGTATCACGACGCGAGCGTGTTTGTATGGCCATGCTTGTGTTGACCGGTGTACAAAGTAATGAAGTGGAGAGATTTCTATGTATTGTACCCCTATTTGTCAAGAGTATACACCGTGTTACAACTTTAGTGATGTTGATGCTTCAGGTGTGTGGAAATGTGTGAAGATCGGTGGAAAGTGATAGCCGGATTAAATGTTTATGATGATTATGATGTACAAGAAGTTAAATGAAGTGATTGGTAGTCAATGTTGCTAAGTCTACTAGTTTAAAAGACTTGGATTTGAAGTTTGAAGAGTAGAGTTGATGTTGGATACTTGAAGGATTATAAGTAGGTGACGCATAGAAGGGTTACCGGGCACACGTACGAAAGGATATAGTTACAATTCCGGTCGCGAACGTAATTGTAAATGTATCACGACATGTGTGTGTTTGTGAGACTGTGTCTGTGTTGATCCGAATAAAGTGAAGATGAGATTGATGGAATCATTGAATGGTATCATATTTAACCACGTGGAGAGTAGACATGTATCTGTGGATTAAAGTCATCAAAAGTGATGTCAAAAAGGTTAATCTTATGTCTCCATGTCGAATTAAGATTGGAGGTTTGAGTTCGTATGGAATTCGATTAAAGGATTGAAAGTTTGGATTTTGGTCGAACTGGACGATATGCGGCGCATATCTGCCCAGTTTTGAAAAGTTGAATTCTGAAGGGAGCCCGATATGCGGCGCATATCTGCCCAGTTTTGAAAAGTTGAATTCTGAAGGGAGCCCGATATGCGGCGCATATCCTCCAGTTTTGTAAAATGGATTTCAGTTGGGTGCCCGATATGCGGCGCATAGGGGTTCTATGCGGCGCATAGAATATGTGCTCAGAACTTGGGTGTTATCTGTGACAAATTTACATGAAATATGCGGTGCATATGTATTCCATGCGGCGCATAGGTTCCCAGATATGCATTTATGCGGTGCAGACATGTTCCATGCGGCGCATACTTTGGACTGTTTTGGATTTACAACTCGTTTAGTTTTGATTTCGCTACGGGACGATATGTGACGGTTGGGACGAGTATCTACGGGGGAGATTCTTCCTTATATTGCATGAATGTAAAGGTGATATTGATATCTTATATTTGTACAAGATGTTATGTACGAATGCTTCTCAAGATAAAGAGTTTTGGCCTTAAGAAAAATTAGGAAGTGGATGATGGAGTTATTTATGGTTTCTTAAAGAACAAGGAGTAAAAGGTTTTCAGGAGCATTTGATTCCGAATTGATCATGTTTCTCGCCTATGTGATCCACTAATGCAAGGTAAAGATTATATTTCTAAAAGTCGAGCCTACTCGTAGTTTTGAGATGTTCTAATAATGTTCCCGGCTTCGTTGCGATCGTGAGGTCGAGCCTTCAAGTGATGTATGTCTAGTGTTACTTTCATGCAAACGCATCTTCCATTTTGTTCTCCATTATAGGAAGAAGTTAATGTTTTCGATTGTGGGATCTATTTATCTTATAAGATAGATTTACGACGTTGCTACCATTTGTTGATGATGAAAGTCCTGATAAAGTTATTTTTACCCTCCTTATGACCCTATTGAGTTTCTTGAAATACCTTTATGATAACGAAAGTCCTTGTGTATGAATTTAAGGAATCAAGTTTAGAGTTTTCTCTAGATCGTTCAGTCATTATGTTTAGTGATGACAATATTGCCTATTCTAAGTATGACGAAGGACATCATATTTGTGTAGAGAGCGTTAGAAGAAGCTTAATTTTAAATTCGTCTAAAGTGAGTAAAAGTTAAAGGAACAGCTGACGCTTATTGTTGAAAGGAGAAAAGTTCTATTTATTAGCTAAGTCCGTGGTTGAGAGGATAGTGCGTGCTTGACTACGGCAAATCAGCTCAAGGTAATGTTCTTTGAGACAAAGAACGTAGTAGAACTGGAGCATAGTCAGGAGAGTCGAGATATACCATCATGAAGTAATACGTTTAAAAGTAAGATTTTGGTATCCGAGAACGAAATCCAAAAGTCGTACTTAAGGAGGCTTATGAACCGCGATGACATGCTTATTTGGATGCCGCCGAGGATGTGGTACGACCTATTATGATACGAGGTGTAGTAAGTTTTATATGTTGACGTGTGATAGGGTTAAAAGCCAAGATTAGACACGGAAAGTTTTGTAACAAAATAAAGTATTTAATGACCTTTAACGGAAGAGAGGAGTCATGTTATCATGGACTAAGAGACAAGGTTGCGTGGGAAGCTAAGGGTAATGATATGATTGGAGCCATTAGTAGACAGGTTGTCTAGAGATGTATGTTAAAGGAGTTCTCTTAAAGTGTGAAAGCTAATTGCTGAATGTTTCAAATCGAGACGACCGTTATGCAAATAATTTTCAAAGATGTTTTGGCAAAGTAGAAAGGGAATGGCGAACTCAAGTGACGCCTATCACACCCAGATTGATGGGAAAGAGGAAGAATGACTCAGAAACTCAGGAAATCATATGATTGTGCGATGGTGCATCGAGATTTATTGTTGTGTTTATATGCAACCATGGTTATGCCATAGGCGTTGGGTGTCACTTCATGATACGACGAGTTATCGAAAGGAAAGTTGTGGAGCCAAAGATCATGAAGATGATAGTTCATAAAGTTGGAATCGTTAAAGGAGTGATCTGATTAGCTCAAAAGTGACTGAAGGTTTAGTGGTGAGCAAAGAAAGCTTATTTTGAACAAAGTGGGTATTATGGTCTAATTATGAGACTCTATGGAGGGATATGTTATGCATCAAAGTTACGGCGAGTCGACCCTTTGTTCAATGAATCATGTGAGCTATAGTAGCAAGTTAATAAGAATATGCGTCTGAAGGTCTTATCCGTCAAATGAATAGTCTTCGCTGAATGTGGTGTGTGTACTACTTATGAAGGTTGAAGAAATGAGGTGATTACCTGATTTGATTTAAAGATTGAATCAAGAAATGACAAAACGGATGAAATGTAAGGTGAAAGAAGAAAAGACTATGTAAGAGGTTCAATGAGTTGGTCACGCTAAGTTGAAGAGACCCATAGGTCCTGATATTATGTTCATCCAGGTAGTACAAAGGTGTATGCTGATTTGAAACCCATTTTTATGACGGCCAAATATCAAGAGTGATGTGATAGTGGGTGTACAAAAATGTGTGACTTGTACTCAAGTCAAACCTGAGCACCGAACGCAATATGGAAAGATGCAACAATCGGTTATTCCGAAGCAGAAATGTACTTATATGATGACTATGGATTATGTGACGAAGTTGTTTATAACCCATAAGGGCACTGATGTGATAGGAGTCGTTGTAGACTAGTTGATAAAAATGCTTCTTCTTCTCGTTATTCATGAGTATGTGTGCGTGGTGAAGCTTGCCACTTGTTTATAGGTGATGTAAGCATGGAGTTCCGTTAAGTAATGTGTTTGATCTTCATGAAAAGGGTAAACTCTATAAGATGTATGATAGGTGCTTGTGTATTGCTCTTAGATGACATCCATAGTACTTTCGTGAGTGTTAATGAACATATGCCTTGATGACGAAACCAAGAAGACCTCTTTGGAAGATGGAAGCTTTGGTGCTAAGAAAGTGAGTGTAGATGAGCCGTTTAAGATTCTTGGCTTAAGTAAATAAGATTCGTGTAAAGCAAATTGACCTTGTGTTTGCGAAATGGAGGCATTCACTTGAGGAAAGTTTGATTTGGGAAAACGAGTCCGTGATGCGAGAGGACTATCCTCACCTATTCGATGCTGAAATGATTCCGAGGACGGAATCCTCTTAAGGGGGAGGTAATTGTAACATCCCAAACTTTTCAAGTTTGGCTATTTGACTATTCCGTTAATTAACGTCAGGTTCGTTAAGTTTATGTGCCCTAAATGGGATTATGCGATTAAATGCTTATGCGTTTAATATAATATGATTAAGGTATGTTTAATGAAAGTAATTAAAGCAAAGTCATGAAAGTTAAGTGCTCGTTGAGTCGTTAAGTGTTCCGGTGAAAAAGTTAAGCCGAGAAAGTAACGTTTAGAAGTCGAGGGGTTTAAGTGTAACATTGGGAGTTGTTGGCCAGGGATCTAAGTGAAATTAGGTATCCCTAATTGTCACAAAATCAGATCTATTATGTGTGTGTGAACCCTAGCCGATCCCCCTCCCTCTCCAAGCAAGTTTCTCTCAAGATCTAATTGTTTCGTGCCGAATTGATCAAGTTTTGTTTAGATCTTGGATCCTCTAAGTCATCTACAGGTATTGTAGGTAAATCCTCTTTGAAATCTGATCTTATAAGTCATATATGTCGATCCGATCCAGGCCATGGGGTTTGGGTTGGGTTATATTGCAAAACGTTTACCGATTTCATGCTATTCGGGTAATCAATCGAGTGATTTATGTTTGTAAAGGACCAAGGAATCAATTGATGGTTTGAGGGCATCAATTGTGTCATAAAAGAGGTCAATTTCATGTCTCCAGGTCGGGGTTAGGGTTTGAGATCGAATGGGAATCGTTTAAAGATGTTCAAAAATCAAAGTTACTGATTGAGCCCCGCTGTGCGGCGCACAGGAATTCTGTGCGGCGCACAGATTGGTCTGGGTGTTTCTGTTCAAGTTTATGCGGCGCATGGAAGATCCATGCGGTGCATATTCAGGTCGGGCAGTCGTATAGGCTTGTTTTCATGCTCGTTTGACCCATAGACCTTATGTTTAGGTTACCTTATGATATAGGGAACTTAGAGAGGTCTTTTGAAGCCACGTTTATGTTACCTATTGGTTGTATGATGCTATTGTTAGATGGAAACACAAACAAGTCAAGTTAACCTTGCGTATTGCTCGTTGTATTCGTCACGAGGTAAGATACACTACTTTGACACGCTGAGGGTTCAACAAAAAACATAGTTTTCATATAATAACTTCTCAAATGTTATCTTGATTGCTTATGGGTATTCGGGGTTACACGGGAGGTGATATGGGCTATGTACATGACTTTTGAGGCCTGAAATGTTGTCCCAATGATATAAGATGTAATGATATGCTATGAAATGTTACGTAACGTCATGAGATGTAATGATATGCTATGAAATGTTATGTAATGTCTTGAGATGTAATGATATGCTATGAAATGTTATGTAATGTTATGAGATGTAATGATATGCTATGAAATGTTATGTAATGTCATGAGATGTAATGATATGCTATGAAATGTTATGTAATGTCATGAGATGTAATGATATGCTATGAAATGTTATGTAATGTCATGAGATGTAATGATATGCTATGAAATGTTATGTAATGTCATGAGATGTAATGATATGCTATGAAATGTTATGTAATGTCATGAGATGTAATGATATGCTATGAAATGTTATGTAATGTCATGAGATGTAATGATATGCTATGAAATGTTATGTAATGTCATGAGATGTAATGATATGCTATGAAATGTTATGTAATGTCATGAGATGTAATGATATGCTATGAAATGTTATGTAATGTCATGAGATGTAATGATATGCTATGAAATGTTATGTAATGTCATGAGATGTAATGATATGCTATTAAATGTTATGTAATGTCATGAGATGTAATGATATGCTATGAAATGTTATGTAACGTCATGAGATGTAATGATATGCTATGAAATGTTATGTAATGTCTTGAGATGTAATGATATGCTATGAAATGTTATGTAATGTTGTGAGATGTATTGAAATGTGATATATGTTGATGATAAATGAAATGTGCATGATTGTATGGCTTGTTCATCTAGTTCACTAGACTTGTTAAGTTGCCATGACACGTGCACGTTTAAGGGCCCAAACGTTAAGATGAATATGTGATAATTGTTTAGGTAATGTAAACACCTAAACTATATGAGATGTGAAATCAAGCTCGTAATTTAGATGTGAAAGTGTTAAGCTTAACCCGTACTTGCCCTTGCCCGACTAAGTGCGTAGATGTGGTTGCTTGGGTGGCTCCTTGCAACATGGTTTGAGATGTGAAGAGTAATACGGGAGGTCTGACCAGCCCCATTTGTCTTGAACATACGGATTACTCCGGGATTGGCTTGCCATTCCTTAATGACATTGATGTACTGCCGTAAGGTTTGTCCATCTAGTCGGGTGTGACTTATGTTACACTTACAAAGATGTATATGTTATATGATGTGTGTGACTTATGTCACAATTGCAAAGATGTTATGTGATATGCGTGACTTATGTCACACTTGCAAAGATGATATGTGAAAAAAAAGATATGAAAGATGACTAGGCACATTTAGGGTGGTTCATCCTAATATGAAGATGTTGATGCTATGATGTGTATGTGAGATGTTATGATTGATGTGTTATGTGCCTTAACGAATTTAAACGACTTTTCTATAATGATTTTAATGGACAAATGCTTTATAATTATGTGTTATCTTACTTAGCTAATTCGTTAGCTAACACTTGCTCTTTTACAATGTGTTGTGCCCTCAGGTCCAACGTTAGTGAGCAGGTAGATGTGAGAAGATGTGAGGCATGGGTAGATGGTCTTGAAGCTGGCTTTAGTTTACCCATAGTGGCTGCTTATTTTAGACATTTGAATTATGTCATGATATTTATGATTTGTAATGATGTTGTGGTCGGTTGTTTAATGTTGGGCAACCGATGGGTTTCCATTTAGACTTGTTTTGATGATATGGCTAGTAACACCATTTAATGAATGAACCAAACAGATTTTGCTGGTTTGGACTTTTAAAGTTTAATTCCGCTTTCTTTGACGCCGTTAGGCGAAAGTTTTTGGAAATCCATATTTTTAAACGACGGGTGTTACAAGACGTGATGGCGGTTTACTGGTATGGGTGTTGTAGGACGAGTGGGTTACGGTGGGAGGTCTTTGGCGGTTTGTGGGAAAGGAGGGAAACTGTTGGGTTGGCTGGTTTTTCCGGCGGTTGGTTTGGTGGCGGGGGGTAATTTTTCCGGTGAGGTAGCCGGGGTAAAAGTACAACAAACGGTAACAAAAAAGAAAAGTAAGGTAAAGTACAACAACGGTAACAAAACAAAACTGATAGAGAGAGAGAGAGAGGATGTCACGCTTCCAACAATACCATATATATGGAAAACTAATGTATAAGCTAAGCTATTTTTAATTTTCAATTTTATATGTAGAAAATTTCTAGTAAAATTATTGCAATGCAACTAAAATAGTCAAAAATGTAAGCCTTTAACTTCACAAAGAATAAAAAATAACATTAAAATATAAACAAAGTCATTAAAATAATTATAAAAAAAGAAAATTTCAAAAATATAAAAATAAATTTTTATAGAAAACCGGTTCAAGCTAGACCTACTACGACATCTCCATGAAGCTACAATAATATAACAAGTTAAACAATTGAAAATTTGCAACTACACTATTTAAACACAAGATTTGTTATCATGTTATACAAAACCGTTCAAGAATAGAAAAATAAAAGCATAGAATTTAAACACACGTGGATTCATTTAAACATAATATTATATATTTAGATTCGAATGATAACAACCACAATCATTAGTTTACATTGAGGTTGTCCTAATCTCGATCTTGATCTTAAGATCTTGAGAATTTACAATCTTGATTATCGAAAACGATCTAGATCTATGTAGCATCCATAGAAATACAAGATCTATATGGGGTCTCGATCCTGATTATGAAACGATCTAGAGTTTGTTTTATTTATTCAAATTTATTTTCTTTTATTTTTTTTATTTGATTTTTTATGTAATTTAGTCAGGTTTATGCTTGAGTGTTTTGTATAGAGTCGTGACAGATTTACGGAGTCAAACGGTGTCTCTAAGTGACAAGGTTTGTAATGATCAAAATTTAATGATTATACGATGTAAGATCATTAAGTAATGACAAATTCAAGAATTGAAGGAAAGTACAGGATAATTAATGTACCGAATTAGTTTCTGTATCTGTTTTATCATTTTTTAATGAATTTCAAGTTAATCATACGTGTTCGAGAATATTTTGTCTGAATTTTCAAGTATTTATCAAGTTATGAAGTTTGACTTTTGAGAAAATTTTGTGTGAATTTTCAAGTGTTTATCAAGCGGAGGAACAGATTAATAATCCTACACTAGTACCCTAGACCTAAGTTCCTGGTGACAGGGCGACAACAAGCACTTAGAAGAACAAATGTAAGACTTGAAGACCAAATCTAGATGTTATTATTAAGGAGGAGACTGTAAGTGCATGTTTTTGTGACAAAAGCAGTCTAGATGTGTTATTAAGTCTTTGTAATTTGTAATCGAAAGTTACCATATGTTAATGAAATTACCTTTACATATTTGACGATCTAAAGTGAGCACTATATGTTTATATATTGGTGTATTACATGCATTTGTTTGTTTTGCATGTTCAATATTAAATATAAACAACACATATAGTGGTAACTATTTAGTATTAGATTTATTTTATATAAATTGAATATTAAACAAACCCGGAATATTCCTAGGGGTGATTTGCGTATTTTGAAAACGATTGGTGGTCGATTTGAGTGTAAAATGTGTGTTTTATCTCAAAAACGAGTTTTGAATCAAAGGTTGAGAAATTGGAAGTGGGATTGTGAAATGATTTAATTTTTACACTTGTTTATACTTGTAATGAGTTGTGGTTAAGTTGAAGCTTTGATTTTACGATTAGCTTGGTCAATTGTAGGCGAAATTAACTTATCTCCCGTAACTCGCAAAGTTGCACCGCAACTTTCTAAGGGTTCGCCGCAACTTTTGGGTGTCCATTTTTCTGAGCTCAAAGTTGCGCCGCAACTTTGACATTGTTCGCCGCAACTTTTGGGTGTCCATTTTTCTGAGCTCAAAGTTGCGCCGCAACTTTGACATGGTTCGCCGCAACTTTTCCCAGTTCAGCAAAAACTCGAATTTTTTTTTGAAAAGATCGTAACTTTTACATCGTTAGTCCGTTTTTAACGTTCAAGCTATCCATGGAAACGTGTGGGAGTCTACTTTCTTATGGTTTCATCTATTTAGGATGAATCCAAACTCATTTCTAAAAATGTTAATCTAAAGTGTCCTCGTTCTTGGTCGGGAAAGCTCTTAAAGCGTTTTTTCGATTATGGCATGACTTAAACTAAATTTGATCGATGTCGTTGGACCAATCAAAAATATAAACTAAATACCACTAATTAGCAAGGGTAAGTCGAGTATCGTTTCCACAGGGAATCAAAGGAAAGTGCTAAACAAGTTGAAAAGTTAATTAAACTAGACATAAACTTAAAATCGCTTGATTGATTGATTTGATTAAAACTAAAAGTAATTGTGAACTTAACAATATAATTCAATAAAAAGAAAGTAGACCATTCTCATGCTCTCAATTATGCTTTCAAATATGTAACCTAACTTATATTCGTTGGAAATCACATAGACATGATTCGTTATAACGTTTGGATTGAATGAACTTAAGAACTAAATTAATCGGTTGTGATGATTCATGATAACGAAAACCGGGGAATTGACACAACTAGATTTTCAATTCATTAAAGTAAAATTACAAGTTCATGAGAGATTCATTCAATAATCAATGATCAATTAACAAGTTAAAATCAATAGATAGATGAATTTCATTCAAAGTCATAAACAAGTAATCATTCAAACAATCCAAACAACATTAGATGTAAAAGACTAATGAGGAATTAAACATCTAACCCAACATGAATATGAGAAAGGTTGAACATAAATGTCTTACATAATTGTTCACATGAGAATGATCAAAAGAAAACCTAGCCTATCATCTTCATCAATGATTCTTCAATGTTGGCTATGATCTCCATGGAATTGTGATATGATGATGAAATTGGGGTCTTGGGAATGTTGGGAACTGCTCCAGGTATGTGAAAATATGAGTGGTTAACTTCCAAGTTCGTGTTTGAATTAGATATAAACTGAAAATAAAACAAATCCACAAAATTCAGATTTTCCTTCAGGTGGGGGCGTAAGGTACGGCTAATCTGGGCGTAGGTTACGCCTGTTGATTTTTGCCCAGCGTAAGGTACGCCCAATGCTGGCGTAGCCTACGCCCATTGTTTCTTCAATTTTCCAGATTTTTGCTTCTTTGACTCTTTTGACTCGTGCTTGATCCTTTTAGCTCCAAATCGCAACTTATGACCTGAAACACTTAATCAAACATAAACACGCCCTAATCGTCTATTAACCTTCACAAAACATGTCATTTTCATATCCTAAAGTTATACGAATTAGGCGTTTATCACATTCCCCAACTTAACTCTTTTTCGTCCCGAAAAAGGCATTCATCATGTGACAAGTTAACTTACAATCCTATAATACTTCCTATCACCAAAGAAACACCATATAAGAGTTATATCAATTATACATATTTGTAAAACTCAACTCTCAAGCAATCTTCAAAGTACACTTGGGCGAAACCAAATAATGCAAACCAAATCACATAACACAACCAACTCATGAGACTTACAACTATCAAAAGATTTACGACAAGCAAGTAGAAATATATAAATGTGCAATTAAACCTAATAAACCTCAAGTTTGCCACAATACATGCATCACACTCTCACAATGTGCACTCCCTCGGTTCATATTTTGAGTGAATTAGCAAAAGATGTGCTAATATATATATATATATATATATATGAATTATATCAAAAATAATATATATATATATATATATATATGAAGCTCTCAACCCATTATTGCACACTAAAAGTCATAGGCTAGTACACAAATCGAACCAAGACCTCATAACTCAAACTATCACTTCGGTATTCATACAAGATTGATGGAAATAATGGAATGAAACACGGCAATGATTCTCATTTGGGTGATTTACTAGAATGATTTTGGGAACATTTCATTTTGGTTCTTTTTGATCAACTTACATGGATAATTGAAGATTTTCGACTATGACCATATACTTTGACTTTTTCAACCGGATATTGCAATTTTGACTTTGACTTTGTTCTTTCTTTCAATTCATCATAAACAACACAACTTTGAACAACTACATGAATTTCATGACGAGGTGAGGTGGAATATGGATTGAATTGTATGATTGTTTTCATTTTAAGCACATAATCCGGGTTAGAGGTCTCGACACGGTAAGTGCACTAGTTCTAACCTAATGTACAATAATGGGTTCACACACTATAATCATCACGAGAAATCATGCTACGCTAACAATCTAAATAAATCGTCGACGAGGCGTTTTTCTCTCATGAAATTGAAGGATATAAAGGATATAAGTGTGATACATGCATTGGACTCACAATTGGCATATTACCTTTATTTGCTTGCAACTCTATCAAGATGCTCATAAGTCAACCATGTCATGCAATCTAGCCTACACTACCTAGCCCCACTTACATGTACAAATCCAATCACAAGAAAATCTCATTTTACAAACATGTATAGCCAATATAACTCGAATATTTTTCCCCTAAGGGTCAATTCCATACTACAAGAAAGTAAATTAACATCTAAACTAGAAACATAAATGAAATTAACAAGAAAATGAAATCTACCTACGAAATTAAAAATGCAAAAACACAAAATAAACACATAGTCACATAATCACACAAGAACAGAAAGATAAATAGAAGGTACCAATCACTGTCGTGGACCTTGCGGTCCAAAGATCGACTCCATTAAGCCCCGATATAGAGATTGGGCCTCAAATGGATCAGAAGCTGCTGGTGGAGCACCCGAGGTATCCTCAACTCGACTGACAC
>CM067171.1:40857687-40963978 GCA_034093135.1 Erigeron breviscapus | reverse complement strand
AAAGTTGCTGATTGAGCCCCGCTGTGCGGCGCACAGGAATTCTGTGCGGCGCACAGATTGGTCTGGGTGTTTCTGTTCAAGTTTATGCGGCGCATGGAAGATCCATGCGGTGCATATTCAGGTCGGGCAGTCGTATAGGCTTGTTTTCATGCTCGTTTGACCCATAGACCTTATGTTTAGGTTACCTTATGATATAGGGAACTTAGAGAGGTCTTTTGAAGCCACAGTTTATGTTACCTATTGGTTGTATGATGCTATTGTTAGATGGAAACACAAACAAGTCAAGTTAACCTTGCGTATTGCTCGTTGTATTCGTCACGAGGTAAGATACACTACTTTGACACGCTGAGGGTTCAACAAAAAACATAGTTTTCATATAATAACTTCTCAAATGTTATCTTGATTGCTTATGGGTATTCGGGGTTACACGGGAGGTGATATGGGCTATGTAAATGACTATTGAGGCCTGAAATGCAGTCCCTATGATATGAGATGTAATGATATGCTATGAAATGTTATGTAATGTCTTGAGATGTATTGAAATGTGATATATGTTGATGATAAATGAAATGTGCATGATTGTATGGCTTGTTCATCTAGTTCACTAGACTTGTTAAGTTGCCATGACACGTGCACGTTTAAGGGCCCAAACGTTAAGATGAATATGTGATAATTGTTTAGGTAATGTAAACACCTAAACTATATGAGATGTGAAATCGAGCTCGTAATTTAGATGTGAAAGTGTTAAGCTTAACCCGTACTTGCCCTTGCCCGGCTAAGTGCGTAGATGTGGTTGCTTGGGTGGCTCCTTGCAACATGGTTTGAGATGTGAAGAGTAATACGGGAGGTCTGACCAGCCCCATTTGTCTTGAACATACGGATTACTCCGGGATTGGCTTGCCATTCCTTAACGACATTGATGTACTGCCGTAAGGTTTGTCCATCTAGTCGGGTGTGACTTATGTCACACTTACAAAGATGTATATGTTATATGATGTGTGTGACTTATGTCACAATTGCAAAGATGTTATGTGATATGCGTGACTTATGTCACACTTGCAAAGATGATATGTGAAAAAAAAGATATGAAAGATGACTAGGCACATTTAGGGTGGTTCATCCTAATATGAAGATGTTGATGCTATGATGTGTATGAATGTTATGATTGATGTGTTATGTGCCTTAACGAATTTAAACGACTTTTCTATAATGATTTTAATGGACAAATGCTTTATAATTATGTGTTATCTTACTTAGCTAATTCGTTAGCTAACACTTGCTCTTTTAAATGTGTTGTGCCCTCAGGTCCAACATTAGTGAGCAGGTAGATGTGAGAAGATGTGAGGCATGGGTAGATGGTCTTGAAGCTGGCTTTAGTTTACCCATAGTGGCTGCTTATTTTAGACATTTGAATTATGTCATGATATTTATGATTTGTAATGATGTTGTGGTACGTTGTTTAATGTTGGGCAACCGATGGGTTTCCATTTAGACTTGTTTTGATGATATGGCGAGTAACACCATTTAATGAATGAACCAAACAGATTTTGCTGGTTTGGACTTTTAAAGTTTAATTCCGCTTTCTTTGACGCCGTTAGGCGAAAGTTTTTGGAAATCCATATTTTTAAACGACGGGTGTTACAAGTTGGTATCAGAGAAATGGTTTAAGTGAACCAATGACTATAAGACAATAGGATTTGGACTTAAACCGTAAGATCAGACATGCTAGGCTTAAGTAGTTGAGCTTTAGCCTTAAGATGAGATGTTGTTAGGACGGGTTGGGATGAGTGAGAGTGTAGATTAAGGCTATATGATGATTGTTTGATTGATGATATGTTAATATGTTTTTAGCCTTTATTCTTCCGTTTCTCGCTTCTCCATCACTAGATTATTCTATTGCTACGATAGACGGTCCCCGAGGTGATGTGCTATTTCCCTATCTGAATTTGCTAAATGTGCGCTGTAATTTATGTGTGAAGTGGTTGAAATGAAGGGAAATTTGTTGGAATTGGGTGAAATGGTGTCCCGTCAATGGTGTCCAACCCACGAGGTTAGTGACAAGGACCGCAATGGAAATGAGATGTTGTATGGATGATAAAGATTATGTGAATGGAATTAGTGAAAGAATGTGATACACAAATGTGGTAATTAACATGCATGTGAAGTGATACAATTACAGTTATGGTCCGGAACATAATTGCAAGTGTATCACGACGCGAGCGTGTTTGTATGGCCATGCTTGTGTTGACCGGTGTACAAAGTAATGAAGTGGAGAGATTTCTATGTATTGTACCCCTATTTGTCAAGAGTATACACCGTGTTACAACTTTAGTGATGTTGATGCTTCAGGTGTGTGGAAATGTGTGAAGATCGGTGGAAAGTGATAGCCGGATTAAATGTTTATGATGATTATGATGTACAAGAAGTTAAATGAAGTGATTGGTAGTCAATGTTGCTAAGTCTACTAGTTTAAAAGACTTGGATTTGAAGTTTGAAGAGTAGAGTTGATGTTGGATACTTGAAGGATTATAAGTAGGTGACGCATAGAAGGGTTACCGGGCACACGTACGAAAGGATATAGTTACAATTCCGGTCGCGAACGTAATTGTAAATGTATCACGACATGTGTGTGTTTGTGAGACTGTGTCTGTGTTGATCCGAATAAAGTGAAGATGAGATTGATGGAATCATTGAATGGTATCATATTTAACCACGTGGAGAGTAGACATGTATCTGTGGATTAAAGTCATCAAAAGTGATGTCAAAAAGGTTAATCTTATGTCTCCATGTCGAATTAAGATTGGAGGTTTGAGTTCGTATGGAATTCGATTAAAGGATTGAAAGTTTGGATTTTGGTCGAACTGGACGATATGCGGCGCATATCTGCCCAGTTTTGAAAAGTTGAATTCTGAAGGGAGCCCGATATGCGGCGCATGAACCATTCATGCGGCGCATATCCTCCAGTTTTGTAAAATGGATTTCAGTTGGGTGCCCGATATGCGGCGCATAGGGGTTCTATGCGGCGCATAGAATATGTGCTCAGAACTTGGGTGTTATCTGTGATAAATTTACATGAAATATGCGGTGCATATGTATTCCATGTGGCGCATAGGTTCCCAGATATGCATTTATGCGGTGCAGACATGTTCCATGCGGTGCATACTTTGGACTGTTTTGGATTTACAACTCGTTTAGTTTTGATTTCGCTACGGGACGATATGTGACGGTTGGGACGAGTATCTACGGGGGAGATTCTTCCTTATATTGCATGAATGTAAAGGTGATATTGATATCTTATATTTGTACAAAATGTTATGTACGAATGCTTCTCAAGATAAAGAGTTTTGGCCTTAAGAAAAATTAGGAAGTGGATGATGGAGTTATTTATGGTTTCTTAAAGAACAAGGAGTAAAAGGTTTTCAGGAGCATTTGATTCCGAATTGATCATGTTTCTCGCCTATGTGATCCACTAATGCAAGGTAAAGATTATATTTCTAAAAGTCGAGCCTACTCGTAGTTTTGAGATGTTCTAATAATGTTCCCGGCTTCGTTGCGATCGTGAGGTCGAGCCTTCAAGTGATGTATGTCTAGTGTTACTTTCATGCAAACGCATCTTCCATTTTGTTCTCCATTATAGGAAGAAGTTAATGTTTTCGATTGTGGGATCTATTTATCTTATAAGATAGATTTACGACGTTGCTACCATTTGTTGATGATGAAAGTCCTGATAAAGTTATTTTTACCCTCCTTATGACCCTATTGAGTTTCTTGAAATACCTTTATGATAACGAAAGTCCTTGTGTATGAATTTAAGGAATCAAGTTTAGAGTTTTCTCTAGATCGTTCAGTCATTATGTTTAGTGATGACAATATTGCCTATTCTAAGTATGACGAAGGACATCATATTTGTGTAGAGAGCGTTAGAAGAAGCTTAATTTTAAATTCGTCTAAAGTGAGTAAAAGTTAAAGGAACAGCTGACGCTTATTGTTGAAAGGAGAAAAGTTCTATTTATTAGCTAAGTCCGTGGTTGAGAGGATAGTGCGTGCTTGACTACGGCAAATCAACTCAAGGTAATGTTCTTTGAGACAAAGAACGTAGTAGAACTGGAGCATAGTCAGGAGAGTCGAGATATACCATCATGAAGTAATACGTTTAAAAGTAAGATTTTGGTATCCGAGAACGAAATCCAAAAGTCGTACTTAAGGAGGCTTATGAACCGCGATGACATGCTTATTTGGATGCCGCCGAGGATGTGGTACGACCTATTATGATACGAGGTGTAGTAAGTTTTATATGTTGACGTGTGATAGGGTTAAAAGCCAAGATTAGACACGGAAAGTTTTGTAACAAAATAAAGTATTTAATGACCTTTAACGGAAGAGAGGAGTCATGTTATCATGGACTAAGAGACAAGGTTGCGTGGGAAGCTAAGGGTAATGATATGATTGGAGCCATTAGTAGACAGGTTGTCTAGAGATGTATGTTAAAGGAGTTCTCTTAAAGTGTGAAAGCTAATTGCTGAATGTTTCAAATCGAGACGACCGTTATGCAAATAATTTTCAAAGATGTTTTGGCAAAGTAGAAAGGGAATGGCGAACTCAAGTGACGCCTATCACACCCAGATTGATGGGAAAGAGGAAGAATGACTCAGAAACTCAGGAAATCATATGATTGTGCGATGGTGCATCGAGATTTATTGTTGTGTTTATATGCAACCATGGTTATGCCATAGGCGTTGGGTGTCACTTCATGATACGACGAGTTATCGAAAGGAAAGTTGTGGAGCCAAAGATCATGAAGATGATAGTTCATAAAGTTGGAATCGTTAAAGGAGTGATCTGATTAGCTCAAAAGTGACTGAAGGTTTAGTGGTGAGCAAAGAAAGCTTATTTTGAACAAAGTGGGTATTATGGTCTAATTATGAGACTCTATGGAGGGATATGTTATGCATCAAAGTTACGGCGAGTCGACCCTTTGTTCAATGAATCATGTGAGCTATAGTAGCAAGTTAATAAGAATATGCGTCTGAAGGTCTTATCCGTCAAATGAATAGTCTTCGCTGAATGTGGTGTGTGTACTACTTATGAAGGTTGAAGAAATGAGGTGATTACCTGATTTGATTTAAAGATTGAATCAAGAAATGACAAAACGGATGAAATGTAAGGTGAAAGAAGAAAAGACTATGTAAGAGGTTCAATGAGTTGGTCACGCTAAGTTGAAGAGACCCATAGGTCCTGATATTATGTTCATCCAGGTAGTACAAAGGTGTATGCTGATTTGAAACCCATTTTTATGACGGCCAAATATCAAGAGTGATGTGATAGTGGGTGTACAAAAATGTGTGACTTGTACTCAAGTCAAACCTGAGCACCGAACGCAATATGGAAAGATGCAACAATCGGTTATTCCGAAGCAGAAATGTACTTATATGATGACTATGGATTATGTGACGAAGTTGTTTATAACCCATAAGGGCACTGATGTGATAGGAGTCGTTGTAGACTAGTTGATAAAAATGCTTCTTCTTCTCGTTATTCATGAGTATGTGTGCGTGGTGAAGCTTGCCACTTGTTTATAGGTGATGTAAGCATGGAGTTCCGTTAAGTAATGTGTTTGATCTTCATGAAAAGGGTAAACTCTATAAGATGTATGATAGGTGCTTGTGTATTGCTCTTAGATGACATCCATAGTACTTTCGTGAGTGTTAATGAACATATGCCTTGATGACGAAACCAAGAAGACCTCTTTGGAAGATGGAAGCTTTGGTGCTAAGAAAGTGAGTGTAGATGAGCCGTTTAAGATTCTTGGCTTAAGTAAATAAGATTCGTGTAAAGCAAATTGACCTTGTGTTTGCGAAATGGAGGCATTCACTTGAGGAAAGTTTGATTTGGGAAAACGAGTCCGTGATGCGAGAGGACTATCCTCACCTATTCGATGCTGAAATGATTCCGAGGACGGAATCCTCTTAAGGGGGAGGTAATTGTAACATCCCAAACTTTTCAAGTTTGGCTATTTGACTATTCCGTTAATTAACGTCAGGTTCGTTAAGTTTATGTGCCCTAAATGGGATTATGCGATTAAATGCTTATGCGTTTAATATAATATGATTAAGGTATGTTTAATGAAAGTAATTAAAGCAAAGTCATGAAAGTTAAGTGCTCGTTGAGTCGTTAAGTGTTCCGGTGAAAAAGTTAAGCCGAGAAAGTAACGTTTAGAAGTCGAGGGGTTTAAGTGTAACATTGGGAGTTGTTGGCCAGGGATCTAAGTGAAATTAGGTATCCCTAATTGTCACAAAATCAGATCTATTATGTGTGTGTGAACCCTAGCCGATCCCCCTCCCTCTCCAAGCAAGTTTCTCTCAAGATCTAATTGTTTCGTGCCGAATTGATCAAGTTTTGTTTAGATCTTGGATCCTCTAAGTCATCTACAGGTATTGTAGGTAAATCCTCTTTGAAATCTGATCTTATAAGTCATATATGTCGATCCGATCCAGGCCATGGGGTTTGGGTTGGGTTATATTGCAAAACGTTTACCGATTTCATGCTATTCGGGTAATCAATCGAGTGATTTATGTTTGTAAAGGACCAAGGAATCAATTGATGGTTTGAGGGCATCAATTGTGTCATAAAAGAGGTCAATTTCATGTCTCCAGGTCGGGGTTAGGGTTTGAGATCGAATGGGAATCGTTTAAAGATGTTCAAAAATCAAAGTTACTGATTGAGCCCCGCTGTGCGGCGCACAGGAATTCTGTGCGGCGCACAGATTGGTCTGGGTGTTTCTGTTTAAGTTTATGCGGCGCATGGAAGATCCATGCGGTGCATATTCAGGTCGGGCAGTCGTATAGGCTTGTTTTCATGCTCGTTTGACCCATAGACCTTATGTTTAGGTTACCTTATGATATAGGGAACTTAGAGAGGTCTTTTGAAGCCACGTTTATGTTACCTATTGGTTGTATGATGCTATTGTTAGATGGAAACACAAACAAGTCAAGTTAACCTTGCGTATTGCTCGTTGTATTCGTCACGAGGTAAGATACACTACTTTGACACGCTGAGGGTTCAACAAAAAACATAGTTTTCATATAATAACTTCTCAAATGTTATCTTGATTGCTTATGGGTATTCGGGGTTACACGGGAGGTGATATGGGCTATGTACATGACTTTTGAGGCCTGAAATGTTGTCCCAATGATATAAGATGTAATGATATGCTATGAAATGTTACGTAACGTCATGAGATGTAATGATATGCTATGAAATGTTATGTAATGTCTTGAGATGTAATGATATGCTATGAAATGTTATGTAATGTTGTGAGATGTATTGAAATGTGATATATGTTGATGATAAATGAAATGTGCATGATTGTATGGCTTGTTCATCTAGTTCACTAGACTTGTTAAGTTGCCATGACACGTGCACGTTTAAGGGCCCAAACGTTAAGATGAATATGTGATAATTGTTTAGGTAATGTAAACACCTAAACTATATGAGATGTGAAATCAAGCTCGTAATTTAGATGTGAAAGTGTTAAGCTTAACCCGTACTTGCCCTTGCCCGACTAAGTGCGTAGATGTGGTTGCTTGGGTGGCTCCTTGCAACATGGTTTGAGATGTGAAGAGTAATACGGGAGGTCTGACCAGCCCCATTTGTCTTGAACATACGGATTACTCCGGGATTGGCTTGCCATTCCTTAATGACATTGATGTACTGCCGTAAGGTTTGTCCATCTAGTCGGGTGTGACTTATGTTACACTTACAAAGATGTATATGTTATATGATGTGTGTGACTTATGTCACAATTGCAAAGATGTTATGTGATATGCGTGACTTATGTCACACTTGCAAAGATGATATGTGAAAAAAAAGATATGAAAGATGACTAGGCACATTTAGGGTGGTTCATCCTAATATGAAGATGTTGATGCTATGATGTGTATGTGAGATGTTATGATTGATGTGTTATGTGCCTTAACGAATTTAAACGACTTTTCTATAATGATTTTAATGGACAAATGCTTTATAATTATGTGTTATCTTACTTAGCTAATTCGTTAGCTAACACTTGCTCTTTTACAATGTGTTGTGCCCTCAGGTCCAACGTTAGTGAGCAGGTAGATGTGAGAAGATGTGAGGCATGGGTAGATGGTCTTGAAGCTGGCTTTAGTTTACCCATAGTGGCTGCTTATTTTAGACATTTGAATTATGTCATGATATTTATGATTTGTAATGATGTTGTGGTCGGTTGTTTAATGTTGGGCAACCGATGGGTTTCCATTTAGACTTGTTTTGATGATATGGCTAGTAACACCATTTAATGAATGAACCAAACAGATTTTGCTGGTTTGGACTTTTAAAGTTTAATTCCACTTTCTTTGACGCCGTTAGGCGAAAGTTTTTGGAAATCCATATTTTTAAACGACGGGTGTTACAAGACGTGATGGCGGTTTACTGGTATGGGTGTTGTAGGACGAGTGGGTTACGGTGGGAGGTCTTTGGCGGTTTGTGGGAAAGGAGGGAAACTGTTGGGTTGGCTGGTTTTTCCGGCGGTTGGTTTGGTGGCGGGGGGTAATTTTTCCGGTGAGGTAGCCGGGGTAAAAGTACAACAAACGGTAACAAAAAAGAAAAGTAAGGTAAAGTACAACAACGGTAACAAAACAAAACTGATAGAGAGAGAGAGAGAGGATGTCACGCTTCCAACAATACCATATATATGGAAAACTAATGTATAAGCTAAGCTATTTTTAATTTTCAATTTTATATGTAGAAAATTTCTAGTAAAATTATTGCAATGCAACTAAAATAGTCAAAAATGTAAGCCTTTAACTTCACAAAGAATAAAAAATAACATTAAAATATAAACAAAGTCATTAAAATAATTATAAAAAAAGAAAATTTCAAAAATATAAAAATAAATTTTTATAGAAAACCGGTTCAAGCTAGACCTACTACGACATCTCCATGAAGCTACAATAATATAACAAGTTAAACAATTGAAAATTTGCAACTACACTATTTAAACACAAGATTTGTTATCATGTTATACAAAACCGTTCAAGAATAGAAAAATAAAAGCATAGAATTTAAACACACGTGGATTCATTTAAACATAATATTATATATTTAGATTCGAATGATAACAACCACAATCATTAGTTTACATTGAGGTTGTCCTAATCTCGATCTTGATCTTAAGATCTTGAGAATTTACAATCTTGATTATCGAAAACGATCTAGATCTATGTAGCATCCATAGAAATACAAGATCTATATGGGGTCTCGATCCTGATTATGAAACGATCTAGAGTTTGTTTTATTTATTCAAATTTATTTTCTTTTATTTTTTTTATTTGATTTTTTATGTAATTTAGTCAGGTTTATGCTTGAGTGTTTTGTATAGAGTCGTGACAGATTTACGGAGTCAAACGGTGTCTCTAAGTGACAAGGTTTGTAATGATCAAAATTTAATGATTATACGATGTAAGATCATTAAGTAATGACAAATTCAAGAATTGAAGGAAAGTACAGGATAATTAATGTACCGAATTAGTTTCTGTATCTGTTTTATCATTTTTTAATGAATTTCAAGTTAATCATACGTGTTCGAGAATATTTTGTCTGAATTTTCAAGTATTTATCAAGTTATGAAGTTTGACTTTTGAGAAAATTTTGTGTGAATTTTCAAGTGTTTATCAAGCGGAGGAACAGATTAATAATCCTACACTAGTAGAATATTTTGTCTGAATTTTCAAGTATTTATCAAGTTATGAAGTTTGACTTTTGAGAAAATTTTGTGTGAATTTTCAAGTGTTTATCAAGTTATGAAGTTTGACTTTTGAGAAAATTTTGTGTGAATTTTCAAGTGTTTATCAAGTTATGAAGTTTGACTTTTGAGAAAATTTTGTGTGAATTTTCAAGTGTTTATCAAGTTATGAAGTTTGACTTTTGAGAAATTTTGTGTGAATTTTCAAGTGTTTATCAAGTTATGAAGTTTGACTTTTGAGAAAATTTTGTGTGAATTTTCAAGTGTTTATCAAGTTATGAAGTTTGACTTTTGAGAAAATTTTGTGTGAATTTTCAAGTGTTTATCAAGTTATGAAGTTTGACTTTTGAGAAAATTTTGTGTGAATTTTCAAGTGTTTATCAAGTTATGAAGTTTGACTTTTGAGAAATTTTGTGTGAATTTTCAAGTGTTTATCAAGTTATGAAGTTTGACTTTTGAGAAAATTTTGTGTGAATTTTCAAGTGTTTATCAAGTTATGAAGTTTGACTTTTGAGAAAATTTTGTGTGAATTTTCAAGTGTTTATCAAGTTATGAAGTTTGACTTTTGAGAAAATTTTGTGTGAATTTTCAAGTGTTTATCAAGTTATGAAGTTTGACTTTTGAGAAATTTTGTGTGAATTTTCAAGTGTTTATCAAGTTATGAAGTTTGACTTTTGAGAAAATTTTGTGTGAATTTTCAAGTGTTTATCAAGTTATGAAGTTTGACTTTTGAGAAAATTTTGTGTGAATTTTCAAGTGTTTATCAAGTTATGAAGTTTGACTTTTGAGAAAATTTTGTGTGAATTTTCAAGTGTTTATCAAGTTATGAAGTTTGACTTTTGAGAAATTTTGTGTGAATTTTCAAGTGTTTATCAAGTTATGAAGTTTGACTTTTGAGAAAATTTTGTGTGAATTTTCAAGTGTTTATCAAGTTATGAAGTTTGACTTTTGAGAAAATTTTGTGTGAATTTTCAAGTGTTTATCAAGTTATGAAGTTTGACTTTTGAGAAAATTTTGTGTGAATTTTCAAGTGTTTATCAAGTTATGAAGTTTGACTTTTGAGAAATTTTGTGTGAATTTTCAAGTGTTTATCAAGTTATGAAGTTTGACTTTTGAGAAAATTTTGTGTGAATTTTCAAGTGTTTATCAAGTTATGAAGTTTGACTTTTGAGAAAATTTTGTGTGAATTTTCAAGTGTTTATCAAGTTATGAAGTTTGACTTTTGAGAAAATTTTGTGTGAATTTTCAAGTGTTTATCAAGTTATGAAGTTTGACTTTTGAGAAATTTTGTGTGAATTTTCAAGTGTTTATCAAGTTATGAAGTTTGACTTTTGAGAAAATTTTGTGTGAATTTTCAAGTGTTTATCAAGTTATGAAGTTTGACTTTTGAGAAAATTTTGTGTGAATTTTCAAGTGTTTATCAAGTTATGAAGTTTGACTTTTGAGAAAATTTTGTGTGAATTTTCAAGTGTTTATCAAGTTATGAAGTTTGACTTTTGAGAAATTTTGTGTGAATTTTCAAGTGTTTATCAAGTTATGAAGTTATGACTTTTGAGAAAATTTTGTGTGAATTTTCAAGTGTTTATCAAGCGGCAACTTTTGGGTGTCCATTTTTCTGAGCTCAAAGTTGCACCGCAACTTTGACATTGGTTCGCCGCAACTTTTGGGTGTCCATTTTTCTGAGCTCAAAGTTGCGCCGCAACTTTGACATGGTTCGCCGCAACTTTTGGGTGTCCATTTTTCTGAGCTCAAAGTTGCGCCGCAACTTTGACATGGTTCGCCGCAACTTTTGGGTGTCCATTTTTCTGAGCTCAAAGTTGCGCCGCAACTTTGACATGGTTCGCCGCAACTTTTCCCAGTTCGCCGCAACTTTTGGGTGTCCATTTTTCTGAGCTCAAAGTTGCGCCGCAACTTTTGGGTGTCCATTTTTCTGAGCTCAAAGTTGCGCCGCAACTTTTTGTCCATTTTTCTAGCAAAGTTCGCCGCAACTTTTGGGTGTCCATTTTTCTGAGCTCAAAGTTGCGCCGCAACTTTGACATTGTTCGCCGCAACTTTTGGGTGTCCATTTTTCTGAGCTCAAAGTTGCGCCGCAACTTTGACATGGTTCGCCGCAACTTTTGGGTGTCCATTTTTCTGAGCTCAAAGTTGCGCCGCAACTTTGACATGGTTCGCCGCAACTTTTGGGTGTCCATTTTTCTGAGCTCAAAGTTGCGCCGCAACTTTGACATGGTTCGCCGCAACTTTTCCCGTTCGCCGCAACTTTTGGGTGTCCATTTTTCTGAGCTCAAAGTTGCACCGCAACTTTTACATTGGTTCGCCGCAACTTTTGGGTGTCCATTTTTCTGAGCTCAAAGTTGCGCCGCAACTTTGACATGGTTCGCCGCAACTTTTGGGTGTCCATTTTTCTGAGCTCAAAGTTGCGCCGCAACTTTGACATGGTTCGCCGCAACTTTTGGGTGTCCATTTTTCTGAGCTCAAAGTTGCGCCGCAACTTTGACATGGTTCGCCGCTTTTCGTTCGCCGCAACTTTTGGGTGTCCATTTTTCTGAGCTCAAAGTTGCGCCGCAACTTTTGGTGTCCATTTTTCTAGCTCAAAGTTGCGCCGCAACTTTTGGGTGTCCATTTTTCTAGTCAAAGTTGCGCCGCAACTTTTGGGTGTCCATTTTTCTGAGCTCAAAGTTGCGCCGCAACTTTTTGTCCATTTTTCTAGCAAAGTTCGCCGCAACTTTTGGGTGTCCATTTTTCTGAGCTCAAAGTTGCGCCGCAACTTTTTGTCCATTTTTCTAGCAAAGTTCGCCGCAACTTTTGGGTGTCCATTTTTCTGAGCTCAAAGTTGCGCCGCAACTTTTTGTCCATTTTTCTAGCAAAGTTCGCCGCAACTTTTGGGTGTCCATTTTTCTGAGCTCAAAGTTGCGCCGCAACTTTTGGTGTCCATTTTTCTAGCAAAGTTGCGCCGCAACTTTTGGGTGTCCATTTTTCTAGCTCAAAGTTGCGCCGCAACTTTTGGGTGTCCATTTTTCTAGCCAAAGTTCGCCGCAACTTTTGGGTGTCCATTTTTCTGAGCTCAAAGTTGCGCCGCAACTTTTGGGTGTCCATTTTTCTAGTCAAAGTTGCGCCGCAACTTTTGGGTGTCCATTTTTCTAGCTCAAAGTTGCGCCGCAACTTTTGGTGTCCATTTTTCTAGCCAAAGTTGCGCCGCAACTTTTGGGTGTCCATTTTTCTAGCTCAAAGTTGCGCCGCAACTTTTGGGTGTCCATTTTTCTAGCAAAGTTGCGCCGCAACTTTTGGGTGTCCATTTTTCTAGCTCAAAGTTGCGCCGCAACTTTTGGTGTCCATTTTTCTAGCCAAAGTTGCGCCGCAACTTTTGGGTGTCCATTTTTCTAGCTCAAAGTTGCGCCGCAACTTTTGGGTGTCCATTTTTCTAGCCAAAGTTGCGCCGCAACTTTTGGGTGTCCATTTTTCTAGCTCAAAGTTGCGCCGCAACTTTTGGTGTCCATTTTTCTAGCTCAAAGTTGCGCCGCAACTTTGACATTGTTCGCCGCAACTTTTGGGTGTCCATTTTTCTGAGCTCAAAGTTGCGCCGCAACTTTGACATGGTTCGCCGCAACTTTTGGGTGTCCATTTTTCTGAGCTCAAAGTTGCGCCGCAACTTTGACATGGTTCGCCGCAACTTTTGGGTGCATTCTGAGCACAACTAGATTTTCAATTCATTAAAGTAAAATTACAAGTTCATGAGAGATTCATTCAATAATCAATGATCAATTAACAAGTTAAAATC
Source organism: Erigeron breviscapus (assembly GCA_034093135.1). Lineage (NCBI taxonomy): Eukaryota > Viridiplantae > Streptophyta > Magnoliopsida > Asterales > Asteraceae > Erigeron > Erigeron breviscapus. The sequence continues at coordinate 40,950,437 of CM067171.1, read as the reverse complement.
AATAGATAGATGAATTTCATTCAAAGTCATAAACAAGTAATCATTCAAACAATCCAAACAACATTAGATGTAAAAGACTAATGAGGAATTAAACATCTAACCCAACATGAATATGAGAAAGGTTGAACATAAATGTCTTACATAATTGTTCACATGAGAATGATCAAAAGAAAACCTAGCCTATCATCTTCATCAATGATTCTTCAATGTTGGCTATGATCTCCATGGAATTGTGATATGATGATGAAATTGGGGTCTTGGGAATGTTGGGAACTGCTCCAGGTATGTGAAAATATGAGTGGTTAACTTCCAAGTTCGTGTTTGAATTAGATATAAACTGAAAATAAAACAAATCCACAAAATTCAGATTTTCCTTCAGGTGGGGGCGTAAGGTACGGCTAATCTGGGCGTAGGTTACGCCTGTTGATTTTTGCCCAGCGTAAGGTACGCCCAATGCTGGCGTAGCCTACGCCCATTGTTTCTTTAATTTTCCAGATTTTTGCTTCTTTGACTCTTTTGACTCGTGCTTGATCCTTTTAGCTCCAAATCGCAACTTATGACCTGAAACACTTAATCAAACATAAACACGCCCTAATCGTCTATTAACCTTCACAAAACATGTCATTTTCATATCCTAAAGTTATACGAATTAGGCGTTTATCACATTCCCCAACTTAACTCTTTTTCGTCCCGAAAAAGGCATTCATCATGTGACAAGTTAACTTACAATCCCATAATACTTCCTATCACCAAAGAAACACCATATAAGAGTTATATCAATTATACATATTTGTAAAACTCAACTCTCAAGCAATCTTCAAAGTACACTTGGGCGAAACCAAATAATGCAAACCAAATCACATAACACAACCAACTCATGAGACTTACAACTATCAAAAGATTTACGACAAGCAAGTAGAAATATATAAATGTGCAATTAAACCTAATAAACCTCAAGTTTGCCACAATACATGCATCACACTCTCACAATGTGCACTCCCCTCGGTTCATATTTTGAGTGAATTAGCAAAAGATGTGCTAATATATATATATGAAGCTCTCAACCCATTATTTGATGAATTAAAAATATATATATATATATATATATATGAAGCTCTCAACCCATTATTGCACACTAAAAGTCATAGGCTAGTACACAAATCGAACCAAGACCTCATAACTCAAACTATCACTTCGGTATTCATACAAGATTGATGGAAATAATGGAATGAAACACGGCAATGATTCTCATTTGGGTGATTTACTAGAATGATTTTGGGAACATTTCATTTTGGTTCTTTTTGATCAACTTACATGGATAATTGAAGTAATTTTCGACTATGACCATATACTTTGACTTTTTCAACCGGATATTGCAATTTTGACTTTGACTTTGTTCTTTCTTTCAATTCATCATAAACAACACAACTTTGAACAACTACATGAATTTCATGACGAGGTGAGGTGGAATATGGATTGAATTGTATGATTGTTTTCATTTTAAGCACATAATCCGGGTTAGAGGTCTCGACACGGTAAGTGCACTAGTTCTAACCTAATGTACAATAATGGGTTCACACACTATAATCATCACGAGAAATCATGCTACGCTAACAATCTAAATAAATCGTCGACGAGGCGTTTTTCTCTCATGAAATTGAAGGATATAAAGGATATAAGTGTGATACATGCATTGTGACTCACAATTGGCATATTACCTTTATTTGCTTGCAACTCTATCAAGATGCTCATAAGTCAACCATGTCATGCAATCTAGCCTACACTACCTAGCCCCACTTACATGTACAAATCCAATCACAAGAAAATCTCATTTTACAAACATGTATAGCCAATATAACTCGAATATTTTTCCCCTAAGGGTCAATTCCATACTACAAGAAAGTAAATTAACATCTAAACTAGAAACATAAATGAAATTAACAAGAAAATGAAATCTACCTACGAAATTAAAAATGCAAAAACACAAAAACAAACACATAGTCACATAATCACACAAGAAGTACGGGAAAATAAATAGAAGGTACCAATCACTGTCGTGGACCTTGCGGTCCAAAGATCGACTCCATTAAGCCCCGATATAGAGATTGGGCCTCAAATGGATCAGAAGCTGCTGGTGGAGCACCCGAGGTATCCTCAACTCGACCGACACAAGAATGTCTGGGAAACCACTCAGAATCGTGGCTCTGAGGATAAGCTGGATGGGTGGTGGGTACATACTGCTGCCTGTAATCATATGAAGGAGGAGTCTCCACATAATCAAGATCTGCAATGTGGTCCTGATGATGGCGGACTCGCTCTGAATACTCAAACTGCCTCCTCAAATTCTGCTCCTGAGCATATGCCATGGCTAGCTCATAACTCCTCCGCTGCACACCTTGGCTAGCAGTCATATCCCACATACTCCTCTCATAGGATGTCCACTCATTATACTCCCTAGGCTGCTCATAACCAAAACTCGGCCCAGTACCTCCTATCCCAGCGCCTAACAAACCATCCCTCCTTCCTTCAAACCCCTCTCTAGCTGCACTAGACTCACCTCTCTTTCATTAGCACCCCTTTGTTCCATCTGTGCTATAGCCTCCTCCCGAGTAACCCCCTGCTTTGGAGCTATCAAATAACCAGGGGTTTTTAAATCCTTAAGGAGTTTGAACTGTGGATGATCCTGAAACTCCCATTCATTCCCTTTCAACAACTTTTTCATGGAATAAGGAGTATGACCCAAATACTGCAAATTGATCTCCTTTGGGATTACCTTGTGGATTTGAAGAAGGCGGGAGATGAGCCTAGGATGGGGAATGACGAGTTTGTTCCTTTTGTTTCGTGCCTCCCAAATGTTAGACATTATAATTTGTCTAAATGATAAAGCTAGGTTTCCCGTTACCAAAGCATATAGCACAACAACATCCTGAAACCTAATCATGCCCTTATCACTAGTCCGGGGGCACACATTCCAACTCAGAATTGACATAATTAAATGGGGCAATGGCTTCAACAAAGCACGCTCTAACCTGAAATTTGTACTTAAATTGTCTCGTGGAACAACAAAAACTTCAGCAAGCATATCAAGCCAATTATCAAGCATTTCCACCCCCGTTAATATCTTTTCCTCCAAGTAATCAAAGTCCCTCCCCGAAGTAGCACCCGTATCAAACTTGGCTATTTTATCTAAGGTAGCAAAGGACATTGTTACCTTTTTTCCATTTACCGTGCCAACTAACTTAGAAGTCACAGGGGGGTTATTACCGGGAGTCAATTCTAGAGTACCCAACCAATTTATGATACCATCTAAATAAATTTTAGAATTATCATTATTGTTCCAAATCAAAGTTTGTTTCCACCCCATTTTCTCAAACGCTTCAACCGTCCCAAACCCCCTAAAATCCGCCAAGACAAGTGTTCGTTCACACAACAATTAATCCATAAGATTTTTAGCCTCAACCATCTTTTCTTTAAACAAGATCAATTGCCATTCATCGGGCAAAGTATGTAAAGATGTACCTTGTCTCCATTCGGGTTTCTCAGACTCAACCTCCATCTCCTCACTTCTTGGTGGTGAGTTTTCTTCTTCATATTGAATAACCACTTGCTTCCTCTTTTTCTTTTGTTGACTTGAAGAAGGCTCGGTTGACTTGGCTAAACTCTTCATCAATTTTCCTGCTGCTTTCTTCATCCTATTATCAACAAAACTAACAACAAGTAGCAAACTTTAGCAAAGGTTAGTGAATTAAAAGCAAAATTAAGAAGAAATTGCAAAAACCCGTTTTTATACTCACTTGACTTTTGAAAATTAGGCCGAAATTAAACAAACAATTATGGAGGTTTTGTAGCCCTTGAAAAGTTATGCAATTTAGCCTCAAGAATTGTTAAAATTGGTGGAGAATTGAGAGAGTAATTGGAGAATTATGGTTAGGGTTTATGAAAAATAAATGGGGATGGAGAAGTGGATCGTGAGAGAGATACAGAAAGAAAGAAATATATGGGTGAAAAAATAAAGAGCATCTGGTCGTGGCTTAATTCAAAAGGGTTTTTGATATTTTCGATTTTTATTAAAATTAAAAAAAAATTCGACCTGCACCCCACCGTAACCTACGCTGAAAATCGGCGTAACTTACACTCCTTGTGAATTTGATACCGTAACCTACGTCGGCGTAACTTACAGCTCCTTGTGAATTTGATACCGTAACCTACGCTGAAAATCGGCGTAACTTACACTCCTTGTGAATTTGATACCGTAACCTTACGCTGCTCTCTAAATGGCGTCAGTTGCACGAAAATCAGCGTAAACAGAGAGTTTTGGCCGTAAAGTCTAAACGGGTACTTCCACGGCACCGTAACTTACGCCGTGAGCGGCGTAATTACGCCAGGAATCAAAATTTCACTTTCTTGAGCACCGTAGCCTACGCCGGTTTTGCCGTAGGTTACGCCCAGTCTGACCATTTTTTTTTTTGAACTACAGCCACAAAACTTGTTTAAAAACAATTGCAATTATATATCTAAATGAACTCCCTTCCCCAACTTAGAGGTACATTGTCCCCAATGTACACTTCGAATTAGAGATAAGTTACCGGCTCAATTAATTGCAAAAACGTTCTCTTTTTCACCCAAAACGACCTTCCCCAACTTAAATCACAAGCCTAAGTGCTGGGAATTAATTTCCATGTGTGATTATGCGATAACTTACCAAAACAACTAAACAAAGATCACAAAAAGAAAACATACCGAAATTGAAGCTATAAAACACACAAACAACGGGTTGCCTCCCGTTTAGCGCTAAGTTTATTGTCCTCAGCCCGACATTACCTTAATTTGATTCATGCAACCTCATAAGATGGTGGACTTGAGATGAAGTTCACCATTTCCTTCGTAGCTCCATTGATGTCGGTTGCATCCAGGTAAGGCTTCAAACGGTGTCCGTTGACCATTTGCTTCACACCATCCTTTGGATCTTCAATCTCAATCTCCCCAAAATTTCCAACTCTTGTAATAACATATGGACCCATCCATTTGCTCTTAAGCTTCCCGGGAAAGAATTTGAGTCTTGAATTGTAAAGCCAAACCTTTTGGCCAACTTCAAACACCTTTTTCTTCAATTTAGCATCATGAACCGCTTTCATCTTGTCTTTGTAAGTAGATGCGCATTCATATGCTTCATTCCTCAATTCTTCCAATTCACATAGTTGCAATTTCCTTTCTTTTCCTGCATTCTCAAAATCCATGTTAACGGCCTTAACGGCCCACAATGCCCTATCTGCAAGCTCAATTGGAAGATGACAACCCTTCCATAAACCAACCGGTAAGGAGTAGTGCCAATAGGTGTTTTGAAAGCGGTACGGTAAGCCCATAAAGCATCATTGAGTTTTGTTGACCAATCTTTTCTATCGGGCCTTACCGTCTTTTGCAAAATCTCTTTAATTTGCCTATTAGACACTTCTACTTGCCCACTTGTTTGTGGGTGATATGGGGTAGCAATCCGATGGTTTATGCCATACCGTTTGAGAAGTTTGGCAAACTAAATTTTTTTGAAGTGAGAACCCCCATCGCATATGATCACACGAGGGATCCCAAATCTTGAGAAAATGTTACTTTGGACAAACTTACACACAACGGTATGGTCATTGGTCCTAGTGGCAATGGCTTCTACCCATTTAGAAACATAGTCTACGGCCACTAAAATGTAGTAATTACCAAAAGAATTAGGAAAGGGACCCATAAAATCAATGCCCCAAACATCAAAAATGTGGACAACTAATATGGGTTGCATGGGCATCTCATTCCTTTTTGTAATACTACCTAGTTGTTGACACCTAACACATTTCTTAACAAATTCAGCGGCATCTTTAAAGGTACTAGGCCAAAATAAACCACACATCAAAACCTTATAACCTGTCGTTTGACCGCTGAAATGACCTCCACATGCAAATGAATGTGCATGAGTCAACACCTCTTGAATCTCCTCTTCCGGAACACATCTCCTCACCAATTGATCCGGGCCAACTTTGAACAAATCCGGCTCATCCCAAATATATTGCTTTGCTTGTGCCAAGAATTGTTGCTTCTTTCTTTTAGCCCAATGCTCCGGTATCTTACATGCGGACAAAAAATTAACTATGTTTGCATACCAAGGGACAACAGAAACGGTTAGTAAATGTTCATCCAGAAAAGTCTCATTGATCTCCTTGGTTGATCCATCATCCATAGCTTGAATTCTTGACAAGTGGTCCGCCACCACGTTCTCGCTTCCTTTCTTGTCTCGAATCTCCAAGTCAAACTCTTGTAGTAGCAACACCCATCTAATTAGCCTTGGTTTTGCATCCTTCTTTTCCATCAAATGCTTAACCGCGCTATGATCTGTATACACAATCACTTTGCTACCACAAATATAAGAACGAAACTTGTCAAGAGCATAAACAACTGCAAGCAATTCTTTTTCGGTGGTGGTATAATTCAGTTGGGCATCCGATAAAGTCTTGCTTGCATAATAAATCACAACGGGTTTCTTGTCCACCCGTTGTCCCAAAACATCCCCAATGGCAAAGTCACTTGCATCACACATGATTTCAAATGGCATGGACCAATTAGGTGATTGCAAAATGGGGGCTTCAACCAATTTTTCCTTCAAAGTTTCAAAAGCCTTTAAGCACTCATTATCAAAAACAAAAGGCACATCTTTTAGTAACAAATTACACAATGGTTTGGTAATGACACTAAATCCCTTGATGAACCTTCTATAGAACCCGGCGTGTCCAAGAAAAGAACGGACACCCTTAACATTGGTTGGGGGAGGTAAGGTAGAAATGACTTTGATTTTGGCCCGGTCAACTTCCATGCCTTTATTTGAAATCACATGACCCAAAACCGTCCCCTCTTGAACCATGAAGTGGCTCTTTTCCCAACTTAAAACCAAATTTGTCTCAACACATCTTTTCAAGACTTTAGTTAGCTCATTAAGACAATTATCAAAGGTTTGACCAAAAATTGAAAAATCATCCATAAAAATTTCTAGGGAGTCACCGACCATATCCGAGAAGATACTCATCATGCACCGTTGGAAGGTGGCGGGAGCATTACATAACCCGAATGGCATTCGCCTAAAGGCAAAAGTCCCATATGGGCATGTAAATGTGGTCTTGTGTTGGTCATCGGGATGAATAGCAATCTGATTATAACCCGAATAACCATCTAGAAAACAATAAAACTTCTGACCTGCAAGCTTTTCAATGATTTGATCAATGAATGGCAATGGGAAATGATCTTTTGAAGTAGCGGTGTTCAACTTTCGATAGTCAATACATACCCTCCACCCGGTGATGGGTCGGGTAGCTATTTGCTCACCACTATCTCCTTTTACCACTTGAATTCCAGCTTTCTTAGGCACCGTTTGTGTTGGACTTACCCATGTACTATCCGAAATTGGGTAAATAATTCCAGCATCCAACCACTTTAGCACCTCTTTCTTCACCACTTCACGCATTATGAGGATTCAACCTTCTTTGAGCATCACGTGAAGGTTTTGCTTCAGCATCGGTGATTATTTTGTGCATCACAATTGATGGACTAATTCCTTTCAAATCGGCAATTGTCCATCCAATAGCCGCCTTGTATTCCTTGAGCACCTTTAGTAATGCTCTTTCTTGAACTTCTTCCAAATTTGATGCAATGATCACCGGCAAAGTTTGCTCATCTCCCAAAAATGCATAATTTAAATGTGATGGGAGCTCTTTCAACTCAACTTGTGGTGGACTCTCAATTGATGGCTTGAGATGGGTATCAATATGATCCGGTAGACTTTCCACTAAATGAGTCCATGGTGGTCTACCTTCTTGAACGGCCATAATTTCCCATTCTTTCTCCTCAGCCTTCAATGCTTCACTATGCTCCAAGATTAACCTGTCAACCAAAGCACAAGTCTCCCGTGTGTCTTCCTCATTTTCATGAGGAATGCACTCATCAATGACGTCTGCCATAAAGCATTCGTCACTAACTACGGGGTTAGGAACACTAGCAAAAACATTCAATCTTATCTTACGGTTGCCAAAAGTCATTTCAACCGTACCCCTCCTACAATCAATTAATGCATTAGCGGTGGCCAAAAAGGGTCTATCCATGATGACATTGGGCTGCCTAATATTACCGCTTGATGCAAAATCAAGTACCAAAAAGTCCACGGGGTAATAAAAATCCTCCACTTTAACAATGACATCTTGGACAATTCCTCTAGGGAGTTTTAGGGACAAATCAGCCATCACCAAGGTGGTGTCGACTTTTTCCAAGGGTCCAAAGTCATATTGGTCATACAAAATACCCAGTAGGATACTCACACCCGCCCCCATATCCAAAAGTGCCTTATTCATTTTGAAATCACCAACTTGGATAGTAATTAAAGGCGCTCCCGGATCTTGGAGTTTAGCTGGGAGTATGCCCATCACAACGGCACTAACTTCTTCATTTAAAACAATTTTCTTGGGAAGTTTATGGTGCCGTTTTTGGGTACACAACTCCTTAAGATATTTAGCATAAGACGGAACTTGTTTGATTATGTCAATAAGAGGTATATTAATTTTCACTTGCTTAAAAATTTCCCACATTTCTTCCTCATGTGGACCTCTTTTCTTGAGTGTAGGTCTAAGTTTTGGATCAATCAAAGCCAAAGGAAAAGGAATGGTATTACCCTCCATATCCTTTCCTTGTTTTTCAGAAAATTTACCACTAGACCTATTGTTTTCTACCTCTTTAAAAGACACTTTTTTAGTTGGTTTAGGTAGAACAAATTCCGGTTCATGCTCACCATCTTCATTCTCATCAACATCCTCCACCACACCATCAACAAGTGATGATGGAGGGACAACTTTATTATCATACACTTTACCACTACGAAGAAGACTTACATTGTTTATCTCCACATTCTTGACATTCTTTGAACCGCCACTTTGATGTTGTGGATTGATCTTTGTATCACTCGGTAGCTTTCCCGGATCCTTCCTCAATGCCGATACATCCTCCGCTATTTGACCAACTTGCTTTTGCAAAGACTCAACCGTCTTATCCCGAATCTCATTTTTCCTATCCATCTCTTTCAAGTACTCCATAATTTCCCGGGTTGATACATCATTACCTCTCGAAGGCCCACCTTGATTATTACCTTGTTGATAGTTCCTTGGGTAGCCTCTATTGAATCCTCCCTGATTTTGGCCACCTTGGTAATTCCCTTGGTTGTAGTTCCGGCCTTGGAATGGTTGAGATGGTGCTCCACTGTTTTGGTTGTTTCCTTGAAAGTTCGGGTTGAGTTGGTTTGAAGAATTTCCATACCGAAGATTTGGATGGTTTCTCATTCCCGGATGATAAGTGTTGGAGTTCATGTCAAATTGTCTATTTTCTCCATACACTTGATTCACTTCTTCAACTTGTTCCGGGATCAATGGACATTGCAAAGCCGTATGTCCAAGCTCATCACAACTTTCACAAATCGGATATTCTTGAGAAACTTGAGCAACACCCCGATTTTCAGCTTTCCCCAACTTGGCAAATTTTCGTTCCAATGCCTCAAGTTGATCTTTGGTAGTTTGATCACTTGTTGATGAAGTAGAAGCAATTGGATGTCTTGCCCTTCTATTCGATTGAGCTTGCCTTTTTGAATTCACACTCATCTTCTCCAAGAATTCCCAACCATCATCTTCGGGATTAGTCAAGAAAGTACCATTGCTAATTGAATTCACATCTCTTTTCTCTTCTGGTAACAAACCATCATAAAAAGCCGTGATCAATTCCCATTTAGCAATCCCATGGTGTGGACATGTCCTCAACAACTCATTAAACCTCTTGAAAGCTTCATAAAATGTTTCACCCGATTGTTGCTGAAAAGTTCTTATCAAATTTCTTGCATCACTAGTCTTTTGCATGGTATAATACTCATCCAAGAATTGTTGTTGCATTTCAGCCCATGTAAAGATGCTACCCGATGGCAATGCTAAGAACCATTGCTTTGCTTTATCCTTCAAAGTGAACTGAAATAAGACTAGTTTGACTTCATCCGGTGAAAATCCTTGACCTCCAATGGTACCACATATTGCTTCAAACTCCGACAAATGCAAATAAGGCTCCTTCGATGCTTTACCATAAAAACTCGGTAGAATGCTCAAACATTGAGGTCTAACTTCAAAAGCTCTACCCCTCAACACCGGTGGTACTATAGGTGAAGCATTAATGGCTATGGCGGGTCGGAAATGACTATCAACTCCTTGTGGTGGAGGTTGATAGTTCATGTTTGGCATGGCACGGTTATGTGGTTGATGATTTAGTGGAACTCCACGACGGTATTGGCGGTTTTGTGGTGGACCATGAGGAACTCTTGGTCCTTGGTGGATGTATTGAGGTTGGTTATATTGAGGGTATTGGCGGTTTTGTGGTTGCACATAATCTTCCCCATCATTCCAATCATACCCATCCGAATGATCATCGAACCTCCCATAATCCCAATTGTCAACTCTATCATATACCGACTCCTCCGTATACCGTGATCCATCTCCAAAATAGGTTGGTGTTCCAAATCGGTGAGGGGTTGTGAAACCACTCCTCACGGATCGGGGTGGGTGTTGTTGTTGATGTTGGTTTAGAAGTTGGTTGTTTGGGTCAAGGTTGGTTTCTTGTTGAATTCCGGCGGGTTGGATGATTGGTGGTGGAGTTCCGGTGGGTGGAATGTTTCTTTGTGGGTTACCGGGATCACTCATGTTTGCACGGTGAAGTACTCGGTTCCTCCTAGCTGTTTTCTCAATTTCCGGATCAAACAACAAAGGTGACTTCTTCTTGGAATACCTCGTATGCATACACGACCTACAACCTGCACACAATCAACACACCTAGCGTAACACTGAACTACAAGAATTAAAAGAAAGAAATAAACAAACTACTACTAAAACTAAACTAATTCTTTTTGTATTTTTCTGAAATTTTTTAACTAAACTAATTTAAAACAAACTTTAACACTTTGCACACCGATTCCCCGGCAGCGGCGCCAAAATTTGATCGATGTCGTTGGACCGATCAAAAATATAAACTAAATACCACTAATTAGCAAGGGTAAGTCGAGTATCGTTTCCACAGGGAATCAAAGGAAAGTGCTAAACAAGTTGAAAAGTTAATTAAACTAGACATAAACTTAAAATCGCTTGATTGATTGATTTGATTAAAACTAAAAGTAATTGTGAACTTAACAATATAATTCAATAAAAAGAAAGTAGACCATTCTCATGCTCTCAATTATGCTTTCAAATATGTAACCTAACTTATATTCGTTGAAAATCACATAGACATGATTCGTTATAACGTTTGGATTGAATGAACTTAAGAACTAAATTAATCGGTTGTGATGATTCACGATAACGAATAACGAAAACCGGGGAATTGACACAACTAGATTTTCAATTCATTAAAGTAAAATTACAAGTTCATGAGAGATTCATTCAATAATCAATGATCAATTAACAAGTTAAAATCAATAGATAGATGAATTTCATTCAAAGTCATAAACAAGTAATCATTCAAACAATCCAAACAACATTAGATGTAAAAGACTAATGAGGAATTAAACATCTAACCCAACATGAATATGAGAAAGGTTGAGCATAAATGTCTTACATAATTGTTCACATGAGAATGATCAAAAGAAAACCTAGCCTATCATCTTCATCAATGATTCTTCAATGTTGGCTATGATCTCCATGGAATTGTGATATGATGATGAAATTGGGGTCTTGGGAATGTTGGGAACTGCTCCAGGTATGTGAAAATATGAGTGGTTAACTTCCAAGTTCGTGTTTGAATTAGATATAAACTGTTAGAAATTCAAAATAGTGCTTAGTTGTATTTGAATACATTGTATATTGTGTAAATATTGATAGGTTGAGGGGGAGCTTTTGTAATATACTTAGAGTATAAATACCCCTCAAACCTTTATTCCTTGTAACCTTTTTCCCCACTTCTGATAATCAATCAAACCAGACTTTCCACACACACACCTTTCTCTCTCTAAAACACACACTAACACACACACTTTCCACCATTGATGATTATCAACTTCCGCACATTAAACACGAATTAATAGGTTTTAACAAGTGGTATCAGAGAAAAACAACAATCTGTTGACGATCCAGAACAAATTTCAAGCAGATTGATGCTAATTTTGTTCAAAATTGAATTCGTGTTCTTCACCATAACCGTTTTGAAACTGTTACTGGTTTTTCATCAATTCACAATCAATTTTCACTTAATTTTCCTGTTTTTGTTTACAAATACATTCTAAATCACCTCTAAAAACATCCTGTCAAGTTTCAGAATCCAATTCACAGAATTGATCAAAATCCAAATTTTTGGAAAGTTGATGAGATTTTGAATTTTCAATTTGAGTTGATTTAATCCATGGAATTGTTTCTAGGGTTGTGCGCGATCGTATTCTGAGCATTTCTGGGTTTGAATTGAGTTCTAACTCTCAAAATTGAGTGAATTACAAGCAAAATAGTGAAATTCACGACTATTTTGTCCTTACTGCTGTTCTTGCTGGTTGACACTAAAACGATCTTGCTAAGACGATCTCCTTCAAGATCGTCCTAATGTTTTCCATCTAAGACGATCTTCCTCAAGATCGTTCTAAGTTCCAAATCCTAAGACGATCTCTCCAAGATCGTTTTAAAATTTTTGATTGGTTCTGTGTGAACTGTGTGTGGTGAATTTTAATTGGGTAACTAATCTCTTTGAGATTGGTTCTGCTCAACATTTTCTATACTTAGAAAATTTTTCAAGTTACAAGTTCTTAAGACGATCTTCAAACTAGACCGTCTTATTTCTTTCCTCAACAAAGTTTGTAAGACGATCTTCTCATAAGATCGTTCTACCATATCCTAAGACGATCTTCTCAAAGATCGTTTTAATTCAAATCTAAGACGATCTTCTCTCAAGATCGTCCTACCATTTCTATACTTAGAATTTTTTCAACCAGAAACATAACCACTTTCCAACCAATTTTAAGACGATCTTAAACCAAGACCGTCTTACTTTTTCAAGATTTTTTTACTTAGAAAAATTTTCTCAACCAATTTTTTAAGACGATCTTCATACAAGACCGTCCTACCATTTCTATACTTAGAAAATTTTAAACCAATACTTAAGACGATCTTCATTCAAGACCGTCTTATTTTTCATCATTAATACTTAGAAAATTTTCAACCAGTTTTCTAAGACGATCTCCCTCAAGATCGTTCTAAGTTCCAAATCCTAAGACGATCTTCTTCAAGATCGTTTTAATTCCAAAATTTTTTTTAATCAAAAATAATTACAAATCTTTGTTTATTCATTTCAGGGACAAAAATGAAGAATTCAGAGCTTGAGATCAGAAAGAAGTTCTTAGCCAAACAACAAAATATGAAACCATGGCTATTTGGAGATATTGATGCTGATTCTGAAGATCTCACATGCTTAATGACATCTGTCATTTCAACAACCAATCTTTCACAAAATACTTCACAAACTTCAACAAGTAAGGTACAATCCATTTCTGATGATGATTACTTGTCTGACCAAACAACTGCTGATACTTTGACAAAGCAAAATATTACTTTGAAAAACAATTTGAAAATGGCTAAACAAGAGTTTGATAAAATTAATGAAGATTTTTCAGAACTCTCAATAGCTCATGAAGCTCTCAAAGTGAATTATGATTCTTTAAAAGAAATGCATTTGTCAAGTAACAGTTCTCAGGTTGTTTCACCCAATGCTCAATTGACCAACAAATGTCAAGACCTTGAAAAAACTGTTCATTCACTCAAGCAAACCATTGAAACTTTAAAGCTTGAGAAAGCCAATGAATGGTTAAGAGCAAATGCAAGACAAGCTGATGTTGAGTTTCTCACAAATAAAATGAAAGATTTTAGACCCAACTGTGAAAAACATGAAAGACAGATTTCTGATTTAAACAGTACTTGTTTTCTCAAAGGAGTTGAAATTGAAACTCTTCAAAAACAAGTTGAGGATTTGAAAACAAACATTTTGTTTTATCAAGAAAAAATCTATAAAATTGAACAAAATCCTCTTCTGAATTTCACGGCTTATTACAATAAGTCGAAGATTGATAGATCAGAACTTCTTCTTGGTTTGGGTTATGAGAATCCAACACATTTAGAAAAAATCAAAAAGGAAGACCTTGGTCCACTTTATGATGGAAAATGTCTTAGATTTGGCATGATTCAAGAGTTCATCAGACCATCTGAGGATGACTTTGAGTCAGATGATGTTGAAAGACAAAAACCAAACAATTTTCAGATTGATTATGTTGCTATTAATGATACATACAAGAAAACTCATAAAAGATCCATCTATGAGTTAGAAGAAATTGGATGGCTAATGATTACAAGAAGGAAGTTCCTGATAGGAAAATTAATTCAAATTTGAGTAATCTAGCTAAACCATGGTCGGTAAGAAATTCTAAACCTTTGATTGTTGATTCCAATGGGATTGTGGTGAATCTAAAGAATAAACCTCTTGTTCGAAAACCTCATTTATATACTTTGAATGATTCCACTAACCCCAAAGGACCCATTCAAAGGTGGGTACCTAGAAAAACCTAATTTTGTTTTGCAGGTAATAAAGGTCTGTGTTTAGTATTTCAATCTCGAATACTGTTCAACACATGATCCTGAAATGAGTTTCTTTTCAAGATAAAATGAAAGATTTTAGACCCAACTGTGAAAAACATGAAAGACAGATTTCTGATCTAAACAGTACTTGTTTTCTCAAAGGAGTTGAAATTGAAACTCTTCAAAAACAAGTTGAGGATTTGAAAACAAACATTTTGTTTTATCAAGAAAAAATCTATAAAATTGAACAAAATCCTCTTCTGAATTTCACGGCTTATTACAATAAGTCGAAGATTGATAGATCAGAACTTCTTCTTGGTTTGGGTTATGAGAATCCAACACATTTAGAAAAAATCAAAAAGGAAGACCTTGGTCCACTTTATGATGGAAAATGTCTTAGATTTGGCATGATTCAAGAGTTCATCAGACCATCTGAGGATGACTTTGAGTCAGATGATGTTGAAAGACAAAAACCAAACAATTTTCAAATTGATTATGTTGCTATTAATGATACATACAAGAAAACTCATAAAAGATCCATCTATGAGTTAGAAGAAATTGGATGGCTAATGATTACAAGAAGGAAGTTCCTGATAGGAAAATTAATTCAAATTTGAGTAATCTAGCTAAACCATGGTCGGTAAGAAATTCTAAACCTTCTACTGTGATTTCTAAACCTTTGATTGTTGATTCCAATGGGATTGTGGTGAATCTAAAGAATAAACCTCTTGTTCGAAAACCTCATTTATATACTTTGAATGATTCCACTAACCCCAAAGGACCCATTCAAAGGTGGGTACCTAGAAAAACCTAATTTTGTTTTGCAGGTAATAAAGGTCTGTGTTTAGTATTTCAATCTCGAATACTGTTCAACACATGATCCTGGAATGAGTTTCTTTTCAAGAAACAATCTCAAATAAGTGCTCCTTACCAATGCGCTTACTTGCCTCTGCATGTTCTGTACAAATCCTTCATCTCTTTCTCTTTCATTCATTATCTGTCAAACATTGATGCTATGTTTATGTGCAAAGTGCTTAAATATCATGCAATGTTTGAGGGGGAGAAAAAGGATAATTCATGAATCTAGGGGGAGTTTGTGTATTTGCACTATTTGAAGAGAACTCATTGTTTATTTTAGAAAAACCAAAAATATTTTTTTAATTGATGTATCTTACTTAGTTTAAATAAAAGTTTTTTTTTGTTATTTTGTTTTGGTGTTGGTATGATTAAACAAAACCTAAGCCCAATTTTTTTCTTTTACCATAAGCCCATTTTCTTAAAAGATCAAAGCCCATTTTTTCTTAATCCATGTTCTTCAAGACGGGTCAAAACTCACCCGACCCAACTAATCGGGTTTCCTCTTCCTTAAGGAAGAGGGAAACTAATTAGTTTCTTTCTTTTCATTTCTTTAATTTTATTCCAGTTTCCCATACACTCTCTCAAATCATTTCAAAAACATTGTTGGCTGATCATTGAAAAAGGATAAGGGTTTTGTTGGTGATCTCTTTCTAAGCATTTTATTCCATAATCACTTTGTCTTCAGATCACTTATTCAAGTAAGAAACTGCACTTAAATGTTGAATTTATTTTGTTCATTTCTTGAATTTTTGATTGACTGGTAATAAAACTGTGATGTTGGATTGATCTAGATGCATGTCTAGGCTATATGTGTATGTTTATTATATGTTTCTATGCTTAGTATTGAGATTTCGAAAATTCAAAAACCTGCAACTCATTGTGTTTTATGAAGAAGATGACCTAAGACGATCTTCGAGTTGTTTTTAGGTTATTTGTCTTGATTTTAGTGATTGGGTTGTGATTGTTTACTTCCTGTTATTCATATAAATGTTTTGTTATGCTTAAAATGAATCATATTTGTGTTAAGCAAAACCTGTTTGGAAATAAAATGATTTTGGCAAAGTCCTTGTATTTTCGAAGTCTTTTTGTCTCTAAGACGATCTTGCCCAAGACGTCCCATGTTCATTTTTCCATACTTAACGTTTTTTTTTAATTTTTTTTTTTTTTTTTTTTTTTTTTTTTTTTTTTTTTTTTTTTTTTTTTTTTTTTTTTTTTTTTTGTGTCAAAGTGCTTTGTATTATCATATAATCACAATTTATTTGAAATACAGGGAATCGAACGCCTTTGTGTACTTCCTTGCTATTTTAAATACCTTGTACTTATATGATTATACTTTATATTCTGCGTTTATCTTCTCATTTCAAATGATTTATTTAAATCATTTGAGTGAACCTTGTTATTTGCTATTCAAACATTATTTTTTTTGTATGCATTAAATTTTCTTTTGTCTTAAAACAGAAAAATCAAAAATGGATCATCAAGAAATTATTGAATATGATGAAGAGATTGCACTAAATGAATCAATTGAAGAAATTCTCGTTGCCGGAAACACAAGAAATATGAGAAATAACAGAGCATTATATGATCCATTCATTGCTCCCGGCTTTCAAATAGTTCCAAGAATTCTTCATAATCATCCTCTTACATATGTACTTACTGTTGAACAAGACTTAGCTGAAGTCTACCTCTTTGATATGTGGAGATCAATTACCTTTGTTCAACCATATGATCCAACAAATCCAAAAGCAAAAGCTAAATCAAAATCTCCTGAACTTCGTCGTCAAGGCTACTTTCAATATCAATTGACTTCAGGAGAAACAACATATGAGTTTGAGTTCAATATAGATGACTTCAGAAGGATTTTAAGACTACCTGAAGCAGACTTCAATGGACATGTTAATTATGATGATTTTGAGTCCAATGAAGAGATGTTTGCTGCTTTAATTTCCATTGGCTATGAAGGTTCTTTATCTAGGACCAAAGATTTCAAGTTGAAAAATCTACCAAAAATCTGGTATTATGTGTACTCCATCTTAAGCAACTGCTTAACTCCTTACACAAGAGGGATGGACAATCTGACACAGCCAATGCTGCACATCTTCTATGGTGTTGTTTTCAACAGACATTATGACATTGCTCAACTTCTGTGGGATCAGTTGGTAGTATTAGTAAATGGCAAAATCTCTGCTCCCAAGAAGTATATTCCATTCATTAGATTTCTAACAGCAATTGTCTACAGTGCCGTCAGACAGGAGAGAAGCATTCCAAGGCTTCTAAACAGCAGCCAAGTGACAATACATTTTTACAAATATGTCAGAGATTCAGGAGCTGTTAATTATAATTTTCTGATTCCATCATTCCTGTTAGACATGGTTTTAGATTCTGATGAAGATAAGATTGCTTATCTGGACTGGATTAGAACAGCAATGAGACCGGAAAGCCTCCCGGTTTCTTCCCAAGCTGTACATAGGACACCTGGTGAGGGGTCAAGTGTTAAAAGAAAAGAGCGTGAGGGTGAATCCAGTTCCAGTAAGCCAAAGAGAAAGAAACAAAGAGGCGAAATGTTTGTGTTAAGGCTGAGTAAGCAAGTGCACCAAAAGAAGAAGAAAAAGAGTTCTTCAAAGAATCTCAAAAGCAAAGCTCAAGCTGAACCTTCTTCTGAAGAGACAATATCTGCTTCTGGTTCTCCAAAACCAATTCGATCACCACCCCCCAGAACACAAACACCTCAAACACCATCATCTCCATCTTCACCAAAATTACCTCAATCACCAATTCATCAATCTTCACCACTTCCGGAAATTACAACACCTGAACCACCTATCATACCTCAATCTACCTCAACCATACCTTCATCATCTTTTGTCCGATCTCCTCCACCGACATATACTCAAGGCCGAAAGAAATCAATTCCTGTGAATATTCGCAAAACTTTTAAAAGATCTCGCTTTGAGTATGACCGATTTCAAGAACCCGAACCAGAAGAAATGATTTCTACTGATAGTGATGCATCCGATGATGATGCCAATCAGTTTGCTGATGATGTTATGGACATCCCGGAGGGACAAGGAAGGACTGAGGGAGGGGTTGAAAATCTCAGAGAGGTTGAGAGGTCAGGGATAGGTGAAAGGCAAAAAGAAAAAGTTGGCCTCCAATTAGTCTTAAACCAATATCAACGCCGGGTTTACCCTAGAGTAGAAGTCGAGAACTACCCATTCTCGCTTGCACCAAACTCTCCCAGCCATTCTGACTCCTCACAACAGGAGTTAGTCTCAGAAATACACGGGGAACAGCCACGCTCACCACACTCTCCTCATTTGGAGGATGAGAGTGTTGAAAATAGAGAGGACCAGCCCCACCTCTCGCCTTCAGTTCATGCACTAGAGTCTAGATCTATTAGGCACACGGAATCACAAGCCCAGTTGAGTACTGGTGCCGGAACAAGCGGAGAGGAACCCACTTTGTGTGACCCTCAAGGACAGCTTGGAAATCCTGCCTTAGCTAACATCACGCCAGCTTTAGCCGCAGGTAACAGTCCTCAGACAGAGACTGGGGAGCAGTATGAACGCCGTTGTGACACTGCTGTTCCTCAGGATCAACCTGAGACTGTATTAACGGGCATTCTCAGTGACCCCGGAATTGTTAGTGGTGTTGCCCAACAACCACCTGATTCTGGTTGCAAAGCCGAATCATCAACTGTTGTTCATACTTTTGAACCAACAGGAAATCCTGAGACAGTCATGATGTCTTCAGGTCAATCAGTAGAATCACTTGAGACTACTGATATGCCAATTTCTGATATTCCATTACCACCTGAGGCTCAAAGAATAATTGCTCAATTTGTTGAAGGGATTGAAGAGGGACAAAGGAGTGAACTGCTTATATCAAGGAACACAATCACTGGTAAACTTCCTGCTTCACCATCAACTTCTCAACCACCAAGATTGTATACTGGAGGTACTTTACGAATTCGTTCTCCAGAAGAAACTCCAACCCCAACACATACAACAACAACAACAACAACACCCCCACAAACAACAACAACAACAACAACAACAACAACACCCCCACAAACAACAACAACAACAACCTTACCACCAACTCCACCATCACAATCATTTCCAGATCCAAGTTCACCACATCATTCTTCAAGTTCATCTTCTGAATCATCTGATTCATCTGAATTCTTAAGTGATTGCTCACCAAAAAGAATTGCCACCAGTGGGTTATCTACCGATACTTTAATTGTTGCTCTCATGAATCGGTTGAGATCAGAAGAACCCCATCTTTCTTCACATAAACGATCAATTTTTCAATCACTTCTTGCATACTTGTCTTTCCAAAATACACAACAGGAACAACAGGCTCAAATTGAAGCTCTTCAAAAGCGAGTTACTGAACTTGATCAACAATGTCGACTGGCTAATATCTCAAGGCGTCGGGATGATCAAGACCCTGATGATCAACCCGAGGGGGAGAATATGAGAGATATTAGAGAGGGTCATGAGACACAAGCTCAAGATGATCAAGAAACTGTTCAAGAAGTTGTCACAGAGACTCAAGGAGGAACTCTAATTCAAGAAGATTCAGATGATTTACCTCCACTCATCAGAAATATTTCTCATTATTATTCTTCCACATCAAGTTCTGATGAGTCAAGTGATCCTGATCCATTTCAACCAGAGAATGGTCATGATGATGAGTCTGATTCAGATAAACCTGATGATGCTCCAGCAAGTATTGCTCAAGAAGAATATGGAGAGGATATATTTGAAGAGATAGTCTATCAGCTCAGAAACCCAGAAAATCTTGAGACTCCAAATGAACTTGGACAAGGAGTTAGACATCCAAGAATCTCAAGAAATACGATATGGCAGATCAATGAAGGGTATTTTGCTGAGAATTATGAACAAATTTTGGATTTGAGAACTAGACCTGAAGAAATGGTGTGCAGAGCTAGATATCTTGAAGAAAGAGCCTTTCAAATTTATTGCTCATCAAGTGAAAGACTCAACATGACCTTGAACCGATTAAGAGCATTCTTTCTGTTCAGACATCAAGGTCAAAGAGATGCTTATATGGAGCTAATGAATGCTGAAAGTTCAGTGAGAGCTGAATGGTGGTATCAACAATTTCAAATTCCGATAACCAAAGTCCTTCAGTTGTTTACTCCTCTCAAAAACCACAATCTTCGACTTGTTCGATTCAGAGTTCGTCGAGCAGATGGCAATATTTATGTTGTTCAAGAAGAATCTTTTCAACATATGACGATCTCAGACATCTTATTTCTCTACAACCAATATGCCTATCTGTAGCCTACGAAGCATTGAAGAGTCATATTCAAGCATTGATCAGATTCTATGAATTCAATGACTTTCAGATTGGATTAGAAAGAAGAACTAGAAGAATTAACCTCACAAAACCAAATCAAAGAGCCAGAGGTTACGAGCTAGATTCATATCAGATTGGAGATCCAATTGAAAATTTGGATGGTTTTGTTTTCATCAATCATCTGAAGAAAAAGATCTTCATTCGTGCTTCTGAGTTTCCCAAATACTCAGATGGTACATTGAAATATTGTATGTCAATTCTGAATGCAATAGATGAAGATTCTGACAATGAAGAAGATGAACAAATCAAGTCTCAGAGAGAAGACCATTTAAGACGTATCAAAAATACTCTTGATATGCGTCAGAAGATTAGAGATCTTATTGTCACAAGAACTCCCAAATCTCAAGAAGGAGTCATACATACCAAGACAGGTTCATGGGTTCATTGGAATCCTAGTCATGAACGTGGTCCCCATAATATTCCTCCTGTCAACTTCCAAGATAACATCAGATTGCCAGATGAACGTCCTGTTGGTGATAACTGGCACTTTATCCCTAAGAAGTTTTGGAATGACTCATGGAACAGTTATAAGAAGAGAGCATTCTGGAGTGCAAAGATTGACAAGCCATCAACATCAAATGCTGCACGACGATATAAGAAAAGGAAGAACAAGCAGAGACGTGCAAACAAGAGGAGGAGACAACATAGAAAGTGATGATAGACAACCAAGCACTAAGGGGGAGAATGTTAGAAATTCAAAATAGTGCTTAGTTGTATTTGAATACATTGTATATTGTGTAAATATTGATAGGTTGAGGGGGAGCTTTTGTAATATACTTAGAGTATAAATACCCCTCAAACCTTTATTCCTTGTAACCTTTTTCCCCACTTCTGATAATCAATCAAACCAGACTTTCCACACACACACCTTTCTCTCTCTAAAACACACACTAACACACACACTTTCCACCATTGATGATTATCAACTTCTCGCACATTAAACACGAATTAATAGGTTTTAACAGATATAAACTGAAAATAAAACAAATCCACAAAATTCGGATTTTCCTTCAGGTGGGGGCGTAAGGTACGGCTAATCTGGGCGTAGGTTACGCCTGTTGATTTTTGCCCAGCGTAAGGTACGCCCAATGCTGGCGTAGCCTACGCCCATTGTTTCTTTAATTTTCCAGATTTTTGCTTCTTTGACTCTTTTGACTCGTGCTTGATCCTTTTAGCTCCAAATCGCAACTTATGACCTGAAACACTTAACAAACATAAACACGCCCTAATCGTCTATTAACCTTCACAAAACATGTCATTTTCATATCCTAAAGTTATACGAATTAGGCGTTTATCACTAGGTGATGTGTGAAATCTAGTTTAATAATTTGTAACAAGATCTACCGCTAACTGACTACAACACACTTACGGGCAGTGTACCCGTTCGTATGTAATATAGCTAACTGGCAAGACCAGGATCGAACACAAGGACTGAATGTTGCACTTAAGGTTGTAAAAATGTGAAACAAGTAAAAGGTTTGGGTGTGACCGAGTTGTCACTTTGCGTTTTGAAAGCTAAATAATTAACAAGTAAGTAAAAGTACTCAACCGGTATTAGCGAGAGCACACAAAAATAGTTTGATTTGTAAACAATAATTAAAAAGCCATCTATGTTGAATCCGCTCCACAAGAAGTCTAGGTTGCATGTGGGTTAAGCTCAAAATTCATTAATGTTGGTGATAATAATCGTGACATGACAAAAACACAAACGGGTGCACCTAGTTTGTAAAATCGACTCAACCACCTAATCAATTCAATTTCTTGCAACAAGTGGTACCACCATCCCTATTACAATTCCTTGAACTAACTAGTTTGTTTGATTATTTAAATAACAATTTTATCTTTGTGAAAGAAACGTGGTACCACCAACCATTAAATCCACTTAACAAAGTAATTTCTATTAAACTTGTATCATTTGCTATCATACCATGACCTAGCAAGAGTTGTTCATAGACAAACAACTAAAATAATACTTGTATTCAACTAGTACCACTAACGAAAAACACAAATATCACCAACAACACAAGATTAAGTGTAAGAAATCACTTCATTAAGATCTTGACAAAATGTTAAGTAAAACCAACTTGAATTCAAATTATTATGCAACCATGACTAATTGTTTCACTTCATCTTCATAGATGTATAGAGATTTAGCTACTCATGATGAAAAGAGCTAAAGATTCAATTAAAAAGGAGAACATAATGTACCAAATTAGAGAAATAATCCAAATCGAGGTAACAATCGAGCTACAATCACTAATCGAGAGCCAAAATTAATCTTTAAGTCTTCAAATGAGTTGGAGTAATGAAAACCCTTGGAAAAACCGTCAAAAACGGCTGCTTAATTAAATGTGTGAGTTGAAGTATCCAAGATTAGGTTTAGGGTTGAGTGGGGGCTGGTATTTATACCCCAGGAGAGAGAAAGTCGAGCTGTCAGACAGATATCGCGCCGCGAGGGTTGCCAAAACTGGAGCATTTCAATCCAGGGATTTTTGTCGCGTCGTGATTCCCTGGTCTCGCGCCGCGAAGGAGATTTTGTGAAGGCTCGCGCCGCGATGAACCTTGGTCGCGCCGCGAGTTGCTTCAGTTCTTGCTTTTCCAGCTTCGTTCTTCATCATGCTTCATCCGTTAGTGCATATGGACCATTCCTGAACCATTTTCTATCATTTATGAGCGATGTACCTGCTGTAGACCTGAAACCACTATACGCACAAAAAAACAAGTATAAACGGCTACAAAACGAGTATAAAACGTCCAAATAAGATGTGGAAATATGCATAAATTGAGACACATCACTAGGCCTTACTTTTTAGGTATTATATGTTAACTCGATACTTATGAAGTAAGTTGTGGTCTTTGTAGCACGTCGTATATTAGTGGATCACCTTGGAAAGCGGTAAATCTTGTGTAATCGCATCAGGTGAGTTTTGTAGTCCCCTACTCGATTGAGATTCGGGCTGGAAAGTGTACACATATACTTGTTGCTTGATTCGTTGCTTGTTTGATTTGGTTGTACATTCGGTTATTATTATAGATTGTGATTAGGATAAGGGTGCATAAATGGAAGACGATAATGCCTTCAAAGGGTTATAGATGTGGTGGGAAGGCTGTGGTGACCCTATATATAAGCATCTATGACTCATTGAAAGTAGAATCGTTCCAAAGTGTATGTACATAGTATATGATGGATGTGATGGACTTGTTGATTAGTTGATGTGATGAACTAGTGATTGAGACGGACGTTCACGTATTGATATACTCGATGTTTACTGATGGTTGCATGCTTTTGATGTTTGGTACGACGTACACCCAAGTATTATATATACTTGATGATTGAGTTGGTGCACCCAAGTACTTGCATGTGCTTGATGATTTGGTACAATGTACACCCAAGTATTATATATACTTGATGATTGAGTTGGTGCACCCAAGTACTTGCATGTGCTTGATGATTTGGTACAATGTACACCCAAGTATTACATATTTGATGATCTGAGATGACATTGTGTGATTAATTGCATTGTTGACGTTGTGAGATACATATGACGCATTTATTGTTATTGAGACCACTTGTGCATGTTTATTACACGTTTACTAACTATTTTGTGCCATTACTTGGTTGAGTACTTGTATGAGACGAGGTTATGCTATGAGCAAACCTAAATTATGTTTATGTGTTGTATAAGGGCTTATCGTAAGTTACTTCTTGTCTTTATCTTATTCATATTGTACATGGTTGATGATGGTTCCTTGTGATCCATTACTACGAACGCACCAACCTAGTGTTGACCTTGTTTAGTACACTTTGCAGGTAATCAAGTGAATCCAAGGCGTGATGGATGATTTGTGCTTGTGCTAGGACTCGGGCTTGGACTTAGATGGATCCAAGATTCATTTGCTCTTATTTTGCATTATGCTTAGGATCGATAGCCATCTTTTGATCATTCTTTTGTAAACGTTTTTTGGTTACTTGCTCCTTATGCATTTTGTACTTGATTGTTGATGTTGGATTCACTGAATCCTTTTTATTCATAAAGATCATGTCCTGCGATAATTCCATGCTTATGCTATATCTTTTCCGTAATATTCCTTTCCTATCTTGGGGTGTTAGAGATGTATATGTTAATGTGTTTAAGATGCCAAATATGTGTAAGATGTGTTTAATGTGTCAGTAAGTATTCCCGTTAAGTCGTTTGAGCCTTAAATGTGAAGATGTAAAGTTGAGGGGCCTAAGTGCAAGCTTAGGAAAGTGTGTCCAGCAGATTTAGGGGTAATTAGACCCTAATCCTTCTCATTATTCAGTTCCAAATTACATTCTTCTAGCGCTAGGCCGCCCCCTCCCATCCTTGATCAATTTTTGTGCGATTTCACACGTTTTCGGGTATGTTGATCAAGCTTTTTGCATCCTTTTTGTAATTCTTTTCATAACTGATCTAGGTCATTAGAGGATCAATTGATGTTGAAAACGTGTTTTTGATCGATTTGGTAACCTAAAACGATTGTTATTGTATTGCAAATAAATTGGATGTTAAGGGTTGTTTTCATGGCACCATTAGAGTCTTAAAATGATGAATTTTGAGGGTTAAAAGTCGTTCTTGGGTTTTGGGATCATTTGGTTTTGTTTGGCTTTCGTTTTGGATGAAGATCAAGTAAGGGTTGCTGGTTCGTCCAGTAGGTGCAGTGCACCTCTAAAAAGGGTGCGGCGCACCGTGTGTTTTGAAGGGAGGTGTGGCAGTGAGTGTGGCGCACCATGAGATAGGTGCGACGCACATTGTGTTGCCGAGAAGGAGTGCGATGGGGAGTGCGACACACCCTTACCTTTCCTCTTATTGTTCCATCAGCTAGTGCGGCGCACCATGGACAAAGGTGCGGTGCACCTAGCCTATGTGTGCTGACAATTATTGTTTAATGCTTAGCTCATTCGTCATTCGTTCTAGGTTTGCCGGGAGTACTTATCAAGCACCGTAAGCTTACTTTATGTTGTTGTGAGCCCATATAAGGTAAGATACACAACTTTGTCACGCTGAGGGTTCAACAAAACATAGTTTTCGTATAATAACTTCTCCAAATTGTATCTTGTTTGCTTATGTGTATTCTGGATTACATGGGAGGTGATATGGGCTATGTAGATGCATATCGAAGCCTGAAATGCAACCTCAATGATATGTAATGTTATAAGATGCTATGATATGATGTGAAATGCTATGAAATGCTTTGAGATGTTATATAATGATATACGATATGAGATGATAGATGATATGCAATGATAGATTATATGCATTGACATATGATATATGATGAACTATGATATGAGATGAAAGATGTTATGTAATGATATACGATATGACATGATAGATGATATGCAATGATATGCGATATGAGATGAAAGATGATATGCAATGACTTACGATACGTGATGAACTATAGTATGCAATGATAGAGGATATGAATATTTGCATGTGTAGATGTGAAATGTGATGATTACATGGCTTGTTCATCTAGTTCACTAGACTTTGTAAGTTGTCATGACACGTGCACATTTAAGGGCCCAAACGTTAAGATGAAACTATATGATGAATGTTTAGGTAATGTGCACACCTAAACTATATGAGATGTGAAATCGAGCTCGTAATTTAGATGAAAGTGTTAAGCTTAACCCGTACTTGCCCTTGCCCGGCTAGTGCGTAGATGTGGTTGCTTGGGTCGCTCCTTGAAGCATGGTAAGATGTGATTGAGTAACTCCGGGAGGCCTAACCAGCCCCATTGTCTTGAACATACTGACTACTCCAAGATTGGCTTGTCATTCCTTAACGACATTGATGGACCGCCGTAAGGCTTATTGTTAAGTCCAAGTTTCATTGGACTTGTTCCAGTAGTAAAGACTGGAGCACCACTGAAGATTTGTCCAGAAATAATAGAAGACCAGTGAACGCGTTACTTGTACAGGAAATCTGGAAGGCACCAGATTTCAGTTCACTAGACTTCACTCCAGTCAAGATCTATTCCACTGAAGACATTCTCACTGAAGTCAAAGACTGAAGTCTGAAGAAAGAAGACTGACAAATGGCGGGGCCCACTGGCAATCTTAACTGATCGACGACTGGAGCTTTTGTCAGTGTTCCAGAACTTACAAATCTGAACACTGATTATGAGGAATTGACTTTTTGCCTTTACACACTTTTATCCGGACATCCATTTGTCTATTATTAAAAGTACACACGCGTGTAAAGGTGGTTGGTTAAAGTAAGACAAGTCACATCAACATGACGTTATCCTTGTACTTTAACCAATGCATTTAAGGAATTAAAGTTGTTTCCTTAAATGCATGCAACCATATTTGTACGGCATAATAAATTCACTGGTGAATTTATTTGCCTATAAATACCAAGTCATTTCCCTCGTACAAATTACTTTTTGCAATTTGGTGAACTTTCTTAAATACTCTCGATCGCTAAAAGGAATACTTCACAACTTTAAGTATTTCGATCTAAGGAGAATATTTACCAAGTATAGATCATGTGTAATTCATAGATTGTTAGGATATTTACACTTGCGTATTATCTTGGTTCCGCAACAATCTTGTATTTTATTTATCATCAATAAATAAAATACACTTGAAAATTACATTGTGTTCCACCAAGTTATTTACTTTATTGCTTTAAGTCTTGTATTACTTTATTTATATACTTGCATTTATATTTAAGTAATACTAGTCCATTTCTAGTATTGTATCTCTAAATAAGTAAGACTTATTTAGAGATTGTTCTTGAAGTATTTTACACTAGTGGGTTAAACTATCAAGTGAGGGACTTACAAGTGGTATCAAAGCAGAAGGCTAACATACTTGCTAGATCTGCTTCTTGATGGCCAACCCAGAAAATACTCAAGGAGGTCCTGGTCCTGACCATAATCTTAATGAACAAAATGACCCACCACCTGTTATCAATACTAATCCCCCACCTCCTACTCCTCCTGCTCCTTCACATGTGCATGTGCACTACTCAAACACACCTGTTCCTAGATTCAGTGGGAACAGTGATGAGTTTGGGACGTGGAAAGCTAGGATGATTCTTCACATAACCCGTATTGAGAGGTACATGATGAAAATTTTAAATGAAGGACCCTATGTACCAACTGTACCTCTCAACCCTCTACTTGATCCAACTAGATCTAGAAGAGAAAGGGATAAAAGAGAGGAACACTGGTCAGATGAGGAGAGGAGATTGGTTGATTTAGATACCAAGCTCAAAAACATGATCCTTGCTGCCGTTCCAGAAACCCTAATCCCCACACTAGTTCTTTTTCCCAGTGCTAAAACCATGTCGGATGAACTGGTTACCCAGTTTGAAGGAGGTGATGACACTATTGTCACCAGAAGAGTCTATTTAAATAAGAAGTATGAGTCAATTTTTGCTCTTCCAAATGAGTCTCTCATTGGTACTTACACCAGATTTATGAGCATTATCAACCAGTTGAGAGGACTGGGGGTTGAGAAAGACAAGGATATACTTCTTGAAAAATTTTGTGATATTTTACCCACAAAATGGTCTCATATGATCCTGGTTTTAAGGCAGGGTAAAACTTTGCACTCCCACACTCTAGCATCCTTATATGGAGCCTTCAGGTATACTGAAGAAAATCATGCTCAGAGAGTTGTGGCAGAGCAAGATGCCTTAAACCATGCTTCCAGTTGTTCCACTGTGGTCAGTCATACTGAACCACCTTGTGCAGCATTAATATCTTCCGAGAATGTATTTTCTATGAAGAAGATGATGTCTGAATTAATGGAATCTGGAGTAACAACTGGTATTTCTTCAGACTGTGATGAAACTGACAATGATTGCTAAAATGTTTAACCGTTTCAAAGCAAAAGCAAATAGGTCCAGTGGACAACATGCTTCCAGTACTTCAACTGATAAGGCTAATCTGACATGCTTTAAGTGTGGCAGTAGAGGCCATTTCATGAAGGAATGCAAGTCCAGTCAGTTTGTATCCCAGACTGGTCCATCTGTTTCTTATCAAAAGCCTGATGATAGCTACAAGTCCAAGTACAAAAAGTTTAAGGCTCATGTTGCTCTCATGTCTCAGGAGAAAGATAATAATAAATGCATGATTGCAACCACTGAAGAAAAATGGGTTCCCTCTTATGATTCCTCTAATGATGAAGAAGAGGAAAGAGATTGTTGTTATATGGCTCTGGTAGACCAAGAGCATCTGGTGAATGAAGATGTCACATCTAGTAGATGGGTGGACATAGTGATCAAAAAGGTCAGTGAATATGATGCTGAGACTGACCCTGAACTAAAATTGGACATTGCAGAAGCTCTTAATTCTGACTTAATTTTTGTTGAAACTGTAAGATCTGACAGTGTTAAAGGTCTTGAAACAGATTTTACTGAACTCTCTTCATGTCAGCAAAATTAAAAGAACTGCAAGATATTGAACTGGCTTTTAAAGCACAAGTTTTGGTAACTGAACAACTGGTTCAAGAAAAACATGACCTTGAAATAATTTTAGAAAAAGAAAAACAGGTCATTAAATCATGGCTAGAAACAAGAAAGCCATATGATGCAGCAGTAAATCAATTTCCAACTCAAAAACATGCTTATCTGGATGGAAATACCAATGTTGCATCACTTGTCCCAGTTATTGACTGTCTACCAAAGGAAGTCAGGCCCAAAACCATTTATGATGAGCCTGATGTTGCCAGTACTAGTGTTCTACCAGTTCAATCCTCCGAAGTCAAAACTGGAGCATCACAGATGCCTGCTCCAGTCAAAAAGGTCAATCAGAAGAAACCTTTGCCTCAGTCTGCTTCTAAGGAACCTTCAGTTCCAAAGAAAAAGAATGTCTCCCTTCCTAAGCCTAAAGTCCAGTCAACTGGTAAGGCTCAGGTGTCATCTGAAGAAAATATTTTGTTAAGGTTGGAGAGCCAGTTTCAACTACTGGCTCGTCAGGTTCAAAGCTGTAATGCAAGATTAAACAACTTTGAGAGTATTTCATCTGGCCCTAAACAAAATTTAAAACCTTTTTTAAAGAAAGATAAAACTGTTTCTCCAGTTGAGAAGAAAAAGAAAAAGGTGTCAAAACTATCAACTCCAATCAAGTTTTCAGAGAAATCTGTTGTACAAGAAAGTGAACTCAACCAGATACCCCCAGGGACTTATAATGGAGAGTCCAGTGAACCCATCAGTCGATGGGTTCCCAAATCTAACTAATCAATCTGGTGGATGTGCAGGGCGATCGAAAGAAATATATTTGGTATCTTGACAGTGCAGCTGGCAGGATAATGACCGGATGTAAGACCCTGCTGGAGGAGTTCAGAATTTCTGATGGACCCTCCATTACTTTTGGAAATGATGGTTGTGGAAAAACTGAGGGGTATGGTGTCCTGAACAATGGACAAGTCAAATTCACACGTGTTGCATATGTGAATGGTTTGAAATACAACCTGATCAGTGTCAGTCAACTGTGTGATGATGGCTTCCAAGTTCTTTTCAATATATCTCAGGGTACTGTATTCAACAAGGACTGGAAGGTAGGATTGATTGCTCTCGGAAGAAGAAATGTGTATGTGATGGATATGGAAAGCTCTCCTTCAGAACAGTGTTTCTATACAAAAGCTGATGAAGACACCAACTGGTTATGGCATAAGAGGTTATCCTATTTGAATTTCAAAAATATTAATAAGTTGACTAGAAAGCAACTGGCAGATGGGATACCTCCAGTTTCCTTCAAAAAGGAAAAGACATGTCTAGGATGTGAGATGAGTAAGCAAAAACGTGCCAGTTTCAAGACCAAGCAGAATTTCAGCATATCTGAACCACTTCATATGCTTCACATGGATCTCTTTGGTCCAGTGAATGTTCAGACTCGTGCTGGTAAAAGATACACCCTGGTGATTGTTGATGAATTTTCCAGATATTGTTGGGTTATCTTTCTCAGGTCAAAAAGTGAAGCTGCTGCTAAAATCATCGCTCTTATCAAGCAAATTGAACTCAAATATAAGCGAAAAGTGTGTCAGAAGTGACAATGGAACAGAATTCCAGAATGCCACACTGGAGTCATTTTGTACTGACACTGGTATCTCTCAGAACTTCTCATCAGCACGCACTCCATAGCAGAATGGGGTGGTTGAAAGAAAGAATCGTACGCTGATAGAAGCTGCCAGGAGTATGCTAGCTGAATCTGGTCTAGCTACCAGTTTTTGGGCTGAAGCTATTGCTACTGCATGCCACACCCAGAACCGGTCAGTCTATGTGAAAAGACACAAAAAGACAGCCTATGAAGTCCTTAGGAATCGAAAGCCAAATATTGGTTATTTTCATGTCTTTGGATGTCCAGTGTACATCCTGAACGATTCCAGTCAGTTAGGCAAATTTGATGCCAAAGCTGATGAAGGTTACTTCTTGGGTTATTCAGCCATTCGTAAAGCCTTCAGAGTCTATAACAAGAGACTGGAGAAGGTTCATGAGTCAATACACGTCACATTTGATGAATCAAATTCTGCAATCTATAAAAAGCCAACCCTTGAAACACCCCCAGTAACTCCAATTGTCTTCTGTGAATCTGATCCTATCAACTACAATAAAGATTCTAAAGAAAAAGTTTCCAGTCATCCTGATCTGGAACCTGTTCAAATTGAAAAACCTCCTAGTAGTACTCCTTTCTATCCTTCAATAAGTTTCAAACTACCCTCTGAACTTGTTATTGGATCAGATGTTCGTACTACTCCCCCAGTATCAGTTCCAGTTGAAGCTACTGAAGTACATCAACCTTCCACTGATGTGTTCCAAGACGCCAGTTATGATCTCCCAGATTCTGATGAAGATGTGGAGATGGTTTATGAAGAACCATGGGTGCCAGTTGACAATGTTGCCACTGAAGCACCCCAACTGAATTCTTGCACTGATATTGTTGTACACAATCCTGGTCAATATTCTAGGATGCTGAAAGCACACCCTATTGATCAAATCATAAGAGACTCCAGTAGAGGGGTTCAGATCAGAAGAGCCTCCAGTGAACAATGTTAATACGTCAACTTCTTATCACTGATTGAACCGAAGAAGATTGACGAGGCTATGGAAGATCCAAGCTGGGTGATAGCTATGCAAGAAGGGCTTCACCAGTTTGAAAGGAACAAAGTTTGGAATCTTGTTCCTTTCCCAACTGGTAAGAAGGAACAAATTGGAACAAGATGGGTCTTCAGAAATAAAGTAGATGAAGATGGCCATGTTGTCAGAAACAAGGCCAGATTGGTTTCTCAGGGATACTGTCAGGCAGACGGTGTTGATTTTGATGGATCATTTGCTCCAGTGGCTAGACTTGAAGCGATCAGAATTTTCTTAGCATATGCTGCTCATCTTCAATTCAAGGTCTACCAGATGGACGTAAAGAGTGCATTTTTGAATGGTAAGTTAGAAGAAGAAGTTTATGTCAAGCAACCACCAGGCTTCATTGATGAGAAGCATCCCACTGGGTATATCGTCTGGACAAAGCACTTTATGGTCTCAGACAAGCCCCACGTGCCTGGTATGATACTTTGACTAAACATTTGTTGAAAAATGGTTTTAAAAGTGGTACAATTGACAGTACCTTATTCATTCTTCGTGAAAAAGGTAATCTTTTATTGGTACAAATATATGTTGATGATATTATTTTTGGCTCTACTGATGAAAATATGTGCAAAAGGTTTTCTAAAATCATGTCATCTGAGTATGAAATGAGTTTAATGGGTGAATTAACATATTTCCTAGGTCTTCAGATTAAACAAACCAGTGATGGTATTTTTATCAATCAGGAAAAATATGTTAGAGATCTTTTAAAGAAATTTGATATGAACTCTTCACCATCAAAACCTACTCCAATTTCTGCACCACTTACTTTGGACTCTGATCCAAATGGGAAACCAGTGAATACCACTGTGATGAGCGGGAAGTTTAACTTAAATTCCTAACAAGTTTTAAATTTATAATTTACAAGGTTAACTTCTCTATTACACTCACTCACGGGCAGTGGACCCGTTCGTTTGTAGTATAGTAAATAGGTAAGACCAGGATCGTTCGCAGGGACTATGTCTAAGAAAGTAGCTAGGTGTAATTCTAGGATTTGGGGGTTTGTCACGATTTAAATAAAACTAAAATAATAAAAACATTAATTGATTAATCTAGCAAAACAATAATAATTAAAACATTGCATCTACTTGAAACAGTTCACATGCCATGATCATTTAGAAAACAGTTTAGATATGTTGAACAACTCTTCTCACGTTCAGATTCTCGTTAGATTCACCAAACTATTTAGTAGAGCTGTCGTTAGACTCACACTACCCTATAAACAGATTCTCGTTAGATTCACTGTTATGCATTAAAACCTGAGTTTTGTAACTATGACTTTATCTTTTATGTAAGTCAAGATTCTTCTAGGGTTCTAAAAGTCACTTGACACTAACTATTCTAGTCACCCGGATCCGGTTTCCGTTCGCCGGATCAACTAAAACAATTTAATAAAACACATGTTCAGTTGAGTCAAATTATTAATTAACCATCCCCCGCTCAGCTATAAGTCAAGAGACCACATTAATTATAGACCGATTAATGTTTCACAAAACAAATTAAATGACTCTAAGGCCTTAGCACAAACTCGACCCAAACAAATCAGTAAAATAAGTTTGTATATGAAAACTAATAACATTTTCCTGACTCAATAAACATGGATCTGCGACAAGCATAGAAACGGTTCAACAATCTAATATAGAAAACTATCACGGCATGATCACCTTATCCAAATAGATGCAAAACTACTTAGCTACTCATGGCAAAACAAATAACCCTAACAATTATTAATATAAATAAATCCATAAAAATAATTGTCAAACAAATAGTCTTGCAATTGTAACCCTAATAACAATAATGAAAGTAAAAGAGAGATCAAACTAATAATAGGGATATCGAAGTCACGCAGTCCGTATCCTTCTTGGCCGCTCCTTCGAATCAACACCACGAACCCTAATTAATTTGACCTAATAATTATTTGTTGAATGATAATTGTTGTTGAGAATTGATGCTTGATCTTCCGGATGATATGGAGGTGTTACGAGGGTTTAGATCTGATAAAAATACCCTAGAATAGCCCCCAATGTCGTCTGGAGGAAGCAAGCTGCAGCTCTTAGGGTTTATGGGGGTATTTATAGGTTTTAGGACCAAACCCTAGCTGAACCGACTTTCCCAGCGGCGCTGGTAAAGTCCCAGCGACGCTGGTGAAGTCCCAGCGGCGCTGGTGAGCTTCAGGATGACTTCCAGCGGCGCTAGAGTGAAATGAGCAGCGCTGGAGGCTTCAGGTTCAACACGAAAGTTGTAGATCTTTCTCTCGCCTTTCGGTGGATAGCTTACTCGTCAGAAACGGAGTCCGTATGAAGAAGTTATGCCCAAAATACTAACACGTGGTCATATGCTTCATGTTGGCCTCAAATTCTTCATGTTCCGCTTGCTAGTCTTCGTCCAAAAGTCTTGTGGCTTCGTGTTAAGTTGAGTAGAGACGTTTGCCTTCACTTGCACGCCTTGTGAACCTATCATAACATGTCATCCCATTAAGTACCAAAAGTTCACATTTCTTAACTCATTAAGCATCAAAACACGGCCTAATGATATAGGAAATAATCACAAAATGGACGCTCATCATATACCCCCACACTTAAGTCTTTGCTTGTCCTCAAGCAAATGGTCCAAGAAAAATAAAAACAATGATGAGCGGACAACTTAAATGTTTAAGTTATTCTACTTTATAAAACATTTGAAAGAATAGTCATGCAAATGTTTTGAGAAAGCTTTAGACAAAATCAGTAAGCTATAGCTAGAGGCAAGATAATTGGTCAATCAAAACTAAAAGTTAACCTTATATTCGTGTTAATACCTCTAAAACCGTTCTATAATTCCACATGTCTTACAGCTCAATCTTACTACCTTCTGCTGACTAGTTAAGCACTTAATTAAAGTTTGTATAGCAATTAGATCTACTAGCTACCAGCAAGGCATTTATATCTTATTATTTGTGTACTTGTGAGTCACTACTTAGACATACCCTCACACTACAGTCATGCTCACTAGCTAAATAATAAAGCAGTTATATGATATTATCATCTTTAATAGTTGAGACAGCGGTGACAGGTCGGTGGTTCCCCACTCGCAGAGCGACATAACTTAACTAATGGTTAGAGTTTATACCTTACATCAAGACAGCGGTGACAGGTCGGTGGTTCCCCACGCGCAAAGCGACATAACTTGATGTGTATAAATTTTACTCGTTATTAGTTCTTTGAACTCTTTTTATTTAATCTACTGATTGCCTTTCTTAAGATTACTACATTATTCATGAAATAGACATTATCAGAGACCCCAGATGACTCATACACTTACTCCGCATGCAACTAGTTTACAATCAATAGTGTAAGAATTAAGGCGAACCATACGTCTAAACTAGTTCCTACACAAGCACGTATAATTAAGTCCATTTTATACACCTATACTAATAACTAGATAGCTCTAATTGCTAGGCATATTAAAGTCCGGTTAAACGTGCTATGGCAAACATAATCGCATACAATTTCAGTCTAAGCTCTAGTCCATTTGGAAAAATGAACAGCCACAAATCTATAGTTATACTAAAAGTTCTAACTAACCGTTCATCTACCAAAGCTAATATTGCTTAGTTATCGTCATATTTTGTCTACTTGCAAAGCTTATATTCTCAAAATGATTTTCAGACACAAGAAAAATTTTAAATTTGCATGAATTAAGTAGTAGAAAACTTATGATTTATCAAGCAATTAAACCACGGGTTTTTCCTATTCCATCCCCCCTCACTTAAACTGTACAACATCCTTGTTGTACTGAACCTAACATAACAGGATAATAGGAAAAACACGATAAGATAAAGGATTAACGAAACTTCCCGGGCTTATGTTGCATGATTGTTGTTGAAGATGGCATTTACGGAGCGACTTGAATGATATTGAACTTCAAATACTTGAGTCGTCTCCATTTGATGGCGATCCATTGATGCGTCTCCACCTTCTTTTCTTTTTGGTATTTTCTGATTTTTCGATTTTTTTTGGATTTTTGGGTTTTTCTGATTTTTTTGGATTTTTCGCAATCTGGTGTGCAGACTGGAGCTGTGAGCGGCGCTGGTGTTATGGGTGAAATTTCAAGTACCAATATCCTGAAGGTCCAAGATCTTGACATACTAGGATCTTGACATACTAGGATCTTGACATAGTTAGTTAGATCCTAGGTCTATATAATGAATGAGGCTGATCGATCTTAGGATATCGTATTTTTTATTCACTGCATACTACTCACTTGTATACACACACACCGCTCTCGCTACTTTCATTCACACACTTAGATACATCGATCAACCGAATTCCACCATTGTAAACATTTTAACAACCATTAATAAAAGAACAAAGGCAGGGACGATTGCTTCCTCCCGGGGTTTTTATGCCGGCGATCCTTAAAGGATTAAGGGCTTTTCCTCGTTAACAAATCTCGGTGTTCTTGCTCTTTACTCTTTACTTTTCAAGCATTATTTATTAGATCTTTACTTTGATTAGCAATATTTATCATTAGTTCTTTTATTTCGATACTTATAATTCTGATTATCATTGTTTTAGACCTTAATTTCTTGTTTAGTCGACATAATCGTTTATCAAATCTTTTTATTAAACGCATCTTTGAATCTCAACATATTTTACAAGCCCTTAACCTCACGAACGAAAGTTTGGTTACATTATTAATCTAAGTCTTCATCGTAGATTATCTTACGAACAAAGGCTCCCACCGTGGGGCAAAAGGTGCTTTCAATCGATTAAGAATTTTCAATTTTAATCAAAGAAATCAAAATTTGTCTTCTTTTTATCAGATTATGTCGAATAGACAAGGAAAGAGGTTTTTCAAAAGTAGAAACACAGGGACATTTGGTGCAAGGAGAAAACTCAAACATTCTTACCCTTTTTTATATGCTAACGAAAATTTGTTTTCTATCATTAGTCGAATTGAAACAGATTTGGAGAGAAGGAGTTCTGAAATCATGAGAGATCTAAAAATACTGCAGCTGAGATTTTTAGATATTCTTAAACTTCAAGCAATTATAGAAAGATCCAAAGATTTGGATCCTCACGCTATAGAAAGCCTGAGAATTGAAGACTTAAAACGGTAAAAGATAAATCATGAACCAGAAGTTATGAAAGAAACTTCCAACCTTAAGGAAGCACG
Source organism: Erigeron breviscapus (assembly GCA_034093135.1). Classification (NCBI taxonomy): domain Eukaryota; kingdom Viridiplantae; phylum Streptophyta; class Magnoliopsida; order Asterales; family Asteraceae; genus Erigeron; species Erigeron breviscapus. The sequence goes on along the minus strand of CM067171.1, from coordinate 40,913,275 downwards.
ACCTCAAGGTATTGATTCTCTTGATTCTAACAAAATGGCAATTGCAGGTACGCTGCCTAAAAACAGTGTTGATATACCAAGAAACTCTGATCTAAAGGTTTGGAACATGGAAATGCAAATCTATAAATTATGATTTCCTTGAACTAACTACTCAAAGCAATTTTAGTATTGAGATTGTTCTAGACAGGTAGAAGTGCATCAGCTATCACTCAGCAAACATATGCATTACAACGTGGAACAAGGTCTTCACCTTTTGGCTTTCACGCCAACTTTTGGTTGAAGGTTTTCACCTTCTCTTAAATTCGCCCGTGTCGCACGTTAATTAATTTCACGGTTGAAGGGTTAAATTCCAAGATCGTCGAAATTAATTCTATTGGTTGTCGGTGTTACCATCGATCTCCCGAAATTGGCTAACCACGCCATCTCCCGAAACTGGCTAACCACGCCACCCAAAAAATCATTTCCTCAAAATTGGCTAACCAAGCCACTCAATTTACTCAAGAGACTGGGGACACCCCCTAGATCTTAAGAGCCCAATATCCCCTTGGCGATCTGAAGATCAATATCTTCAATCTCAAACATCAATGGGTTTTAGGACTCCCATTCCTAAAACTCATTCCCACACAAATTAATATAATTCTTTGTTTTTATTTGATATGCATTAACTTCAGGGAAACAAGTAGGAATAATTGCCATCAGAATATTTTGACAAGTGATTGAAGACTGGCGATTAATAAAGAGGCTGAAAGCTAGCAAGTCATAGCCTACAAGTGGGACTATAAATACGCTTACAAGGTGCATGTATTCAACTCTCTATTTGTCATTTTTTACTGTTTTCATGATTAGAGACATTTAAATCATTTATTGACTGACACATAAAAAAAATAAATAAAAAATAATAATATATATACTGTTTATAAGAAAAATATGAGAAAAGCCTATATACGAGTAGCAGGCAACAAAATTTTACCAAAGTTATACTACCTATAGTCAAAATAAGATAAAGGATGAAAGTTTATACCTTCCAAAAAAGGGATGACCTGCTTCACCTGCAAATAAAAATAAGAGGCACCAATCTACAATAAACCAACATAACAAATATCCGAAATACTTGCTTTTTGAAATTTGAAAATTGTGCTCAAAAAGCACTGGGACAACTCCCTTAGCAAGCATAGTCCTAAATAAAGTTCAGAAGTACTAAGTTAAATTACACCACCACGGTTAATCATCCCAGATTAACCACACCCCAGAGAAATTGTTTAAAGTTACAGACCACAATCCAAATAACATAATAAAAGTACTAATATAATTACAGCCCATTAAGATCATCAGGCTGTTTTATCCTTCTCCTGCATCTCTTCTTCCATTTGCGCTTCATCTTTCTCCCGTGCTTCATCCACTGCCTGCACCTCACTAGCTGCTTCTTGACCCACTTTAGTTATAGCATCATACGTATCATCAACTTCTGCTTCATCAACTAGTCCTTCAGCTTGTTTTTCCAACTTTGATACGCCACCTAAACTGACATACTCCTTATCTAGCTTCTCCAAATCCCATTCTTCAGGAAGAGTCATACCAGCCAACTGGGCTTCAAGAGCCATCTGAACCTTCACACCTGCAATCGATCTTTGTGTACTCATCCTGGCATTCTTAGTGATTGTATCTGATCTTATTTTCAACTTTTTCTCAAATTCGGTTGTCTGACTTTCAAGTTTCTTAGCCATCTTAGCAAGCTCGCCCTTGGTCTTGGCAAAATCCCATGTTCCAAGGCCTTCATCACTTTGTCCCTATTATCAAGTTGTTGTCTCAAAGTAGTGCATTCATTTACCTTCTCTCCATGAATTTCCAAACACATTCACTACTAAAAGTAGCTAATTCAAGAGCCTAACAATAAACAAGCGAAATTTTTTAAAAAAAAAGATAAGTGCTAATGTTAAGAGAAAAATTGCAAAAATACCTTCTTGAACTGCGCCTGAACCGTCTCCAAATCCATAGGGGCTTGAATCTTGAGCATAACAGCCTTCTTTCCAGTTAAATCAATCACCTTCACATCAGATTTTACCTCAGAATCAGTTTTAACTTTTGCTTCAGTCTTCAAGCCCACTTCAGTTTTGAGTTTCTTGCTGGCTCGAGTGTTAGATAAAGCTGAGCGACGTGCCGAGGGAGCTTTTGGAGTCTCACTCATATCAAACAAACCTTCATCACAAAAATCATCCGATAGGGAACCTTTCTTTGTTGGAGCGGACTGTGCAGTGTTATTTTCCATAGTATCGTCACTGGTCTTGCTTGAGGATGCTGACTTAAGAACGTATCGTCCAAAATTCCTTTCTTTACTATCCAATTCAAAGTACTTATCGATCCTCTTTTGAGCCGCTTTATCCTTTGAAGCCTTCAGTTTTGCTACGGAAAAAAGAAGAATATTTTATATCCACAAGACTAAGATACAATTAAATGACTTAAAAAGACCCGACAATCTTACCTCCAGCCACCCAAGAAGGAGGAAGATAACTGCCTACAGGGAGTGAATCTCTTTTAACAAAAAAGAATCTGGATTTCCAGCGATCATCATTCTGAGTTACTTCACCAATCAAACGCTTATTCTTATCTTTTACTTTGAGAATATAAAACCCCGAACCAAAGGTTGTCAAATTATAAACTATGCTCAAATCTGGAACCCTAAGTTCTAACTTTTTACTAGTCATTAACTCATTCAGCACGAATAAGATTCTCCAGAGCATAGGGCTGGCTTGACCATAGGAAATCATTGTTGACTTGAAAAACTGAGTAATAAAACTTGGGAAAGGAAAACCTAGTTTCAAATACCTAAAGGGATATTCAGGAAACCCTATCCAAACATCAGAAGCTAAGTCGATTTTTAGTTTAGGATCTGGAGCCCTAAAGATTGTACCATTCAGGGAAATGTTGCTTAATACGCTCAAGATCTGACTTCTTAATATCACTAAAAATATCATTATCCATAACGTTTGTCTCTATGAAATTACTAATTTCTACGGCGGAAGAAGAATCAACAGACATTATGAAAAGAAAGTGAGAAAGGGAAGAAGTTACCTTGAGAGAAAGTATGAGGCGATGTAAACGGTGAAAGATAAATGATTAAGAAAGAGAAAAACTTTGACCTAATATATAGGGCGCAGTAACTTTATTTGATACGTGTCTTTTAATTAACCACCCACTTTTAACTGTAGCAAAAGAGTATTCTGGAAGCCAAGTAAATATTAAATTATTTAAACTTGTAGTTATCTGTAAGTATATATTAACCGTTGTTCAAATATCTTCAGCTTTAAGGATATTAGACCCTAAAGATAAGATTTAAAGACCTTAAAATCGACAAAGCATTTAATTGTAAAACTCTGGAAAATACTTGCACAAACTTTTTATTATTCTGTTTAAAGGCAAAACATTAATGAAACTACTCGAGAACAGTTTTTACAACCATAAATCGAACATCATTATCTAATGAAACATGATCCTTACATATGCATAACATCGAGAATCTAAGCTTTTATCCTATTATTCTCTGCCTAAATCAACCTTTTTAAAGAACCGTCTTTTCTTTGCTAGCAAAAAGCAATTTAGCTTCCAAAGGGTATTCTCTCTCAAATCTATCGAGCCGAGCCGCTGCCAAATCGTGTCGCTTTCTAGTATAGATCAATTGTTCTTCTAAAAGATCGATCTCGTAATATGCCTCCAACAGTAATTTATGCATGGCTGCAATTTCGGACCCATAGCATTTTCTCATATTTTCAGCCATCTCTTTTTCCATCTTGGCCTTCTTCTCGAAAGATCCAATAACCTTGCTGAGATTACTGATAATATCGTCATTCATACTATGCTTTTCTTCATGTTTCAACTTGAGATTACCAAGTGCCTGAAAAAATGTACAGAAATAATTATAATACTAAAGAATAGCATAAACAGATATTTATGAAATATGATACCTCTAGGATAGGAAACTCATTAGACATCTTGAGAGGATATGGAAAACTATCTGAGATTTCTAAAAAGAATATAAGTAGAATTTAAATCGGAACTGTTTACCTATAGTGCTTAAAGAAACTCTTAGTTATCCGGAGTCCACGTGTTTTATCTTTAATATAGTTTCAAAACTTACTAGTTGACTTCGGTCAAAGCTTTCCTAGAAGATTCAAAGTTATTTCAACAAAATAGATTTTATTAAAATAACTTTGGGGACAATTGTTATGGGTGAAATTTCAAGTACCAATATCCTGAAGGTCCAAGATCTTGACATACTAGGATCTTGACATAGTTGAATATTCTGATTACTTATTAATATTTTGCTAACGTTATGTTTCAACTATTATTATCATTTCCACATGAGATAAGCATGCAGATTCCAGAATATTCGATATAAAGCCGAGGAAAATATCTCCAACGGTAAAGAAAGGATTTCACACATGGGATTAATCTTCAACACGCAAAGAAGACTTAGTCTGCCAAGATATTCGGATTTCAAGTTGATTTCAGCATGAGGAGAAAAGCTTCAACGTTCACAAGACTGGTCAAGATATGATCCAACGTTCAAATTAACGAAGACCTGGAAGATCCCTACAATCTCGCATAGTTAGTTAGATCCTAGGTCTATATAATGAATGAGGCTGATCAATCTTAGGGGATATCGTATTTTTTATTCACTGCATACTACTCACTTGTATACACACACATCGCTCTCGCTACTTTCATTCACACACTTAGATACATCGATCAACCGAATTCCACCATTGTAAACATTTTAACAACCATTAATAAAAGAACAAAGGCAGGGACGATTGCTTCCTCCCGGGGTTTTTATGCCAGCGATCCTTAAAGGATTAAGGGCTTTTCCTCGTTAACAAATCTCGGTGTTCTTGCTCTTTACTCTTTACTTTTCAAGCATTATTTATTAGATCTTTACTTTGAATAAGCAATATTTATCATTAGTTCTTTTATTTCGATACTTATAATTCTGATTATCATTGTTTTAGACCTTAATTTCTTGTTTAGTCGACATAATCGTTTATCAAATCTTTTTATTAAACGCATCTTTGAATCTCAACATATTTTACAAGCCCTTAACCTCACGAACGAAAGTTTGGTTACATTATTAATCTAAGTCTTCATCGTAGATTATCTTAGGTAAATTTTTGACCAAAACAACTGGCTAGCAGATAGCGGCGCTAGACAGGTAGGGAGCGACGCTGGGTGCTGGTCAGCGGCGCTGGATCTGCACAGGTGCAGGTCCAGCGGCGCTGGAAGGGTGAGCGGCGCTGGAAGCCCAGGTGGCTTTCCCAGCGGCGCTGGTGCTGTCTCCAGCGGCGCTGGTTGCTGATCTGTAGCCACCAGCGGCGCTGGTGGTCTCCCCAGCGGCGCTGGTTGTGTCTGGCCACCAGCGGCGCTGGTTGCTGATCTGGCCACCAGCGGCGCTGGTGGTCTCCCCAGCGGCGCTGGTTGCTGATCTGAGCCACCAGCGGCGCTGGTGGTCTCCCCAGCGGCGCTGGTTGCTGTCTGGCCACCAGCGGCGCTGGTTGCTGTCTGGCCACCAGCGGCGCTGGTTGCTGTCTGGCCACCAGCGGCGCTGGTTGCTGTCTGCCACCAGCGGCGCTGGTTGTGTCTGCCACCAGCGGCGCTGGTTGCTGATCTGTAGCCACCAGCGGCGCTGGTGGTCTCCCCAGCGGCGCTGGTTGTGTCTGGCCACCAGCGGCGCTGGTTGCTGTCTGCCACCAGCGGCGCTGGTTGCTGATCTGTAGCCACCAGCGGCGCTGGTTGCTGTCTGGCCACCAGCGGCGCTGGTTGTGTCTGCCACCAGCGGCGCTGGTTGTGTCTGGCCACCAGCGGCGCTGGTTGTGTCTGGCCACCAGCGGCGCTGGTTGCTGTCTGGCCACCAGCGGCGCTGGTTGCTGTCTGGCCACCAGCGGCGCTGGTTGCTGTCTGGCCACCAGCGGCGCTGGTTGCTGTCTGGCCACCAGCGGCGCTGGTTGTGTCTGGCCACCAGCGGCGCTGGTTGCTGTCTGGCCACCAGCGGCGCTGGTTGTGTCTGCCACCAGCGGCGCTGGTTGTGTCTGGCCACCAGCGGCGCTGGTTGTGTCTGTAGCCACCAGCGGCGCTGGTGGTCTCCCCAGCGGCGCTGGTTGTGTCTGTAGCCACAGCGGCGCTGGTGGTCTCCCCAGCGGCGCTGGTTGTGTCTGTAGCCACAGCGGCGCTGGTTGCTGTCTGCCCCAGCGGCGCTGGTTGTGTCTGCCACAGCGGCGCTGGTTGTGTCTGGCCACCAGCGGCGCTGGTTGTGTCTGCCACAGCGGCGCTGGTTGTGTCTGGCCACCAGCGGCGCTGGTTGTGTCTGGCCACAGCGGCGCTGGTTGTGTCTGGCCACCAGCGGCGCTGGTTGTGTCTGGCCACCAGCGGCGCTGGTTGCTGTCTGGCCACCAGCGGCGCTGGTTGCTGTCTGGCCACAGCGGCGCTGGGGTCTTCCCAGCGGCGCTGGTTGTTGATCTGTAGCCACCAGCGGCGCTGGTGGTCTCCCCAGCGGCGCTGGTTGCTGTCTGGGCCAGGTTCCTGTTCTTCGATCTTCTTCTTGATCTTTAATCCTTCAATCTTCGGGACCTGCCAATTATTCTCAGGTAAAAATGTAAAATCAAGATAGGGTTCAGAAAACTTACCTGAATAAGTGAACTTATGATTCACTTTGTCTCGAGTCGGTGGGATCATAGACTCCCTCACATTTAAAGTGTCGGGAGGTCTAAACTTAAAGAGTGAGAAATCCTCGAGTCGGACGCCGGACTTCTCCCAACTGACTTCTTCCCGTTCTTCCTTATGAGCTTCAATGTCGGGTGGCACCTTCCTAATGGTGGATACAATCTTGGTTTCCATGGTCGGGGTCGTCACTAACTCTTCATCCCATATGATCTCAAGCTCGTCTTCCCATTCGGCTTCATCCCAAACGACTTCACCTTCTTCCTCCAATTCCACATCAACACGGTCACTCCCATTCTCCTTACTCGACTCGTGCGGTTCCGAATGTGGTATGTCATAGTCGTCTCGCCTTGGGGTTGAATCTTCTTGCTTCATCTCAACTTCTTCTACAATCTTCTCATCCTCTTCTTCAAGTGCCTCTTTGTTTGTTGGGGATTCTTCACCCGTTGCATTGTTTACGTAAATTCCTACAAAATCATAAACAGAAGAAAACTCTCTTTTCATAAATTTGATAGGATCCGGGCACTTTCTTTCGCTCGATTCAACCTCAAATAGATCAATTTCACATTTGTAAGAGCGTCGGGCGTCCTCGGCATTCAATGGTAGAGCAAGGAACGAATCTTGACGCGAACTGGGGCTGCAGGGGCCACCAGCGGCGCTGGTGGTGGTCACCAGCGGCGCTGGCTCTTCCGAAACAGCTTCTGATTTATCAATTTCTTTCGTTCCTTCTTCGTTTGGCTCCCGTATGACCTGCACTTCTCCATTAGTAGACGAAACGATATCCACATCAACAAGCTTCTTCTTGTTTGGTTCCGGATGTGGTGCTTCACTTTGATTCAACTCCTCTTGTTTCGGGATTACATGCTCTTGTTCCTTCTCGACTCCTTGAAAGATCGTCCCCTCCTTGGTGCTTGAAGTAGCCTCATCTTGATTGGTTTTGCATTTACTAGCGATTTGGGCTTCGTCGGCACCTTCAAAATGAGCTAAAAATGACAAATCGCGAGAATCCGGGCTGCTGTCAGGGCTCCCAGCAGTGCTGGGTGTCTCCCAGCGGCGCTGGCCTGATGGACCAGCGGCGCTGGAGGCTCCAGACCGTTGTCAGATTCTTCGATTTTGCTTGTTTCGCCTTGCTCTTGCTCCTTTTCGACTGGGACTGCATCAATGGTTGAGGAAAGGTTCTCCACATCAGTAAGATGAATCTTGCTTGGTTCCGGATGTGATATTTCATCTTCATCTTCGGGGGCCAATTGCCAAACTTGCAAGTCCTCTTTAATTTCTTCATAGCGGTTTATCATATCATCTTTTAGTTTAACCAATTCCTCTCTGAGTTGTTCAAGCGCTTCCTCCTCCTTCACTAACTTGCTCGCCTCAATCACGAAATTTGTTGTCCCGATCAATTCTTTGACTCTCGCTATTTCCATGCGCAAGCGGTTGGTCTCCCTTTCTACGCGCTCGTTGTGTTGGCCAATCACTTGCAATTCCTTTTTGAAGTCGCTTATCCTTCTTTGCTTTGCTTGTTCCTCTATGTAAAATTCCCAATAGTGGCAAATGAACTCCTCCTTTAGCTTCTCTCAAGTCCACTCAAAGTTAAAGAGTAAACTATCCAACCATTTTTGGGCTTCTCCTTCCAAGGACCACCTAAAAAGCTTCAACTTCATTGCTTCCTCGTCTCCTCCATCCTTGCTAAAAAGCTCACATTGCTGAAGAAACTTATCCAAGTGCTTATACGGGTCTCTCCTATCCCTCTCATTGAAAACGAATGGCATCAACTCACATATATGATGCGTGGTGACAGTGAAAGGAATAGCGATGTAACGGGCGTAGGGACTCGGATTCTCCATCGACCCTACAAAACAAACACTAGAAATACCCGTGAAAAGCACAATTTATTGCTAAAAACAAAATGACGAAAAATAAAAGACAAAAATTGAAAACTAATCTAAACTAATAAAAGAAAAATATTTTTTTTTGGATTTTTCAAATTTTTATGGTTTTTATAATAATGAAAATGAAATGAGCACCTAAACTAGACTAACTAAAGAAAAATTAAACTAATCCTAAAAAGACTAAAACTAACTTTCTCGCGTAAACACGAAAAAGTAGAATTACCCTAACCTAACTAAATTCCTAAGCTAATAGTCCCCGGCAGCGGCGCCAAAAACTTGATGAGCGGGAAGTTTAACTTAAATTCCTAACAAGTTTTAAATTTATAATTTACAAGGTTAACTTCTCTACTACACTCACTCACGGGCAGTGGACCCGTTCGTTTATAGTATAGTAAATAGGTAAGACCAGGATCGTTCGCAGGAACTATGTCTAAGAAAGTAGCTAGGTGTAATTCTAGGATTTGGGGGTTTGTCACGATTTAAATAAAACTAAAATAATAAAAACATTAATTGATTAATCTAGCAAAACAATAATAATTAAAACATTGCATCTACTTGGAACAGTTCACATGCCATGATCATTTAGAAAACAGTTTAGATATGTTGAACAACTCTTCTCATGTTCGGATTCTCGTTAGATTCACCAAACTACTTAGTAGAGCTGTCGTTAGACTCACACTACCCTATAAACAGATTCTCGTTAGATTCACTGTTATGCATTAAAACCTGAGTTTTGTAACTATGACTTTATCTTTTATGTAAGTCAAGATTCTTCTAGGGTTCTAAAAGTCACTTGACACTAACTATTCTAGTCACCCGGATCCGGTTTCCGTTCTCCGGATCGACTAAAACAATTTAATAAAACACATGTTCAGTTCAGTCAAATTATTAATTAACCATCCCCCGCTCAGTTATAAGTCAAAAGACCACATTAATTATAGACCGATTAATGTTTCACAAAGCAAATTAAATGACTCTAAGGCCTTAGCGCAAAATCGACCCAAACAAATCAGTAAAATAAGTTTGTATATGAAAACTAATAACATTTGCCTGACTCAATAAACATGGATCTGCGACAAGCATAGAAACGGTTCAACAATCTAATATAGAAAACTATCACGGCATGATCACCTTATCCAAATAGATGCAAAACTACTTAGCTACTCATGGCAAAACAAATAACCCTAACAATTATTAATATAAATAAATCCATAAAAATAATTGTCAAACAAATAGTCTTGCAATTGTAACCCTAATAACAATAATGAAAGTAAAAGAGAGATCAAACTAATAATAGGGATATCGAAGTCACGCAGTCCGTATCCTTCTTGGCCGCTCCTCCGAATCAACACCACGAACCCTAATTAATTTGACCTAATAATTATTTGTTGAATGATAATTGTTGTTGAGAATTGATGCTTGATCTTCGAATGATATAGAGGTGTTACGAGGGTTTAGATCTGATAAAAATACCCTAGAATAGCCCCCAAAGTCGTCTGGAGGAAGCAAGCTGCGACTCTTAGGGTTTAGGGGGGTATTTATAGGTTTTCGGACCAAACCCTAGCTGAACGACTTTCCCAGCGGCGCTGGGAAGTCCCAGCGGCGCTGGGAAAGTCCCAGCGGCGCTTAAGCACTCCCAGCGGCGCTGGTGAAGTCCCAGCAGCGCTGGTGAAGTCCCAGCGGCGCTGGTAAAGTCCCAGCGGCGCTGGTGAAGTCCCAGTGGCGCTGGTGAGCTTCAGGATGACTTCCAGCGGCGCTAGAGTGAAATGAGCGGCGCTGGAGGCTTCAGGTTCAACACGAAAGTTGTAGATCTTTCTCTCGCCTTTCCGTGGATAGCTTACTCGTCAGAAACGGAGTCCGTATGAAGAAGTTATGCCCAAAATACTAACACGTGGTCGTATGCTTAATGTTGGGCTCAAATTCTTCATGTTCCGCTTGCTAGTCTTCATCCAAAAGTCTTGTGGCTTCGTGTTAAGTTGAGTAGAGACGTTTGCCTTCACTTGCACGCCTTGTGAACCTATCATAACATGTATACTTACCTCACACCTTTGCAACCTGCATAAGTATGTCATACCTCATAAATGGTAAGTATAATATCCCTTAGCAACCTCCCATAGTCACCCATAATCATAAAACGTGCATACATATTCAATTGGGAAGTTTAACTTATAAAAACGTGTTTTGTTGTACCATCAGGTGACAAAAGATGTTATCTTACCTAGGTACTGCTTAATAATGAGTTACGTATATTTTACAGTGCTTGCTAAGTATCCCCGACAGCCTATTATACATTAAACATGCATTACATGAGTTAAGCGGAGCGAAAACTGTAGAGTCCCTAGCTTGATGGTTTAACCCAAGGTGTAAAATACAACAAGTCTAATAAGCACTAGAATTGGACTAGTATTACTTGAATATAAATGCAAGTATATAAACAAAGTAATACAGGACTTAATGCAATAAATAAAGGTGGAACACAATGTAATATTTTCAAGTGTATTTTATTTATGATGTTAAATAAAATACAAGGTTGTGCGGAATCAAGATAATACAAATATGTAAAAAAAAAAAAAAAAAAAAACCAGAAAATATAAAATAAAAATAAAAATAAAAATAAAAATAGAAGTAAAATAAAACAAAAAATTAAAATAAAATAAACTAATAAAAATAAAAATAAAAATAAAAATAAAAATAAAAATAAAAATAAAAATAAAAATAAAAATAAAAATAAAAATAAAAATAAAAATAAAAATAAAAATAAAAATAAAAATAAAAATAAAAATAAAAATAAAAATAAAAATAAAAATAAAAATAAAAATAAAAATAAAAATAAAAATAAAAATAAAAATAAAAATAAAAATAAAAATAAAAATAAAAATAAAAATAAAAATAAAAATAAAAATAAAAATAAAAATAAAAATAAAAATAAAAATAAAAATAAAAATAAAAATAAAAATAAAAATAAAAATAAAAATAAAAATAAAAATAAAAATAAAAATAAAAATAAAAATAAAAATAAAAATAAAAATAAAAATAAAAATAAAAATAAAAATAAAATAAAAATAAAAATAAAAATAAAAATCATATTACTAATGCATCATCAAAACAATAAAAATGAAATCCAAGTTATGGCACCAACATAAATGCCATCATTATTACATGTCTTAAATCATAAATAAGATAGCCAAAACATAAGGCTAAAGGGAAGTCTAAGCATTCAAAAGTCTTTGCTAATCTTCCTTATTGCTTCTACCCATCTCACCAAGCTAATCTTCTCCTAGCTCAAGCTTGGTTATCCTGAAGGCACAACATTTTCAAAAGAACAAGTGTTAGCTAATAAATTAGCTAAGTAAGATAACATGAATTTGAAAACATTTGCCATTTCATAATATATTAACAAAATCATCTTTTAATGTTAATATCACATACAATCATAACATATCATAACATAACACATTAGGATCATCGTATTCCTAATTGTGCCTAACTTTACTTTCTTTATCTTTCTTTCTTTTCTTTATTTCTTTGCCTAGACGTAGGCTAAGTGACTTATGCCACTTACATAGGGATGTGGGGTTGTGTGTAGGCGGTCATAGACCATACATGGAGTCCTCACACCCGACTTGATGGGTAAACCATACGGTGGTCCATCGGCGTCGTTAAGAAATTGACAAAGTCATTTCCAACTGAATAAACCGTTTATGCCTTTATGCAATGGTGGTTAGTTAACACAAGACTTTACATATTGCTCGAGAATTTTAATCTTTATATTAGTTTAGGTTACACTTTCACCTAAACTAATCACATATCATCTTTTACTTTAGGGCCCTTAACGTGCACATGACATGGCAATCCTAATCATGAGTCTAGTGACTAAGTGTTCAAGCCATGTATACAAACATTTAGCATAATCATTGCATCTTTTCATGATCACATAACATAAACGTTTCATCATTTCATAACATGTATACTTACCTCACACCTTTGCAACCTGCATAAGTATGTCATACCTCATAAATGGTAAGTATAATATCCCTTAGCAACCTCCCATAGTCACCCATAATCATAAAACGTGCATACATATTCAATTGGGAAGTTTAACTTATAAAAACGTGTTTTGTTGTACCATCAGGTGACAAAAGATGTTATCTTACCTAGGTACTGCTTAATAATGAGTTACGTATATTTTGCAGTGCTTGCTAAGTATCCCCGACAGCCTATTATACATTAAACATGCATTACATGAGTTAAGCGGAGCGAAAACTGTAGAGTCCCTAGCTTGATGGTTTAACCCAAGGTGTAAAATACAACAAGTCTAATAAGCACTAGAATTGGACTAGTATTACTTGAATATAAATGCAAGTATATAAACAAAGTAATACAGGACTTAATGCAATAAATAAAGGTGGAACACAATGTAATATTTTCAAGTGTATTTTATTTATGATGTTAAATAAAATACAAGGTTGTGCGGAATCAAGATAATACAAATATGTAAGTATCCTAACAACCTATGAATTACAAATGATCTATATTTGCCAAATAACTCTTTTGATCGAGATACTTAAAGTTATGAAGTATCCCTGTTACGATCGAGAGTATTTAGACAAATTCACCTTAATTGCTAAAAGTAATTTTAACAAGGAAATGACTTTGTATTTATAGGCAAACAAATTCACCAGTGAATTTGTGCCGTACAAATATGGTTGCATGCATTTAATGAATCGACAAGGTCATTAAATGCATTGGTTAAAGTACAAGGATAAAGTCACATCAATATGACTTTATTCTTTTAACCAACCACCTTTACAAACGTATGTACTTTTGGTAAAGACAAGTGGAATGTCCTTTGAAAAGTGTGTAAAGGCAAAAAGTCAATACCTCGTAATCAGTGTTCAGACTTGTAAGGTCTAGAACACTGACAAACCTCCAGTCGTAGATCTGGTAAGACTTCCAGTGGACTCCGCCATTTGTCAGTCTTCTTTATTATAACTTCAGTCTTTGACTTCAGTGAGAATGTCTTCAGTAGAATAGATCTGGACTGGGGTGAAGTCCAGTGAGCTAATCTGGAGGTTTCCAGATTTCCTATACAAGTATTTTGCTCACTGGTCTTCCATTATTTCTGAACAAATCTTCAGTGTCGCTCCAGTCAGCAAGTCTGGAGTGGGTCCAGTAAATATGGACCTAACAAAAACGGTGAACAACAGTTACTGGGCCGCACTAACAAGTCAGTGGGTCGCACTGAAAACTTTCTGTTAGGTCCAGATTTACTGGACTCGCTCCAGACTCGACTACTGGAGCCTTACTGAAGATCTGTCCAGAAATGGTATATTACTGGACCTACTCCAGACTTGGAATCTGGAGTCCCTCTGAAGATTTGTCCAGAAATAATGGAAGACCAGTGAGCAAATACTTGTATAGGAAATCTGGAGTATTCTCCAGATTAGCTCACTGGACTTCACCCCAGTCCAGATCTACTCTACTGAAGACGTTCTCACTGAAGTCAAAGACTGAAGTCAGAATAAATAAGACTGACAAATGGCGGAGTCCACTAGAAGTCTTACCAGATCTGTACACTGGAGGATTGTCAGTGTTCTAGACCTTACAAGTCTGAACACTGATATCGAGGAATTGACTTTTGCCTTTACACACTTTCCAAAGAACAATCCACTTGTTCTTTACCAAAGTTTATACGTGTGTAAAGGTGGTTGGTTAAAAGAATAAAGTCATATTTGATGTGACTTTATCCTTGTACCTTAACCAATGCATTTAATGTTCTTGTCGGTTCATTAAATGCATGCAACCATATTTGTACGGCACAAAATTCACTGGTGAATTTTGTTGCCTATAAATACAAAGTCATTTCTTTGAGAAAATTACTTTAAAGCATACATTAAGCATTAGAGTGAATTTGTCTAAATACTCTCGATATTAAACAGGGATACTTCACAACTTTAAGTATCTCGATCCAAAAGAGTTATTTGACAAATATAGATCATTTGTAATTCATAGGTTGTTAGGATACATACTTATTTGTATTATCTTGATTCCGCACAACCTTGTATTTTATTTAACATCATAAATAAAATACACCTTGAAAAATAAATAATGTTCCACTTTACTTGTTTATTGCTTTAAGTCGTGTATTACTTTATTTATATACTTGCATTTATATTTAAGTAATACTAGTCCATTCTAGTGATTATTAGACTTGTTGTATTATACACTTTCGGGGTTAACCATCGTATTTGGGACCTCACATTTGGTATCAGAGCAGAAGGCTAAACATTGCCTAGATCTGCTTCTTTGATGGCCACCCCTGAAAATACACAAGGAAGTTTTAATTTTGGTCCCGATCCTAATGTTAATGTTAATGATCAAAATAATGAACCATCTATTGTTAATAACACTAATCCACCACCTCCTCCTCCTACTCCTGCTTCTCCACACGTGCATGTGCACTATTCAAATAATCCTTGTTCCTAAATTCAGTGGGAACAGTGATGAGTTTGGTACGTGGAAGGCTAGGATGATATTACATATCACTGGTATTGAGAGGAATATGATGAAAATCTTAAATGAAGGACCTTATGTCCCCACATCACCTCTCAATCCCCTTCTTGATCCTTCTGGATCTAGAAGAGGAAGGGAAAAGAGGGAGGAACATTGGTTTGAAGAGGAGAGGAGATTGGTGAATCTAGACACCCTTCTCAAAAACATGATCCTCGGGGCCATTCCAGAAACCCTAATTCCCACACTAGTTCTTTTTCCTAGTGCTAAAACCATGTGGGATGAACTTCTAAACCAGCATGAAGGAGGAGATGACACCATTGTCACCAGAAAGGTCTCCTTAAACAAGAGGTATGAGTCATTTTTTGCTCAGCCTAATGAGTCTCTCACTGGTACTTACACCAGATTTATGAGTATCATAAACCAGTTGAGAGGTATTGGGGTTGAGAAGGACAAGGATATACTTCTGGAGAAATTTTGTGATATTCTGCCCACCAAATGGTCTCACATGATCCTGGTCTTACGACAAGGTAAAACTCTGCACACACACACTCTCTCAACTCTTTTTGGAGCTTTCAGGTACACTGAAGAAAATCAAGCTCAGAGAGTGGTGGCAGAACAAGATGCTTATAACCATGCCTCCAGTAGTCCTAATATGGTTAGTCATACTGAACCACAAAGTACAGCACTGATATCTTCTGAGAATGTATTTTCTATGAAGAAGATGGTGTCTGAACTCATGGATTCTGGAGAAGCCAGTCAAATCTCTCCAGACTGTTGTGATGAAACTGATGATGATGACCTTGTTGCAATGATTGCTAAAACGTTTAACCGTTTCAAAGCAAGAGCAAATAGGCCATCTGGACAATTTGCATCCAGTTCTTCAACTGATAAGACCAATTTGACATGCTTTAAGTGTGGCAAAAAGGGTCATTTCATGAAAGATTGCAGGTCCAGCCAGTTTGTATCTAAGCCTGGTCCATTTTCTTCAAATAATAAGCCTGATGATAGCTATAAATTGAAATATAAAAAGCTTAAGGCCCAGATTGCTCTCATGGCACAACAAATGGAAAACAATAATAAGTGCATGATCGCAACAACTGAAGAGAAGTGAGTTCCTTCTGATGATTCATCTGCTGATGAAGAAGAAGAAAGAGATTGCTGCTACATGGCTCTGGCAGACGAAGAGCACCTGGTGAAGGAGGATGTCACATCTGGACGATGGGTGGACATTGTTATTAAAAAGGTTAGTGATTATGATACTGCAACTGACCAAGAATTAAAATTGGACATCGCTGAAGCTCTTAATTCTGATTTAATATTTGTTGAAACTGTTAGATCTGACTGTGTAAATGGTCTAGAAACAGATTTTTCAGAAATAACTGTTTTAAAATCAAAATTGAAAGAACTTCAAGACATTGAACTGGCATTTCAAGCCCAGGTTCTGGTAACTGAACAATTGATTCAAGAAAAACAAGATCTTGAAGTCATTTTAGAGAAAGAAAAACTGGTGATTAAATCATGGCTAGAAACCAAAAAGCCATATGATGCTGGAGTAAATCAATTTCCTGCTCAAAAACGTGCATATTTAGATGGAAATACTCATGTAGCATCATTAATACCAGTAATCGATCGATTACCAGAGGGGTTCAGACCCACCACTGTTTATGATGAGCCTGTAACTCCCAAGGCCAATATTTTCCCAGTTCAATCCCCAGAGGTTAAGACTGGAGCATTCCAGATGACTGCTCCAGTTCAAAAGGTCAATCAGACGAAACCTTTGCCTCAGACAAATCCCCTACCTAAGCCTAGAACTGGAAAGGCTAAGGTATCATCTGATGAAAATGTTTTGTCAGGTTAGAGAGCCAGATTCAAATACTGACTCGTCAATTCAAAGTTTTAATGCAAGATTAAACTTTATTGAGGGTACTTCATCTGGCCCTAGACAAAATACAAAACCTTTTGCAAAGAAAGATAAATCTATTTCTCCAGTTGAGAAAAAGAAAAAGGTTTCAAAACTATCAACCCCAGTGGTCTTTTCAACTAAGACCACTGTTGAAGAAAGTGAACTAAACCAGATTGCCCCAGGGACCTATAAGGGAGGGTCCAGTGAACCCATCAGTCGATGGGTTCCCAAACCTAACTGATAATATCTGGTGGATGTGCAGGGCGATCGAAAGAAATATATCTGGTATCTTGACAGTGCTGCTGGCAGGACGATGACCGGATGTAAGACCCTGCTGGAGGAGTTTACCATTTCTGATGGACCCTCCATTACTTTTGGAAATGATGGTTGTGGAAAGACTGAGGGATACGGTGTTCTGAACAATGGACAAGTCAAGTTCAGACGAGTTGCATTTGTGAATGGTTTGAAATATAACCTGATCAGTGTAAGCCAACTGTGTGATGATGGCTATCAAGTTTTATTCAATATTGCTCAGGGTATCGTATTCAACAAGGACAGGAAGGTAGTGTTGATTGCTCCCCAGAAAAGGGAATGTGTACGTGATGGATATGGAAAGCTCTCCTTCAGAGCAGTGTTTCTATACTCAAGCTGATGAAGACACAAACTGGTTATGGCACAAAAGGTTATCCCATTTAAATTTCAAGAATATTAATAAGTTGTCCAGAAAACAACTTGCATATGGGATACCTTCAGTTTCCTTCAAAAAGGAAAGGCCATGTCCAGGATGTGAGATGGGTAAGCAGAAACGTACCAGTTTCAAGACCAGATAGAATTTCAGCATATCTGAACCTCTTCATATGCTTCATATGGACCTCTTTGGTCCAGTAAATGTTCAGACTCGTGCTGGTAAAAGATACACCCTGGTAATAGTAGATGAATTTTCCAGATATTGTTGGGTTATCTTTCTCAGGTCTAAAAGTGAAGCTGCTGCTGAAATCATCAGTCTTATCAAGCAAATTGAGCTCAAGTACAGTCGAAAGGTGTGTCAGTTAAGAAGTGAAAATGGAACAGAATTCCAGAATGCAACTCTGGAGTCATTCTGTACTAACACTGGCATCTCCCAGAATTTCTCATCAGCCCACTCTCCAGAACAGAATGGAGTTGTGGAAAGGAAGAATTGAACGCTGATAGAAGCTGCCAGGAGTATGCTTGCTGAATCTGATCTGTCTACCAGTTTCTGGGCTGAAGCAATTGCTACTGCTTGCCACACCCAGAACCGGTCAGTGTATGTGAAGCGACACAAAAAGACAGCCTACGAAGTCTTAAGAAATAGAAAACCAAATATTGGTTATTTTCACGTTTTTGGATGTCCAGTTTACATCCTGAACGACTCCAGTCAGTTAGGCAAATTTGATGCCAAAGCTGATAAAGGGTATTTCTTAGGCTATTCCCATTCGCAAGGCCTTCAGAGTCTACAACAAGAGACTGGAGAAGGTCCATGAGTCAATTCATGTCACATTTGATGAATCAAATGCTGCAATCAACAAGAAACCAGCCCTTGACACTCCCCCAGTATCAGTGTCAGTTGAGAATATACCAGAAATGTCTTCTTATGAAGAATTCCAAACTGAACCAGTACTTCAAGAAATGCCTTCAAATGAAGAATTTCATGATGCAAATCGTGATTTAAATGACTCGGATGAAGATGCTGAAGTAGTCAGTACTCCAGATGGACAAAAGCTCATCCTATTGATCAGATCATAGGTGACTCCAGTAGAGGAGTTCAGACCAGAAGAGCCTCCAGTAATCAATGCTTATATGTTAGTTTTCTATCATTGATGGAACCTAAGAAGATTGACGAGGCTATGGAAGATCAAAGCTGGGTGACTGCTATGCAAGAAGAGCTTCACCAGTTTGAAAGGAACAAGGTCTGGTATCTGGTTCCTTTCCCAGTTGGAAAGAAAGAACCAATTGGAATAAGATGGGTCTTCAGGAACAAGGTAGATGAAGATGGCCACGTAATCAGAAACAAGGCCAGACTGGTAGCACAAGGCTACTGCCAGTCAGATATCGATTTTGATGAATCATTTGCTCCAGTGGCTAGACTTGAAGCGATCAGAATATTCTTAGCATTCGCTGCTTATCATCAGTTCAAGGTCTACCAGATGGATGTAAAGAGTGCTTTCTTGAATGGAAAGCTTGAAGAAGAAGTTTATGTCAGACAACCACCAGGTTTCGTTGATGAAAAGCATCCACATTGGGTATATCGTCTGGACAAAGCGCTTTATGGCCTCAGACAATCCCCACGTGCCTGGTATGACACTCTGACTAAACATTTATTGAAAAATGGTTTCAAAAGAGGTGCAATTGACAATACCTTATTTATTCTTCATGAAAAAGGTAATATGTTAATGGTACAAATTTATGTTGATGATATTATTTTTGGGTCTACTGATGAAAACATGTGCAAGAAATTTTCGAAAATAATGTCAACTGAATATGAAATGAGTTTGATGGGTGAATTAACATATTTTCTTGGACTCCAGATTAAACAAAACAAAGATGGCATTTTTATTAATCAGGAAAAATATGTTAGATATCTTTTAAAGAAATTTGATATGAACTCTTCACCATCTAAACCAACTCCAATTTCTACACCACTGACACTGGACTCCGATCCAGATGGTAAACCAGTGAACACCACTGTCTACAGAGGCATGGTTGGTTCACTGATGTTTTAACTGCCAGTAGACCAGATATTATGTTTTCAACATGTTTATGTGCCAGATATCAGTCTAATCCAAAGGAATCTCATATGCTTGCTGTAAAGCGCATACCGAAGTACCTTAAGGGTGTCCCCAGTTTGGGTCTTTGGTATCCCAAAGGCTCAGGCATGGATCTAATGGGTTATTCAGATTCAGATCATGCAGGTTGTAAGATAGACAGGAAATCCACTATTGATGGATGTCATTTCCTTGGTGGCAAACTGGTCAGTGGACCAGTAAGAAGCAAACTTCAGTTTCATTGTCCACTGCTGAAGCTGAATACGTGTCTGCAGCCAGTTGTTGTGCTCAGATACTCTGGATGAAGAACCAGTTGCTTGATTATGGTATTAAGTACTCAAAGACACCAATCTTTTGTGATAATACCAGTGCCATTGCTATCTCAAACAATCCAGTCATGCACTCCAAAACGAAGCACATTGATCTCAGGTATCATTTTATCCGTGATCATATTATGAAAAACAACATTGAACTCCATTTTATTCCCACTGACAAACAACTCGCTGACATTTTTACTAAACCTCTGGATGTCAAAACTTTTGAATATCTTATTGGTGAGTTGGGAATGTTAAACCCTTAAATCTGGAACCTTGGTATTGAACGCCATTGTGTACTACTGAGGATCTTTGATTTAAAGATTTATAAATTTATGACTGCTCAGATATCGAACGCCTTTGTGTACTATCTTTGCATTAATAGATTTCTGGATCAACATTCCAGGGGGAAGACTTGAAAGATATTTTTGTTCTTAAAAATGTTTTAAGTTCAGGGGGAATTTATTAATTTTTTTTCTCACTGGACAAATTCTTCAGAAAATATTACTGGTACTTTGTAAATGTGTCCCTCTCACTGGTAATTGGACAGGTTGAAGTGCGTGTTTGAGGTGACTTTTGTCTCCTTGTAAATGTGTCCCTCTCATTTGTCTGTATTAGTTGACGTGCATGTTTGAGGTCACCAGTCTCTTTCAAATGGTTTTCACTGGTACTTTACTGGAGTGTCCCTCTAGTGTACCATCAGTACATGCGTCACTGGACTAATCCACCAGTGATACTGGAGTGTCCAGTCAACCTCCAGATGCACTGAAATGAGTCATAATATTTTTTAAATACTTGGTCATTGTGCGTGCCACGTAAGCAAACTTTTTAAAGATATTTATCTTATAATCCTATGTGGCATGTAATTTTTTCAAAGAAATGATGGTATTTTTACCTTGGGAAGACAAAAAGTGCAACTTGATACTGTTTGTGGGCTGTAAACCGTCACACATTTATGTGTGATGTGATGTAATTAATGCGGATCTCAGAACCCGATCAAAATTTTATTTGATAATTTCAAATTAAACCGTTTGAGTTCCACATTCTCTCTCCTATATATACCCACTTTCAATTTCATTTGCATTTACTTCGAACATATTTACTCCCAAATATTTCAAATTCCTTCATTTATTTCTTCATTCAATTTCCAATCATAATCATCTCTCATATTTACTCCATTTCCATTCAATTTCTTCATCAAATCTTCATCAAAACCCTAAATTTTCAATTTCATCTTCATCTATTCATATTCAAATGGCACCAAGACAATCCAAATCGCCTAAAAATCTGCTCGCCGCTGAATATGATCCGACTGAAAATGTTGAAAGGGCACCTCATATCACATTAGAGGCAAAAGCTATAAGAATAAACATGAATAACTGGATGGCCAGACTTTCACTTTCCAGTGTTCATAATGCCCAATCCGTTATTGGGAGATTAAACACATTTTTTCTCTCATGTCCATTATATGGTGCGTTGACATTAAATCCAGGGAGGATGTACCATGACTATCTTTGTGAATTCTGGTACACTGCACAATATGATGATGCAACTTCATCAATTACTTATTCTCTGAAGCAAGGTACCAGGTCCTTGGGTTTCACTGTTAGTTTACTCAGGTCTGTTCTACAATTGAATTATTTTGAACAGAATGAGTTGCCCATCGAACTTCCCTCTAGTATCAATACAAGGGAAGTGTGCAGACTGACGGGGCACACAGATATTGTGGAGATTCTTCTTCACACATATCATTGAATGTTTGAGAGGCAGTTCTGGAGGGTTGGACCAGATAAATCAAACTCATCTCCAGATTGCCTACTGCCTCTGGTTTGGACTCAGAGTGGATTTCGCTCAGATCCTATTTGATGATCTGGTAGAGTGTCTTAAGGTGAAAGGTAGAAAAGCCTTTGTTCCGTATATCCGTTTTCTTTCACTGATGTTTAAAAGAGCTCTTGGAGACCAGTACGATTATGAAACTACTCACTTTTCTGTGAGTGAGTATATGAGGGATCTGACCAACTTAAGATCTCCACTGAATGAGGTAGATATTCCTCAGTCCATGCTCTCTTTTCAAAGGGAAGAAGTAGAAGTGGCTCTAGGTAGAGGTCAAGTTGGTGAAGGACCCTCTGGTGACCAAGATGTACAGATTATAGAAGCTGTACAACCCATTAGACAAGTGGCTCCTGAAGGTCAAGGACCAGAAAATGTTGAACCTTCCAGACGACCTAGATCAAACAGGCGTCTGATGCGAGCTGGAGTTCAGGTGAATCCAGAAAGACATCCTGGTGATGTAATGAATTTGGATGGGTCTCCGATTTTTGAACCTGAAGAGAATGTACAGGTTGTTGGGCAGGTGACTGATGAACAGATAGAAAAGGCTCAAATCGATTTGAATGTTGAAGCAAGAGACAAGGCTGGTGAACTCTGTTCAGACTGCAGTGAAAGGTGAACTTGTTCAACCACTGGCAGGTCTAAAAGAAGAGGTTCAGAAGTTGGTTACCAGGATAAGTTCTCTGGAGAGTAGGCCCACACTTGATCAGGATGTTGTTGTTAGCATGATTAGTGATGAATGTACAAAGAAGTTCAGAATCAGTATGCTGAAAGAAATATCTGAAGAAATTTCTGAGTCTGTTCTTCGAACTATTCAAGATGGGCTGTTACCCCAAGTGGAGAAGTTGATGGAAGAAGAATTGCCAAAGCACTTGCCTAAAGAAGTTGAATCTGTTAAAAAGGAAGTGCAGGCACTTAAGAAAATGTTGAACCTTCCAGACGACCTAGATCAAACAGGCGTCTGATGAGAGCTGGAGTTCAGGTGAATCCAGAAAGACATCCTGGTGATGTAATGAATTTGGATGGGTCTCCGATTTTTGAACCTGAAGAGAATGTACAGGTTGTTGGGCAGGTGACTGATGAACAGATAGAAAATGTGGCTCAGATTATTGAGCAGGTTGTTGAGCAGGTCGAACAAGATGTTCAGACTGATGAACAAGTATCTGGTGAGCAAAAGGCTCAAATCGATTTGAATGTTGAAGCAAGTGAACAGGCTGGTGAACTCTGTTCAGACTGCAGTGAAAGGTGAACTTGTTCAACCACTGGCAGGTCTAAAAGAAGAGGTTCAGAAGTTGGTTACCAGGATAAGTTCTCTGGAGAGTAGGCCCACACTTGATCAGGCTGCTGTTGTTAGCATGATTAGTGATGAATGTA
The DNA here is from genome assembly GCA_034093135.1 of Erigeron breviscapus. Classification (NCBI taxonomy): domain Eukaryota; kingdom Viridiplantae; phylum Streptophyta; class Magnoliopsida; order Asterales; family Asteraceae; genus Erigeron; species Erigeron breviscapus. The sequence continues at coordinate 40,889,967 of CM067171.1, read as the reverse complement.
CAAAGAAGTTCAGAATCAGTATGCTGAAAGAAATATCTGAAGAAATTTCTGAGTCTGTTCTTCGAACTATTCAAGATGGGCTGTTACCCCAAGTGGAGAAGTTGATGGAAGAAGAATTGCCAAAGCACTTGCCTAAAGAAGTTGAATCTGTTAAAAAGGAAGTGCAGGCACTTAAGAAAATTGTGACTGATACAACTCCAGTGGCTGGAAGAACCTTTGGTGCACTGGACAGACACATGCTAGAACAATTATGGAATGATCTCAAGTCCAGAACTGGTGATCATTCCAAGGGGAAAAGTCGTCTGGTGACCAAGAAGGGTTGATTAGAAAGAAAAAGGAAGTGCAGGCACTTAAGAAAATTGTGACTGATACAACTCCAGTGGCTGGAAGAACCTTTGGTGCACTGGACAGACACATGCTAGAACAATTATGGAATGATCTCAAGTCCAGAACTGGTGATCATTCCAAGGGGAAAAGTCGTCTGGTGTCCAAGAAGGGTTGATTAGAAAGAAAAAGGAAGTTGTTGCCAGTGCTACTGAAAGCATTGTGCAACAAAAACAAGTGACTGGTACTGATGCCAGTGCACGATTAGCACAGAGAGCATTTGGCACTGAAGCCACTATGCTGACTGAAGAAGCTGCTGGTACTGAAGCAGTGAGCCCCAGTTTGAATCTTTCCCAGATATTCCAACTACTCTGAAGTCTGTTAAAGAAAAAGAACAAATGGTATCTGGAGAAGAAGAGCAAACTGCTGAAGAATCATCAGAGTTTCCCACTGCTGATGATGAAACCTCTAAGAAGTTGGAACAAGAATGCATAATGATAGAGATCTTTAAGAGAAATCAAAGAGATGAACTGCTGGCCCATCAAAGGGAGATGGCAACTATGGGGACTCTGGACTCTTATAATGCTGGCAGGTTAGGCATAAACATTGATGTGTACAAAAGGATGAAGGAAGACCCCAGAGTTCATCAATGTCTGAATGCATTGAATGATGTTCATGTACGCTCCTTTTACGCTGAAGAAGAACAAATTTATGATTCAATAATTTATGGTGTAAGTGTACCAGAACTTATCAGGCAGAGGAAGGAGGAACTGGTGAACCTCCAGAAGAAGATAAGGAAAAATGCTGGTGCTCTGGAGTTAGAGTACAGAAAGAAAGTGACAGGCTTACCAAAACTGACTGCCAAATAGATCAAAGCAATTAAAGATACTGATGTAAGCACATTCATTCCCCTAGATACTTCTCTGAAAATCAATCGTCAACAACTCCAGTGGCTGGAAGAACCTTTGGTGCACTGGACAGACACATGCTAGAACAATTATGGAATGATCTCAAGTCCAGAACTGGTGATCATTCCAAGGGGAAAAGTCGTCTGGTGACCAAGAAGGGTTGATTAGAAAGAAAAAGGAAGTGCAGGCACTTAAGAAAATTGTGACTGATACAACTCCAGTGGCTGGAAGAACCTTTGGTGCACTGGACAGACACATGCTAGAACAATTATGGAATGATCTCAAGTCCAGAACTGGTGATCATTCCAAGGGGAAAAGTCGTCTGGTGACCAAGAAGGGTTGATTAGAAAGAAAAAGGAAGTGCAGGCACTTAAGAAAATTGTGACTGATACAACTCCAGTGGCTGGAAGAACCTTTGGTGCACTGGACAGACACATGCTAGAACAATTATGGAATGATCTCAAGTCCAGAACTGGTGATCATTCCAAGGGGAAAAGTCGTCTGGTGTCCAAGAAGGGTTGATTAGAAAGAAAAAGGAAGTTGTTGCCAGTGCTACTGAAAGCATTGTGCAACAAAAACAAGTGACTGGTACTGATGCCAGTGCACGATTAGCACAGAGAGCATTTGGCACTGAAGCCACTATGCTGACTGAAGAAGCTGCTGGTACTGAAGTCAGTGAGCCCCAGTTTGAATCTTTCCCAGATATTCCAACTACTCTGAAGTCTGTTAAAGAAAAAGAACAAATGGTATCTGGAGAAGAAGAGCAAACTGCTGAAGAATCATCAGAGTTTCCCACTGCTGATGATGAAACCTCTAAGAAGTTGGAACAAGAATGCATAATGATAGAGATCTTTAAGAGAAATCAAAGAGATGAACTGCTGGCCCATCAAAGGGAGATGGCAACTATGGGGACTCTGGACTCTTATAATGCTGGCAGGTTAGGCATAAACATTGATGTGTACAAAAGGATGAAGGAAGACCCCAGAGTTCATCAATGTCTGAATGCATTGAATGATGTTCATGTACGCTCCTTTTACGCTGAAGAAGAACAAATTTATGATTCAATAATTTATGGTGTAAGTGTACCAGAACTTATCAGGCAGAGGAAGGAGGAACTGGTGAACCTCCAGAAGAAGATAAGGAAAAATGCTGGTGCTCTGGAGTTAGAGTACAGAAAGAAAGTGACAGGCTTACCAAAACTGACTGCCAAACAGATCAAAGCAATTAAAGATACTGATGTAAGCACATTCATTCCCCTAGATACTTCTCTGAAAATCAATCGTCAACAACTCCAGTCTACTGTAGAACAACAGAGAGTGTCAAAGGAAACTGAAGCAATGATCCAGACAGCCAAATGGAAAGACAAGTATAATGAAATGTTGAATTTCAGGGCTGATGCTAGAAGGATCACTGGTGCAGAGATTAAGCTTGCTGATAATCATGAAGGTATGTCAAAGTTTGCAATAAAGTTGACCAGGGAAGGTAACTTTACTGATGAAAGAAAGAGTACTTCAGTCCAGGCGTTTGGATGGAGTGAACTGAAGGAGATTGCCTTAACGTTCAGGGGGAAGACAGATTTGTCGACTGAAGTTAAAGCATTTCTGAAGAAGGTTGAGAAGGTATGGAGAAGAAAGCAACAGATGGAAGTTGCAATAGGCATGAAATCGCCAGAATTAGTACCATCTTCTCCATCACCAAAGAGAAAGGCTTCTGAAGATGCTCCAGGACAGACATCGAAGAGAAGGGCCTGACTCTTATCATTTACTCATTGTAATTTATTGTTTGATGAAAATTGTAACTATTTATCAGTTGATGTATGTAATATTAGTTGCAATTTTTGATTCATAAAAGTAAATGATCAGATTTAGTCTAAGTTAGAACTTAAAAGATGAAACTGAAAACACTCATGATCTATAAAGTGTTTTCCAGTAACTTAGATTTTTTAGACTAAAATCAAAACTTGTGTTTTCAAGCATACAAAGTTGTATAGATTTAAGCTTGAAAACACTTGCATTATTTCTAAACAAATAGGGGGAATTTGTTAGGTCCAGATTTACTGGACTCGCTCCAGACTCGACTACTAGAGCTTACTGAAGATCTGTCCAGAAATGGTATATTACTAGACCTACTCCAGACTTGGAATCTGGAGTCCCTCTGAAGATTTGTCAAGAAATAATGGAAGACCAGTGAGCAAATACTTGTATAGGAAATCTGGAGTATTCTCCAGATTAGCTCACTGGACTTCACCCCAGTCCAGATCTACTCTACTGAAGACGTTCTCACTGAAGTCAATGACTGAAGTCAGAATAAAGAAGACTGACAAATGGCGGAGTCCACTGGAAGTCTTACCAGATCTGTACACTGGAGGATTGTCAATGTTCTAGACCTTACAAGTCTGAACACTGATATCGAGGAATTGACTTTTTCCTTTACACACTTTCCAAAGAACAATCCACTTGTTCTTTACCAAAGTTTATACGTGTGTAAAGGTGGTTGGTTAAAAGAATAAAGTCATATTTGATGTGACTTTATCCTTGTACCTTAACCAATACATTTAATGTTCTTGTCGGTTCATTAAATGCATGCAACCATATTTGTACGGCACAAAATTCACTGGTGAATTTTGTTGCCTATAAATACAAAGTCATTTCTTTGAGAAAATTACTTTAAAGCATACATTAAGCATTAGAGTGAATTTGTCTAAATACTCTCGATCTTAAACAGGGATACTTCACAACTTTAAGTATCTCGATCCAAAAGAGTTATTTGACAAATATAGATCATTTGTAATTCATAGGTTGTTAGGATACATACTTATTTGTATTATTTTGATTCCGCACAACCTTGTATTTTATTTAACATCATAAATAAAATACACCTTGAAAAATACATAATGTTCCACTTTACATGTTTATTGCTTTAAGTCGTGTATTACTTTATTTATATACTTGCATTTATATTTAAGTAATACTAGTCCATTCTAGTGATTATTAGACTTGTTGTATTATACACTTTCGGGGTTAACCATCGTATTTGGGACCTCACACTTTCTGACCCAGAACTGACCCTTAGTGGGTCGCACCACATTCCAGTGGGCCTCACTGGCTTCAGATTTATCAAAAACGGGATTTTCGTGTTTCATTCGTTTCGAACTCATCTCAAACCCTCACGACCTGAAACTTTCTAGATCACTTCAAGGCATCTTTTAAGGCTTAATTAACACCATGAAACCATCAATTGATCCTTGGATTACTTACATACATTAACCACTCGATTAATCTCGCGAAAGACTCGAAATCGATAATCGGATTGCAATTAAACCAACCCAAACCCTAAGACCAGAAACACGATCCATATGATCGACTCACATAATCAAAAATCAAAGGGAAATCATCTATATTACCTGTAGGTGATCAAGAGGATCCGAAATCTTCACAAAACCTAATCGAAACACCAAGAAACGAAGGAATTCGGAAGAGATTTGCTTTATAGATCATCCGTGTTTCAGTTTCATCTTTTTGTTCTAACTTAGACTAAATCTGATCACTTACTTTGTGAAACAAAATATGCAACTATATTTACAGCCATCAACAGAAAATAAGTTACAATTTTGGAAAATAAATACAAGTACAAGTAAATGATACAAGAGTCGGGCCCTTCTCTTTGACGTCTGTCCTGGAGCATCTTCAGTAGCCTTTCTCTTTGGTGGTGGTGAGGATGGTACAGACTCTGGTGGTTTCATGCCTATTGCAACTTCCATCTGTTGCTTTCTCTTCCATACCTTCTCAATCCTCTTCAAAAATGCTTTAACATCAGTAGACAAATCAGTCTTCCCCCTGAACGTTAAGGCTATTTCCTTCAGTTCAGTCCATCCAAAAGCTTGGACTAAAGCATTATTCCTTTCATCAGTAAAGTTACCCTCTCTGGTCAATTTTACTTCAAATCTGCTCATGCCTTCATAATTTTCAGCAAGCTTAATTTCTGCACCAATGATCCTTCTGGCACCAGCCCTGAAATTCAACATATCTTCATACTTGGCTTTCTGCTTTGCCATCTGGATCATGTATTCAGTTTCCTTGGATACTTTCTGCTGTTCGATGGCAGACTGGAGTTCTTCACGATTGATTCTTTGTGAAGTATCCAAAGGAATGAAAGTACTCAGTTCAGCATCTCTGATTTCCTTGATCTGTTGATGGCAGACTGGAGTTCTTCACGATTGATTCTTTGTGAAGTATCCAAAGGAATGAAAGTACTCAGTTCAGCATCTCTGATTTCCTTGATCTGTTTGGCAGTGAGTTTGGGTAAGCCTTTTATCTTCTTTCTGTACTCTATCTCCAGAGCACCAACATTCTTTCTGATCTTCTTCTGGAGGTTCACCAGTTCCTCCGTTCTCTGTCTGATCAGTTCAACTACACTGACTCCATACGTTACTGCATCATAAGTTTGTTCTTCTTCAGAGTACCTGGAGCGAATATAGACGTCATCCAATGCATCCAGACATTGATGAACTCTGGGGTCTTCCTTCATTCTTTTATAAACATCAATATGTATGCCCAACCTACCAGCAATATAAGAATCAAGAGTCCCCATGTTTGCCATCTCCCTTTTGTGGGCCAGCAGTTCATCCTTTTGATTTTTCTTGAAAATTTCTATCATTATGCACTCTTGCTCCAGTCTCTTTGAAGTGTCTTCATCAGTAGTAGGAAATTCTGATGACTTCCCAGCAGTTTCACTTTCTTCTCCAGATACCATATGTTGCTTTCCTTTTACAGACTTCAGAGTAGTTGTGATATCTGGGAATGATTCAAACTGGGGCTCACTGGCATCAGTACCAGTAGCCTCTTCAACCTGCACAATGGCTTCAGTTCCAAGTACCTTCTGAGCTTCTTGTGCACTGGCATCAGTACCAGGCACTTCTTCTTATTGCACGATGGATTTAGTGCCAAAGGCTTTTTCGATAGCACTAACAACCACTTCTTTCTTTTTCTTCACCAATCCTTCTGGAACAGACTCAGTGGCAACATACTTTTCCCCCTTGGAATGTCCACCAGTTTGAGCTTGTGGGCACTCCATAATTGTAGCACCAAATGTTCTTCCTGCCACTGGAGTTGTGATATTCACAGTCTTCCTTAGCTCAGTCACTTCCTTCTTGATTAGTTGAATTTCTGAAGACAAGTGCTTTGGCATTTCATTTTCAATCATTTTTACCACCTGTGGCAATAACCCATCTTGAATGGTTCTAAGAACAGACCCAAAAATCTCTTCAGTGATTTCTTTCAACATACTGTGTCTGAACTTTTTAGTACACTCATCACTGATTGAACTGACAACAGAGTTCTGGTCAAGGGTTGGCCTACTTTCCAAATTACTAACCCTGGTGATCAACTTCTGAACCTCATCTGTCAGACCTGCCAGTGGTTGAACAACTTCAGCTTTCACTGCAGTTTGAACAGAATTCACCAACTTTGCCTCTAATCCTTGGACTGCCACTTTGATATTTTCAGAATTTTTATTTGTGGCCAGTACCAGTTCATTCATCTTCTCAAACACCAGCTTCTCATTCCCAGCAAAAACATTCATTTCTGATGCAAGGTTATTTGATAATAAAGACTTAAAATCAGAAACAACCTGGGATGAAGACTGGAGTGATCTCTCCAGGTCCACCACCTTACTTAAAAGGCCTTGGACCTCGGCTGAAGACGAAGTGGAGAGACCACTGGGAGGTGCTAATTCAGAAGCCAATCTGGTCACCAAAGGTACTTGTGCCTGGACCTCTTCAGTGGAAACTTCAGATGTTACTACAGTGGAGTCCAGCACACGGTGTTCAGATAAATCAATTGGAGTTTCAAGTGGTGGTGGTTGATTTTGTGAAATTTGAATTGAGGGAGGATTGAAATATGGAGTGTTTTGTGGAATTGAAAGTGGTGGTGGTGGTGGTGGTGGCATTTCAGTAGAGATAAGTGGTTAGGTGACTGAAGCAATAACAGAAGTAACCACATTTTCTACTTCATCACCTAGAAAATTCATATTCACAATCTACCTCATCCCAATCTGGAGCCATCCCAACTGTCTGATCATCCGTCTGATCACCAACTTCTACATTTAAATCCAATCGAGCATCTTGTTCACCAGTCACCTGCTCATCAATCTGTACAACATTTTCAATTTGCTCAACAATCAGAGACCCATCTTCATTCATTATATCACCTGGATGGCTCGATTCGGCTCTATCTGGATTGACCTGAACTCCACCCTTCCTAAGGCGTCTGGAAGTTCTTGGTCGAGTAGGAGCCACCTGGGTTACTGGTTGTACAATTTCAGCACTGAGGACTCCAGAGGGTCCTTCACCAATCTGGTTTCCTCCTGGAGCCTCTTCCTGTTCATCTGATGATGATGCATCAAGTGCATCATTTCTAAAATGGTTCAACATATTTACAGGAATTTTAACCTCACCAGCTCTTGATTTTAATGAACTTAACTCCCTCAGATATTCACACACAGAAAAATGATTTGTGTCGAAATCATACTCAGCACCTAGAGCTCTTAAAAATACAAGTGATAGAAAACGAATATAAGGAATATGAGGTTTTCTACCTTTCACCCTTAGACGTTCTACCAGATCATCAAAGAAAATCTGAGCAAAATCTACTCTATATCCAAACCAAAGACAGTAGGCAATCTGGAGTTGCATTTGATTTATCTGATCCAACCCTCCAGAACTGCCACCCAAACACTCAACAAGATGAGTGAAAAAGTATCTCCATGAGTCTGATAGCTTGCTCATGTAGATGGTGCCTTTCCTTGATAACTGGCCATGCTCATCCAGTATATCAGTGTGTCCCATCAATCTACACACATCCCTATAATTAAGACCAGTAGGGAGAGTAATTGCCATCTCATTTTCAGCCAAATAATTCAAATGAAGAATATCTCTAAGAGAATCGGCAGTGAGAGTGAAGGCCCTGGTGCCTTGTTGCAATGTGTAGTTGATGGATTGAGTATTTTCAACATACACAGCAGTATACCAAAACTCACATAGGTAATCATGATACATTTTTCCTGGATTAAGAGTAAGAGCACCATAGAGTAGACAACTGAGGAAAAAGGCATTCAGTCATCCAATGAGGGAGGTTGGAGCATGAGTGGTGCTAGTGAGTCTAGCCATCCAATTGTTCATGTTTATTCTGATTGCTTTTGCCTCCAAAGTAATATGAGGTGCCTTTACAACATTGGCAACCGGAGCATATTCAGCAGTGAGCAGATTTTTAGGTGAGTTTGATTGTCTTGGTGCCATTTTGTTTGGTAGATAGATGAAAAAGAAACTGAATTTAGGGTTTTGATAAAGATATGATGAATTAAATATGAGAGAGATTTATGATTGGAAATTTAATGAAAAAGAAAGTAAATGAAGGAATTTGAAGAATTTTGGGAGTAAATATGTTCGAAGTAAATGCTAATGAAAGTGAAAGTGGGTATATATAGGAGAGAGAGTGTGGAACTCAAACGGTTAATTTTGAATTTATCAAATATAATTTTGATCGGGTTTTGAGATCCGCATTAAGTACATCACATCACACATAAATGTGTGACGGTTTACAGCCCACAAACATAACCAACTTGCACTTTTTGTCTTCCCAAGGTAAATATCCGTCATTAAGTTTGAAAAATGACATGCCACGTAGGATAATAAGATAAATATCTTTTTAAAGAGTTTGCATACGTGGCACGCACAAAGACCAAGTATTTAAAATATTATGACTCATTTCAGTGCATCTGGAGGTTGACTGGACACTCCAGTATCACTGGTGGATTAGGCCAGTGAAGTATGCACTGATGGTACACTGGAGGGACACTCCAGTAAAGTACCAGTGAAAACCATTTGAAAGAGACTGGTAACCTCAAACATGCACATCAACTAATACAGACAAATGAGAGGGACACATTTACAAGGAGACAGAAGTCACCTCAAACATGCACGTCAACCCATCTAATTACCAGTGAGAGGGACACATTTACAAGGTACCAGTGATATTTTCCAGAAAATTTTGTCCAGTGAGAAAATAAATTAATAAATTCCCCTTGAAATTAAAACATTTTAAGAACAAAAATATATCTTTCAGTCTTCCCCCTGGAATGTTGATCCATAAATCTATTAATGCAGAGATAGTACACAAAGGAGTTCAATATTATTTTTCATAATATGATCACGAATAAAATGATACCTGAGATCAATGTGCTTCGTCTTTGAGTGCATGACTGGATTGTTCGAGATAGCAATGGCACTGTATTATCACAAAAGATTGGAGTCTTTGAATACTTAATACCATAATCAAGCAACTGGTTCTTCATCCAGAGTATCTGAGCACAACAACTGGCTGCAGACACGTATTCAGATTCAGCAGTGGACAAATGAAACTGAATTTAGGGTTTTGATAAAGATATGATGAATTAAATATGAGAGAGATTTATGATTGGAAATTTAATGAAAAAGAAAGTAAATGAAGGAATTTGAAGAATTTTGGGAGTAAATATGTTCGAAGTAAATGCTAATGAAAGTGAAAGTGGGTATATATAGGAGAGAGAGTGTGGAACTCAAACGGTTAATTTTGAATTTATCAAATATAATTTTGATCGGGTTTTGAGATCCGCATTAAGTACATCACATCACACATAAATGTGTGACGGTTTACAGCCCACAAACATAACCAACTTGCACTTTTTGTCTTCCCAAGGTAAATATCCGTCATTAAGTTTGAAAAATGACATGCCACGTAGGATAATAAGATAAATATCTTTTTAAAGAGTTTGCATACGTGGCACGCACAAAGACCAAGTATTTAAAATATTATGACTCATTTCAGTGCATCTGGAGGTTGACTGGACACTCCAGTAAAGTACCAGTGAAAACCATTTGAAAGAGACTGGTAACCTCAAACATGCACGTCAACTAATACCAGTGAGAGGGACACATTTACAAGGTACCAGTGATATTTTCCAGAAAATTTTGTCCAGTGAGAAAATAAATTAATAAATTCCCCTTGAAATTAAAACATTTTAAGAACAAAAATATATCTTTCAGTCTTCCCCCTGGAATGTTGATCCATAAATCTATTCATGCAGAGATAGTACACAAAGGCGTTCAATATCTAAGCAGTTATAGATTTATAAATCTTTAAATCAAGGATCCCTGATAGTACACAAAGGCGTTCAATACCTAAGCAGTTATAGATTTATAAATCTTTAAATCAAGGATCCCTGATGTATACAAAGGCGTTCAATATCTAAGCAGTTATAGATTTATAAATCTTTAAATCAAGGATCCCTGATAGTATACAATGGAGTTCAATATTATTTTTCATAATATGATCACGAATAAAATGATACCTGAGATCAATGTGCTTCGTCTTTGAGTGCATGACTGGATTGTTCGAGATAGCAATGGCACTAGTATTATCACAAAAGATTGGAGTCTTTGAATACTTAATACCATAATCAAGCAACTGGTTCTTCATCCAGAGTATCTGAGCACAACAACTGGCTGCAGACACGTATTCAGATTCAGCAGTGGACAATGAAACTGAAGTTTGCTTCTTACTGGTCCAGCTGACCAGTTTGCCACCAAGGAAATGACATCCACCAGTAGTGGATTTTCTGTCTATCTTACAACCTGCATGATCTGAATCTGAATAACCCATTAGATCCATGCCTGTGCCTTTGGGATACCAAAGACCCAAACTGGGGACACCCTTAAGGTATTTCAGTATGCGCTTTACAGCAAGCATATGAGATTCTTTTGGATTAGACTAATATCTGGCACATAAACATGTTGAAAACATAATATCTAGTCTACTGGCAGTTAAATACATCAGTGAACCAACCATGCCTCTATAGACAGTGGTGTTCACTGGTTTACCATCTGGATCTGAGTCCAGTGTTAATGGTGCAAAAATTGGAGTGGGTTTAGATGGTGAAGAGTTCATATCATACTTCTTTAAAAGATCTCTAACATATTTTTCCTGATTAATAAAGATACCATCTTTGTTTTGTTTAATCTAGAGTCCAAGAAAATATGTTAATTCACCCATCAAACTCATTTCATATTCAGTCGACATTATTTTCGAAAATTTCCTGCACATTTTGTCATCAGTAGACCCAAAAATAATATCAACATAAATTTGTACCATCAAGGTATTGTCAATTGCACCTCTTTTAAAACCATTTTTCAATAAATGTTTAGTCAGAGTATCATACCAGGCACGTGGAGCTTGTCTGAGACCATAAAGTGCTTTGTCCAGACGATATACCCAGTGGGGATGTTTTTCATCAATGAAACCTGGTGGTTGTCTGACATAAACTTCTTCTTCAAGTTTTCCATTCAAGAATGCACTTTTAACGTCCATCTGGTAGACCTTGAATTGATGATGAGCAGCGAATGCTAAAAATATTCTGATCGCTTCAAGTCTAGCCACTGGAGCAAATGATTCATCAAAATCGACATCTGACTGGCAGTACCCTTGTGCTACCAATCTGGCCTTGTTTCTGATGACCTGGCCATCTTCATCTACCTTGTTCTTGAAGACCCATCTGGTTCCAATTGGTTCTTTCTTTCCAACTAGGAAAGGAACCAGGTACCAAACCTTGTTCCTTTCAAACTGGTGAAGCTCTTCTTGCATAGCTATCACCCAGCTTGGATCTTCCATAGCCTCGTCAATCTTCTTTGGTTCTATCAGTGATAAGAAATTGACATATAAGCATTGATTACTGGAGGCTCTTCTGGTCTGAACTCCTCTACTGGAGTCACCTATGATCTGATCGATAGGATGAGCTTTTGTCCATCTGGAGTACTGACCAGGATTGTTACTGACAACAATATCAGTGCAAGAGTTCAGTTGAGTTTCCTCTGGTGTTGCTTCAGGAGGAGGATCTTGCCAGACTACTTCAACATCTTCATCTGAGTCATTTAAATCACGATTTGCATCATGAAATTCTTCATTTGAAGACCTTTCTTGAAGTATTGGTTCAGTTTGGAATTCTTCATTTGAAGATATTTATGGTATATTTTCAACTGATACTGATACTGGGGGAGTAGTACGTACATCTGATCCAATAATAATTTCAGAGGGTAGCTTGAAAATAATTGAAGGATAGAATGGAGTACCACTGGAGGGTTTCTTAGTCTGAACAGGTTCCAGATCAGGATGACTGGAAACTTCATCTTCTGAATCTTTATTGTAGTTGATAGGATCAGATTCACAGAAGACAATTGGAGTTACTGGGGGAGTATCAAGGGTTGGCTTTTTATTGATTGCAGTATTTGATTCATCAAATGTGACATGTATTGACTCATGGACCTTCTCCAGTCTCTTGTTATAGACTCTGAAGGCCTTGCGAATGGCTGAATAGCCTAAGAAATACCCTTCATCAGCTTTGGCATCAAATTTGCCTAACTGAATGGAGTCGTTCAGGATGTAAACTGGACATCCAAAAACGTGAAAATAACCAATATTTGGTTTTCTATTTCTTAAGACTTCATAGGCTGTCTTTTTGTGTCTTTTGATGTACACAGACCGGTTCTGGGTGTGACAAGCAGTAGCAATTGCTTCAGCCCAAAAACTGGTAGAAAGACCAGATTCAGCAAGCATACTCCTGGCAGCTTCTATCAGCGTTCGATTCTTCCTTTCCACCACTCCATTCTGTTCTGGAGAGCGGGCTGATGTGAAATTCTGGGAGATGCCAGTGTCAGTACAGAATGACTCCAGAGTTGCATTCTGGAATTCTGTTCCATTGTCACTTCTTAACTGACACACCTTTCGCTTATGCTTGAGCTCAATTTGCTTGATAAGACTGATGATTTCAGCAGCAGCTTCACTTTTAGACCTGAGAAAGATCACCCAACAATATCTGGAGAATTCATCTACGATCACCAGGGTGTATCTTTTTCCAGCACGAGTCTGAACATTTACTGGACCGAAGAGGTCCATATGAAGCATATGAAGTGGTTCAGATATGCTAAAGTTCTGTCTGGTCTTGAAACTGGTACGTTTCTGCTTTCCCATCTCACATCCTGGACATGGCCTTTCCTTTTTGAAGGAAACTGAAGGTATTCCATCTGCCAGTTGTTTTCTAGACAACTTATTAATATTTTTGAAATTTAAATGGGATAACCTTTTGTGCCATAACCAGTTTGTGTCTTCATCAGCTTGAGTATAGAAACACTGCTCTGAAGGAGAGCTTTCCATATCCATCACATATACATTCCCTCTTCTGGGAGCAATCAATACTACCTTCCAGTCCTTGTTGAATACAATGCCCTGAGCAATATTGAATAGAACTTGATAGCCATCATCACACAGTTGACTTACACTAATCAGGTTATATTTCAAACCATTCACAAATGCAACTCGTCTAAATTTGACTTGTCCATTGTTCAGAACACCATACCCCTCAGTTTTTCCACAACCATCATTTCCAAAAGTAATGGAGGGTCCATCAGAAATTATGAACTCCTCCAGCAGGGTCTTACATCCGGTCATCGTCCTGCCAGCTGCACTGTCAAGATACCAGATATACTTCTTTCGATCGCCCTTTTTGATAACAATGTCCACCCATCTTCCAGATGTGACATCTTCCTTCACCAGGTGCTCTTCGCCTGCCAGAGCCATGTAACAGCAATCTCTTTCTTCTTCTTCATCAACAGATGAGTCATCAGAAGGAACCCATTTCTCTTCAGTTGTTGCAATCATGCACTTATTATTATTTTCCATTTGTTGTGCCATGAGAGCAATTTGAGCCTTAAGCTTTTTATATTTATAGCTATCATCAGGCTTTTTATTAGAAGTAAATGGACCAGGCTGGGATACAAACTGACTGGACTTGCAATCTTTCATGAAATGACCTTTTCTACCACACTTAAAGCATGTCAGATTGGTTTTATCAGTAGAAGAACTGGATGCAAATTGTCCAGATGGCCTATTTGCTCTTGCTTTGAAACGGTTAAACATTTTAGCAATCATTGCAACCAGGTCATCATTTTCAGATTCATCACAGTCTGGAGAGATAAGAGTAGATTCTCCAGATTCCATAAATTCAGACACCATCTTCTTCATATACATTCTCAGAAGATATAAGTGTTGTACCTTGTGGTTCAGTATGACTAACCACACTAGGACTACTGGAGGCATGGTTATAGGCATCTTGTTCTGCCATAATTCTCTGAGCCTGATTTTCTTTTGTGTATCTGAAGGCTCCATACAAAGTTGAAAGAGTGTGAGTGTGCAGAGTTTTACCTTGTCTTAAGACCATGATCATGTGAGACCATTTGGTGGGTAAAATATCACAAAATTTCTCCAGAAGTATATCCTTGTCTTTCTCAACCCCTAGTCCTCTCAACTGGTTAATGATGCTCATAAATCTGGTGTAAGTACCAGTGAGAGATTCATTGGGCTGAGCAAAAAATGACTCACACCTCTTGTTTAAGGAGACCTTTCTGGTGACAATGGTGTCATCTTCTCCTTCATACTGGTTCACTAGTTCATCCCACATGGTTTTAGCACTGGGAAAAAGAACTAGTGTGGGAATTAGGGTTTCTGGAATAGCCCCGAGGATCATGTTTTTGAGAATGGGAAAAAGAACTAGTGTGGGAATTAGGGTTTCTGGAACAGCCCCGAGGATCATGTTTTTGAGAAGGGTATCTAGATTTACCAATCTCCTCTCCTCTTCAGACCAATGTTCCTCCCTCTTTTCCCTGCCTCTTCTAGATCCAGTTGGATCAAGAAGAGAATTGAGAGGTGATGTGGGGATGTAAGGTCCTTCATTTAAGATTTTCATCATATTTCTCTCAATTCCAGTGATATGCAATATCATCCTAGCTTTCCACGTACCAAATTCATCACTATTCCCACTGAATTTAGGAACATGATTGTTTGAGTAGTGCACATGCACATGTGGAGAAGCAGGAGTAGGAGGAGGAGGTGGTGGATTAGTGTTATTGACAGGTGGTGGTTCATTATTTTGATCATTGATATTAGGATCAGGACCAAAATTAAAACTTCCTTGTGTATTTTCTGGGGTGGCCATCAAAGAAGCAGATCTAGGCAAGTTTGTTTAGCCTTCTGCTCTGATACCAATTGTAGAGTCCCTAGCTTGATGGTTTAACCCAAGGTGTAAAATACAACAAGTCTAATAAGCACTAGAATTGGACTAGTATTACTTGAATATAAATGCAAGTATATAAACAAAGTAATACAGGACTTAATGCAATAAATAAAGGTGGAACACAATGTAATATTTTCAAGTGTATTTTATTTATGATGTTAAATAAAATACAAGGTTGTGAGGAATCAAGATAATACAAATATGTAAGTATCCTAACAACCTATGAATTACAAATGATCTATATTTGCCAAATAACTCTTTTGATCGAGATACTTAAAGTTGTGAAGTATCCCTGTTACGATCGAGAGTATTTAGACAAATTCACCTTAATTGCTGAAAGTAATTTTAACAAGGAAATGACTTTGTATTTATAGGCAAACAAATTCACCAGTGAATTTGTGCCGTACAAATATGGTTGCATGCATTTATTGAACCGACAAGGTCATTAAATGCATTGGTTAAAGTACAAGGATAAAGTCACATCAATATGACTTTATTCTTTTAACCAACCACCTTTACACACGTATGTACTTTTGGTAAAGACAAGTGGAATGTCCTTTGAAAAGTGTGTAAAGGCAAAAAGTCAATACCTCGTAATCAGTGTTCAGACTTGTAAGGTCTAGAACACTGACAAATCTCCAGTCGTAGATCTGGTAAGACTTCTAGTGGACTCCGTCATTTGTCAGTCTTCTTTATTCTAACTTCAGTCTTTGACTTCAGTGAGAATGTCTTCAGTAGAATAGATCTGGACTGGGGTGAAGTCCAGTGAGCTAATCTGGAGGTTTCCAGATTTCCTATACAAGTATTTTGCTCACTGGTCTTCCATTATTTCTGAACAAATCTTCAGTGTCGCTCCAGTCAGCAAGTCTGGAGTGGGTCCAGTAAATCTGGACCTAACAAAAACGGAGAACAACAGTTAGTGGGGCGCACTAACAAGTCAGTGGGTCGCACTGAAAACTTTCTGACCCAGAACTGACCCTTAGTGGGTCGCACCACATTCCAGTGGGCCTCACTGGCTTCAGATTTATCAAAAACGGGATTTTCGTGTTTCATTCGTTTCGAACTCATCTCAAACCCTCACGACCTGAAACTTTCTAGATCACTTCAAGGCATCTTTTAAGGCTTAATTAACACCATGAAACCATCAATTGATCCTTGGATTACTTACATACATTAACCACTCGATTAATCGCGCGAAAGACTCGAAATCGATAATCGGATTGCAATTAAACCAACCCAAACCCTAAGACCAGAAACACGATCCATATGATCGACTCACATAATCAAAAATCAAAGGGAAATCATCTATATTACCTGTAGGTGATCAAGAGGATCCGAAATCTTCACAAAACCTAATCGAAACACCAAGAAACGAAGGAATTCGGAAGAGATTTGCTTTGAAGGAGGGAAGGGGTGGCTTGGGATTTTTCTCACGCACAAGAAACCTGGAGAATGATAATTAGGGATGCCTAATTATCACTTAACCCCTGGCCATCACTTTTCCTTTAACATCTTTAGTCCCTCAACTTCTTAAACGTCGCATTCTAAGCTTAACTTACTAACCGGGACACTTAACAACCTAGCAAGCACTTGACTTTCATACTTTACTTTTAATTACTTTCATTTAACTCATATTAGTCATTTAATATTAAACACATAAGCATTTAATCACATAATCCAATTAAGGCACATAAACTTAACGAACCTAACGTGAACTAACGGATTAGTCTAATAGTCAAACTTGAAAAGTTTAGGATGTTACAATTACCTCCCCCTTAAGAGGATTCCGTCCCCGGAATCTTATCAGAAATGAACAAATGAGGATACTTCCCTTTCATCACGGACTCGGTCTCCCATGTTAAACTTTCACCATGGTTATGCTTCCATTTGATCAACACAAGATCAATCACCTTCCGGCGAAGCTTCTTTTGCTTTCTCCCAAGTATTGCTACCGGTTCATCAACCATTCTTTTCTTTGGATCAATACTCACATCTTCAATTGGAATAACGCTAGACTCCTCAGCCAAGCACTTCCTCAAATATGAAACATGAAATGTGTTGTGAATTCCATCCAATTCTGGAGGCAATTCCAACTGATATGCTAGATCTTTGATACGCTTCAAAATCTTGAAAGGTCCAATGAAACGTGGACTTAGCTTTCCTTTCTTCCCAAAACGAATAACTCCTTTCCATGGAGAAACTTTCAGCATCACCATATCCCCAACTTTGAACTCAACCGGTCTTCTTTTCTTATCGGCATAGGTTTTCTGACGTTCTCTAGCTATACGAAGTGCTTCTTTAGCAAGGTTTTCAGGACCCGTAAACTGCTTTTCACCGGGCTCCAACCAACAACTTGGAGTCCTACATCTCCTACATCTCGGTCGGGAGGAATACCGGGAAGATCATTAGGAAAGACATCAGAAAATTCAGAAACCACATCAACATTAGAAATGGAAGACTTTGCCCAGATCTTCTTCAACGACCTTGCCGAGAGACTGAAAGGTAACAAAAGAAAACCTCATGTGCCTTTTATCAGATTTCTCTCTTTAGTGTTTAAACGTGCACTTGGTGCTGAATATGATTATACCTCACAACACTTCTCTATTTGTGAGTATATGAGGGACCTTATCCAGTTAGTCTCTCGAACTGGTGAGGTTGATATCCCTCATGAAATGGTGCATAATTTTCGTAGGGAAATAACCGATGCAACACCCAAGTTGATTCGGAAGAGACTGCAGGCGGGCCTCAAAACAATGAGGGACCCACTGGAGTTCTCATTGCTGAAATGGGGTCACCAGAAACCGAGGTGACCTCTGACCAACATCAAGATTTAGTTTTTCCAATAAACACCTCCAGAAGACCAAGAAATAACAACAGGCGTCTTAGGAGAGTGGGAGACTTGGTCCCTCCCAGTAGTACCTCAGCCAGCTGTTTGATCCAAGAATCGCATGGACCTTCGATTGGGAACAAGGAGGGGTTTTGACCGATTTATTGGTGATTCCCTACCGGTGCAAAGCTTTGAGAAGCTTAACGCCATTAGATCGGAGGTGTTTGGTGTGTTGGCGGTGGAGACGACCCCGTAGAGAAGCCGGCCACCTTCGGTATTATAAGGGTGAAGAGAACATGTCTCAATTATTGGGGAGGACCTCTATTTATAAGAGGAGGCTAGCTTGGAGGAAAAGCTAGGGTATTAGGGGGTTCCCTAATTGTTTGGGGAAAAGATATGGTCGACATGTTTTTAGGGATATACATGCCATATCTTTAATATATTTAATGGTGCAAGGGATATGGGCAAATCCCTTGACTTTAGGGGGAAGAAATATGAGATTTCCTTCATATTTGGCGGAGCTCCGTTCTGACTGAGTGCTCCGTTCTGATGGACGAAGCTCCGTAATAAGATCTGGGACATTCTGAGGTGAGCTCCGTTCTGACGGAGGTGAGCTCCGTATTTCTGGCAGAAAACATCCTTAAGCAGCCTCCGTAATAGCAGATTTACATACGGAGGTAGGGCTCCGTATAGGGTATATCATCAAGCCCCCAGTCTAATAGGAGAGACTGGCAAGAGGCTGTCGTGTTAGACTCCAAGAAAAATCATCTGGCTGCAGATCCGAGTAAGCTCTCCGTGATAGATGTCTCTCGTCTGGTATTAACCGTTCCGTCTTTGTCCTTTGGCCATTAGAACATTTGGTTATCCGGCTTTTTCCTCTATAATAATTAGGGGAATTACCTTAATGTCATGGTTGGACTGCTGGAAACTTTTGTTGGCATGATGATCCACGGATGAGACTTTCATGTCCGTCGGAGTTGATGTTCGTCTGCTTGCGTCTTTAAACTCGTGATACTCTGAGGTTCCTTCTACCGTACTTCTCCCGGAGCGCCCTAGGTCACTTTAAATTCTATGTATCCCTTGTGTATTGTATGGCTGTTTCCAAACTTATTTCCCTTAGTGGGTCTAAGCCTGTTAACTTGTTGGGATCAAATAGGGTGTTTGTTTATGTCGCCCAAGCGTCTGTTAGTTCGCGTATGCCATGTCCGTAGGTGATGAAGAAGCTTCGTGTGTGAACTCAATGTTTTCCTTAATTGCGTCACTTTTTCTTGGGAAGGCTCTGATGGTGGGTTGGTGATGCTGTGATGTAGTATATAGCTGCGGCTCTGCTGTTGGGAAAAAGGTCTTTAATGTAGTGGATGGATAATCGGTTCTTGAGCTGCGTATTTATTTAGAATTTTTGTGAAGATGTCTGGCTTGTGTGACGCTAGTAGGGTGGATGTTGAGGAAGGGTTGATCCGGGCTGTTGTTGCTGAAGGTAGTATTACTCTTAATGGTCTTCTTATAACTGCGTTCTCCTTCGCAGAAAATTTGCTGCGGCAACATATCAATGTTGAATGGTCGTCCGAAATATGTTTGAAATTTACTCCACCGTCATCTTTATCGGATCATAATGATGCACAATAAAACTGTTTGTGCATATTTATTGTTATTTTTACCATGTGTAGACTGTGTAATTTGACCATCATAGGTTATTCTGGAACTCTCTTAGCACTTGGAGGGTCGTGTTTTGTTGGTGTAGGATGTGAAGACAAACTTGGGCCCTTCGGATTCTTCAATATGTTGATGTGTAACAGCTGGAATCATCTTCTTTGATGCTTGTCATTCAACCTTCAGGAAGGTTTTAAAAACATTCCTTCAATTAACATGCTCTATTCTTGCTGCAACTGCTTTGTAAGAAGTGTCGTGCTAGAAAGATTCAACATGGTCTTGTATTTTTGTTCAAATGGCTCTCTATCTTATGCTTTTCACACCTCGACAGCTTCGCATATAGCCATTACGAATTTTTCTTAAAAACTTTTTACAAAGTTTCTAAGAGCTGTCGATTTGGATCGGCTAAGATGTAAGAGACGCTCATTCGTAATAATCGGTTACTTCAAATCGGATTCTGTTGTGGGTTATATGTCTCCTTTATCTGTATCTCTGGAGGTCCGTGTCTTGAGTTGTGTCTTCCTTGGTAGCTCCGATGAGTAACCTTCTTCTTGAATTTTTTTTGCATTGGGCTTATCTTTGGGCGCTTGCCTTTTAAAGATGCTGATCAGGCTATATATTGGCTTATGCCTTTGCAAGACTATTCCACAATGCTCAGATTTGCACAAGATTTGCCTTATTGACTTTTTGTCGCCAAGGCTCTACCTTGTGAAAATGTCTTATGACAGTCGCCTTATGACGTGATTGTCTTATGGTAGTCGCTTTATGACGTTGCTTTATGAATGTCTTAATGGGCATCCCCTATTAAGCATTTACATAAAGTCTTTTTATTAATTTGTACGTATTTATTTATAATATTTGCGAAGGGTAGCGACCCAACTTCTCTTGTGTTAGCAGAGCTCAGTAAGCATCTGGCACTGAGTTATCTGCTTGGTGCCTACGTAGGGTCTTATAGTAGAGACAGAGATGTGTACCTTTCAAGCAGCTTTGTGGTCGGAAGGTTTTGGCTCCGTCGTCTTTTGATGTGATCGTTGGTTAAGGTTATTGTGGCTATCCGCTGAATGAATGCTCCTCCTTTGGCGTGTGTTGCAAATGTTGCGCCAATTGCTTGATATAGTACCCTAGGAGCTTCGGAGATAATATAGCCTTCGCTATATGCAGAGCTATCCCATAATATCGGAGAGCAAGTGTGGTGTGGTCGTCCGCCTTTGGTGTTACGGCCGTCTTTCTACACGTATTGGCTTCGGTCCGTGCATTTGAAGATGACATCTTTCCTGCTGATATATTATGTTTCGTCTAGAGTTGAGTTGGAGGAATTGTAGTCTTCTGATGTTGGAGTAGAAAATCACTTTCTCTCCCTTTTCTGTTATTTCTGGCAAGCTTGGATGAATATATCAATTTTTCCAACGATCTTTTATTTTAATCATCGCGATATATTATCTAGCGATGCCGTCGGGAGCAAATTCTCTACCGATGGACTCTAGGGCTTAGGTATCCCAATGCGAGTTTTAATAGTTCCCTATTCGCACTTTTGCGATGGGGTGAAAAAATATCCCGGTGGTGCATTAGCTTGTGGGATATACTTGTGATGTTCCTCCTGAACCAACACAAGTAAATGTATATCTTCAGTCTGAGGCTTGTACCTTGCAGGTATCGTTGTTGTAGGAGCGTTTATTTTCGTTGCTTTCATAATATCTCAGGTATTGGCCTCGTTTTTTAGTGGGACGATTTTGTGTCCGTTTGACAATGTCTCCCTTTTCACTTGTCTTGTAAGTAACGAGCACGGCTATTAATGTTGAGTTGTCTTCAGTAATTTAGATGGCTAGTTCATGGAGAAATTAAATCCTTGTGAACTTAGTGGTGGACCCCACAAGAGATAATGAATGTGTGCTTATGAATTTGGATGCCCTGATCACCTTCGAGATTATGGGGAGACATAATCTTATACTTTTGAGTTCGCGTGATACTCATCGACTTCATCTCCCTCCTTTCTGGTGTACGATGTTTGAGACACATCATTAATAATATCTTGCATTCCACTTTGATTTCCATCGGCTTCGGTTCATACCCGTTATAGGTTTGGATGTATGTCACCGTTATTATTGGTGATTTCCACGTGAGCCATGCTTTCTTCTTCTTTTAATAAAGGGTCCTGCTATAGGGACACCCCGGATTCGGCAAAAACACCCGATATACGTGCCGTATGTATTATCACGCCCCGTATTAATGGGTCCCACTGTCAGAAGGCATAACTATACAGCCCGTATCGATGAAACGCCAAGTATGCTGGGTGTTTATTTAGCAATAGAATGACACGTTTCATTCTCTGACAATTCAGAGAATTACACGTTTCATTCTCTGACAATTCGAAATTACACGTTTCATTCTCTGACAATTCAGAGAATTACACGTTTCATTCTCTGACAATTCAGAGAATTACACGTTTCATTCTCTGACAATTCAGAGAATTACACGTTTCATTCTCTGACAATTCGAGAATTACACGTTTCATTCTCTGACAATTCAGAGAATTACACGTTTCATTCTCTGACAATTTAGAAAATTACACGTTTCATTCTCTGACAATCCACGTGTCGAAATCTAGTTTATTTAGAAATGGAATGACACGTTTCATTCTCTGACAATTCAGAGAATTACACGTTTCATTCTCTGACAATCCACGTGTCGAAATCTATTATACGGGTCGTATAAAATGTAAACGGGACGTATCATTAAAAAGTCGATATATACGTGGCGTTTAACTTATACGGTGCGTATTATTCTTAAACGTCCCGTAAGGGAGTATATGACCCGTATTTCTTGATTATTTGTTTACTTTACCAATTTTAGTACCAGACCGAACTCTTTTTCTTATATTTCCTTGAAAATGGACCATACATGTCATGTGAATGTAATTCACAACAGAATTGATAGTTAAATTACATTGAACTTTTTTGAAAAAAATATGTAACTTAAACTATAAACCACATCTTTATAATACGAGTATCTATTACTTACAATAAGCAAGATAGTATATCACAATAAATTTTGTAATCTTACATAATCAGTTTCATGAGAAATGATTGCAATATTTCGTATATTATATTTAAAAAAAGTTTGATTATTGTTATTTCGAATATAATTAAGTTTTTTTTTCATATATGGGTATACTAAAATAGGTTTCATATCCAATTTCGTACTTCGTATATTATTTAGTTTCTTAAGGTTTCATATTCTATTTCATATATACTTACTTTTTTTTGTGACAAAATTAAATTTCTATTTAAAAATGCAAGTAACTAGGAAATACGTCGTACAAGAAAATAAGCATTGACGACCGTAAAACAGAAGATGACTGCAAATACATACGACCTGCGCAAAGGAGACCATAAATCCAATGCAATGCACCACATGACCTTGTAATAAAATGAGCAGTTCATATCATAAACAAAAAACACATCCAAGCAAACATCTATAACAAAATTGTAAATTAATTAAACAATGCAATAACAATTTACCTCACAAACAATGATAGATGGAAAAATCTGTGCAACGACTCATAAACACATTAAAGAATAGGAAACGAAAAAAAATAATGTCTCACATAACCACTCAACAAATAGAGAACGTCTAAGCAGGATGATTGGGATACCGAGATCTATGCGATGATGGGGGGGATTTAATTTGGAAAGAATATGCCTCAGTAAGGAGGGTAATGACTTCACGAATCCATCTCAGACGTTCGTACGCAAGGTTCAACTTTTGTTCTATAGTGACCATGAACGGTAGAAAAACGGATAACTGCTGCCCCATACCTTGGACATGTCGTGAAAGTGCCACCATCTCGTCTTGAGTGTCCTGAGGGAGCCGCACCACGTGATAAGAACGTTGAGGGTGCTGTGGTGCCGGTGGCGGATCGTCCCATTGATTATCCTGCAGGACCGGTAACTCACTCCCCTCCAACACCTCCTCGATACGGACGGGGTTATTCTCCAACGGCGGCACGACCAACGGATCAGGCCCAGTCCAAGGATGGTCAAGTGAGCTGATCAAAACTGGCACGTCGTCAATTTTCTGGATGATTTTCATCGAATACATCGTCTGTCTACCGTGAGCATAGGGGAGTATCGTGGGGATGGCGAGGGTGTCCAAATGCGAATGCAAATCTAGGCTTTCAGCAATATGCGTGATAATGTGACCGCATACGATCGCCCCTCTGCTCTGCCTGCACTAACACAGATTGATTCATACTAAGCTAAAAAATATTACTATAAAATCACAACTTGGACAACCCCAATCCGACTCAAATGTATAATAAGATCAATTGTGTATGGGACCCTTGTGTATAAGCACTTAACTACGCATTGACATTGAGTCTGAACAAATCAGCTTTCGATACGATTTTCTTTTTAAAGCCACAACTAGTGCAGAAACTATTACCTTATAATGACCATACATGACTACTTTATATACAAATTTGATAAACATTACCGGTGATGGAACGAGTTGAAGTAATCCGCGAGACAATGGGCCAGATTGCAGGGGATTTTAAGGAGAAGGCAGCGGAGGAAAAACAAATCGTTATAGGACATCCACTCCCCGCCATGATTGCGTCCGGCTATGGTCCTTGAGTTCAACCGGTGGAAGTAACGGTACAAAGGGTCTTTGTTTCACAGGAACGCATATGAAGCTAATATAAACTACCCGCATGCTCCACAGGTGACACTCATAATACACACTTACTTGATCTTAGACGGCCGATCATTCGTGCCGCCATAGGACTTGCCGAAGGGTCCCTTCCCAGGAGCAATGGCCAGCCAAAAGTTCCTCAGCTCATCATCAGCCCATGTACGAACCGCCCTGGTAAACAACGGTTGTCCAGTCTCTTCCGCCGTATAAAGGCCGGTCAGAACGGCGAACTCTGCGAGCTTCATCTTGTACAGCATACCGAACATGCGAAACTCGACCGGATAAAGGGCCTCAATGTCATCCTCGTCGTACCTGACCACAATGTCCGGCCGATAAACGAAGGTGCATAGGAACTCCACGGATAACTCCCTGTGGGCCGGCAACACCTTGAGTAAAATATGATTATGTGGTTGGTTAGTATAATTTGGCAATAGAATTGATAACGATAACGATATTATAAATATTAGATCTTCATACATTTTATTAATACGTAAAAGATTATAATTTTGATGATATACGGTTCTAAGTGTTATACTTTGGAAGTTGTAATACAATAATCACAAGTTTATCACTATCATTATTAGCTGAGACATATTGATGGAATTGTTTGTTGTAGTCATTCCACAAGGCACATACTAAAATAATTTCTCTATAATAGAATCTTTAAAACCAGTTGTACTCATAATGTGATATTATTATGAAAGATAATTAAGAATTAAAATATAAAAATACTTGTGATCATGTACTTGACATTCAAGTATATGTATTTGATTATGATGCGGGCCCATAACACGAATATGTTTATTTTCATAATTAATTAGATAACAATTAGGATTGTTTTTATATTCTTTGATAACAATAATCACAAGTTTATCACTGTCATTATTAGCTGAGACATATTGATGGAATTGTTTGTCGTAGTCATTCCACAAGGCACATACTAAAATAATTTCTCTATAATAGAATCTTTAAAACCAGTTGTACTCATAATGTGATATTATTATGAAAGATAATTAAGAATTAAAATATAAAAATACTTGTGATCATGTACTTGACATTCAAGTATATGTATTTGATTATGATGCGGGCCCATAACACGAATATGTTTATTTTCATAATTAATTAGATAACAATTAGGATTGTTTTTATATTCTTTGATAACAATAATCACAAGTTTGTCACTGTCATTATTAGCTGAGACATATTGATGGAATTGTTTGTTGTAGTCATTCCACAAGGCACATACTAAAATAATTTCTCTATAATAGAATCTTTAAAACCAGTTGTACTCATAATGTGATATTATTATGAAAGATAATTAAGAATTAAAATATAAAAATACTTGTGATCATGTACTTGACATTCAAGTATATGTATTTGATTATGATGCGGGCCCATAACACGAATATGTTTATTTTCATAATTAATTAGATAACAATTAGGATTGTTTTTATATTCTTTGATAACAATAATCACAAGTTTGTCACTGTCATTATTAGCTGAGACATATTGATGGAATTGTTTGTCGTAGTCATTCCACAAGGCACATACTAAAATAATTTCTCTATAATAGAATCTTTAAAACCAGTTGTACTCATAATGTGATATTATTATGAAAGATAATTAAGAATTAAAATATAAAAATACTTGTGATCATGTACTTGACATTCAAGTATATGTATTTGATTATGATGCGGGCCCATAACACGAATATGTTTATTTTCATAATTAATTAGATAACAATTAGGATTGTTTTTATATTCTTTGATAACAATTAGGATTGTTTTTATATTCTTTGATAACAATAATCACAAGTTTGTCACTGTCATTATTAGCTGAGACATATTGATGGAATTGTTTGTTGTAGTCATTCCACAAGGCACATACTAAAATAATTTCTCTATAATAGAATCTTTAAAACCAGTTGTACTCATAATGTGATATTATTATGAAAGATAATTAAGAATTAAAATATAAAAATACTTGTGATCATGTACTTGACATTCAAGTATATGTATTTGATTATGATGCGGGCCCATAACACGAATATGTTTATTTTCATAATTAATTAGATAACAATTAGGATTGTTTTTATATTCTTTGATAACAATTAGGATTGTTTTTATATTCTTTGATAACAATAATCACAAGTTTGTCACTGTCATTATTACCTAATACAATATGGTCCAATGATTTAAGTGACAATTTTAACTTTAAAAAATTAAATATAAATACTTTTTGTAACTTATTTAAAAATATTTAAAAAATCATCTCAAGTTGATAGCTAAAAATAAATATAAATTAAGTATTCAGGGCTAAAAAGTGTAAATTATTGATGGAAAACAAAAAACTGTAAATTAATGAGACTTTTTCTACAAATTAATATAAATACTAATATAATAATATATTTGGATAATGATTATTAGAATTTTTAATTTATAGTTAATCTAAATGATGACATAAGCAAAAATCAATTTGATGAAATTGAGCGATTTGATTGGTTAACAAGTCATTAGTTCAACTGTCTTATAGTCCAATGATTTAAGTGACAATTTTAACTTTAAAAAATTAAATATAAATACATTTTGTAACTTTTTTAAATTACCATTTTAAAAAAGTTTGCCCCGTCAACGAATTTGGTCCAAAATGAAAACGAATGTTAACTTACCCATCACGTGATATGCACATGATGGGTATTTTGGTCCTTTTAATAGTACAAGGACCACCCTAATCCACCATCTCAATTACATATATATCTATTTTGTATTTGTCATGTGGTATGTGTTGTATTGGTGTATGCTGATAGGGGATTTAGCAATATACAATAGCAGATCTTGATTGTTTTAAGTACATTTTGAGATTTAGTTGGTAGCCTATTCTTGATTATTAATTTTGATTCGAGGTTTGGTTTCAGCTTAGATATGTTGATCTGTATTGTTGGTGATTTTGAATTTCAGATTTGTTGTTGATCTTGTATTGTTTTTTTTCCTATTTATTTAAAACCTAGGAAAGAAAAATGTTGATCTTGTAATCGAAGATTATTCTACTGCATAGATGGGTATCAATGTGGTGTGATGATGAAGGTGATGATATGTGTATAGATAATTACATTATTGGTCCATGTAGCAAGAAAAAGACTATAATACCCATCACATGCAGCTCACGTGATGGGCAAATAAACGTCCGTTTGAGAATTTGGACCAAAAGCGTTGACGGAGCAAACTTATTTGGACCAAAACGGTAATTTATGAAAGGTAAGGACGAAAACGGTAATTTTTGACCCACAACAGGGACCAAAATTGTAATTTACTCTTGAAAATAAAATAATAATAATAATAAAATATTGTATAAAGGCGTATAGACGGTTTTCCTTTTCCATTAAAAATAGTTAGACGGGCCACATGAGATTTTAAAGTTTTTCGCCGGCCTGTAGCCCATTAACATATACTAACTACTGGGCTAAATTATAACCTCCGCCAGTCCGCCCCTCCGGCATCCGGTCTCCTCACGAGAAAATTATTCTAGGTGTTTTAATTATAAAACGGGCTGAGATTTTATAAATATGGTCGGAGTTAGATGGACTTATGGACATTGGCCAGTAAAATTATGACTTGCCTACGTAAACTGCATAAAAATAGGTTTAAGATTACGGAAAATAACATATTTACGGCCTTCATGCTACGCTTTTTTTAGTTTGATAGAATTGTCAACTATAATCTACAGACGATTCAGTCATCGAATGCATGTTATCATTGGATAATACTTAAGAACTGAAGCAATATCCTCATTATTGTTTAAAATGTTCCGGTTATAAGCAGTATTGAAATTATATGATCAATGTTCGTAAATGATAATGTGAAAAAAATTTGGTCCTTCCTTTGTTTTGTAATACGGAGAGTAGTTAACATAACTGGGCGTTTGTTACCGTTTCAGAAACTCAAATCTCATCTACAAATCAACATATTACATTGTCACTAACCATTCAAACTGAATTGAAAAGGATGTTGCCTTTCCTTATGTTACAGCATTACATAGTCACAAACCATATTACATAGTCACAAACCATTCAATGTGAATTGAAATGAATTTGCCTTTCTTGTTTTTTTTTAAAGGTGAATTTTGCTGGAAACTTCGTGTCGCGATTCGACAGCGGGAGGTCTAGCATACGTTATCTTAACCGGGTCCGCGCTAGAGAGCTCCCTCGAAGTAGAAATACCTATTTCAAATACCCGATGGGGGGAAAACCCCCTACTAATCCGCCCGAAGGCACGACGATTAATAGGGGAAAACCCTGCCCCCTCATACTTAAACCTGGGTATACCCAAGTCAAGCCCTCATAAAGGGACTTAATTCCTATGTCCTCCCCAAGGCTTGAACACAAGACCTCATGCAAGGGGGGATGGTCTTTCAACCATTGAGCTAAAGCTCAAGGACATGGAAAGAAGTTTGAAAGATTTGATAACCCAGAACTGCAAACCTCAAACCGACATACAGTGCGGAAATTTTTCTTAAGATTCATGTCTAATTTTCGACCCAGGCCCTCATGTTTTTTAATTTTTTCAGAGACGGCACTGCTTGCTACCAGATTCTGCATTTGGTTTTGGTAGATCGAATTGGGAATTTATTGTTTCTGCCTCAAACCGACATAGGGAAAAACACAGATTTACTCCATGATTCAACCTCAAAATAATGGATTGCACATTCTCACAAACTACCACCGGCATACATATACTTGAACAAATTCTCTCTAAATAATGTTTCCCAGCCTATTGAGTGTATCTACCTTTGGCCTTGTTTTATATGCATGAAAGGAAGTACTTAGAAGGGCCGCGAAACCCCCCGAACCGACCCAATCAGATTGATTTAAGCTTGTACAGACCGTATTGATGCATACAGTTCAAACTGATCATCTAAACCGATCCGGGATAAATTAGTGGAGAGAAGGTAAAACCCAAACCAAATGAGAATGGAATGAAAGTGAAATGCTGAGTTCCATGATGGACGGAGACTTTATTCAAAATCTCAAACGCTAAAACTGATGTGTTTGTAATGAATCTGAAACCGTATAGTACATTGAACATTAGACTTAGTGTGGAAATACCTTAGCATAAATATTACACACACCACAAACATTTTCATTTTGGGAGATATAGTGATAGCATTGAATACAGAGGCAAAAGGCTCAATTTATAAAGAAAGTATACGACAACAATGCTATGAAAGGACCAATATGCTGTAAGACGACCGGTATGGCCATACGTTACGTATGATAAAATCAGAAATCCAGAGCTCCTCAACCACTTCTGTCACCCCCCGTGTACCAAAACACTTTAAGATATGCCTCATTGGAAAGATAATGAGTATGATGATAAAATAACAATTTATTTTTAGTTGTTTTTACTTTTTATAGGAAGGTGACATCTTCAATTATGTATGTGCGAGATTGAGACGTAGACAGCTTTACCGCTACCCAAGTTAGAGAAACTACTTTTAATTTTTGAAACGAGGATCGAACCGATCACTATCACCAAAAGTAGAGCACCAAGCAATCTAACCCGATTGACCATCATATTGGATAAATATGCTCTAAACAAGTATATTGGACCCTAATTTTCGATTCTAACCAATGGAATTCTTCATTACAAAAAGAAAGTGAAATAAAATTTTTAATTAAACAAGTAAGAAGAGTAGCGCAATCCATTAAAAACATTTTTACAATACAGGGTATTACATATTCAAATGTTGATGACAACTTCAATAACTTCTTCATTGTATTGTCGTTTTTCGCCTCCTCTCATTACTTGCTCACTATCCAGAGCGGTAGAATGCACGGAGCTAGATACACGGACCGGCGTGTACACTGTACTTCGGATTTATTTTTAAAAAAATAAAACAAAGAGGAAAGTGATATAAAATTGTAATGAATATATCATATTTTGGGTGGTGGGTTGGGATAATAAAGAACTGATGATGTGTTTCTAATATATCCGGAACCGTATAGTAGATTTCCGGTGATTGCATTGAAATGAGATGAATAGACGGCACCGGCAACAGTACCCAAACAGGCAAAAGCCGGGTTTGGGGGAGGTATAATGTACCCAATCTTATCCCTTCAGAAAGGAAGGGAGGACGCTGCCAGATGGACCGCCGGCATAGGATTTTAACCATGAAAATATATGTTGGCCAATAGTGGCGGATCCAATAAAAAATGAGGGTGGTCACCACCCCACCCTCAACCCATTCTTGTTGATTTTTTTTAAAAAAATAAAACAAAGAGGAAAGTGATATAAAATTGTAATGAATATATCATATTTTGGGTGGTGGGTTGGGATAATAAAGAACTGATGATGTGTTTCTAATATATCCGGAACCGTATAGTAGATTTCCGGTGATTGCATTGAAATGAGATGAATAGACGGCACCGGCAACAGTACCCAAACAGGCAAAAGCCGGGTTTGGGGGAGGTATAATGTACCCAATCTTATCCCTTCAGAAAGGAAGGGAGGACGCTGCCAGATGGACCGCCGGCATAGGATTTTAACCATGAAAATATATGTTGGCCAATAGTGGCGGATCCAATAAAAAATGAGGGTGGTCACCACCCCACCCTCAACCCATTCTTGTTGCAATTTTTTTTTTTTTTTTTTTTTTTTTTTTTTTTTTTTTTTTTTTTTTTTTTTTTTTTTTTTTTTTTTTTTTTTTTTTTTTTTTTTTTTTTTTTTTTTTTTTTTTTTTTTTTTTTTTTTTTTTTTTTTTTTTTTTTTTTTTTTTTTTTTTTTTTTTTTTTTTTTTTTTTTTTTTTTTTTTTTTTTTTTTTTTTTTTTTTTTTTTTTTTTTTTTTTTTTTTTTTTTTTTTTTTTTTTTTTTTTTTTTTTTTTTTTTTTTTTTTTTTTTTTTTTTTTTTTTTTTTTTTTTTTTTTTTTTTTTTTTTTTTTTTTTTTTTTTTTTTTTTTTTTTTTTTTTTTTTTTTTTTTTTTTTTTTTTTTTTTTTTTTTTTTTTTTTTTTTTTTTTTTTTTTTTTTTTTTTTTTTTTTTTTTTTTTTTTTTTTTTTTTTTTTTTTTTTTTTTTTTTTTTTTTTTTTTTTTTTTTTTTTTTTTTTTTTTTTTTTTTTTTTTTTTTTTTTTTTTTTTTTTTTTTTTTTTTTTTTTTTTTTTTTTTTTTTTTTTTTTTTTTTTTTTTTTTTTTTTTTTTTTTTTTTTTTTTTTTTTTTTTTTTTTTTTTTTTTTTTTTTTTTTTTTTTTTTTTTTTTTTTTTTTTTTTTTTTTTTTTTTTTTTTTTTTTTTTTTTTTTTTTTTTTTTTTTTTTTTTTTTTTTTTTTTTTTTTTTTTTTTTTTTTTTTTTTTTTTTTTTTTTTTTTTTTTTTTTTTTTTTTTTTTTTTTTTTTTTTTTTTTTTTTTTTTTTTTTTTTTTTTTTTTTTTTTTTTTTTTTTTTTTTTTTTTTTTTTTTTTTTTTTTTTTTTTTTTTTTTTTTTTTTTTTTTTTTTTTTTTTTTTTTTTTTTTTTTTTTTTTTTTTTTTTTTTTTTTTTTTTTTTTTTTTTTTTTTTTTTTTTTTTTTTTTTTTTTTTTTTTTTTTTTTTTTTTTTTTTTTTTTTTTTTTTTTTTTTTTTTTTTTTTTTTTTTTTTTTTTTTTTTTTTTTTTTTTTTTTTTTTTTTTTTTTTTTTTTTTTTTTTTTTTTTTTTTTTTTTTTTTTTTTTTTTTTTTTTTTTTTTTTTTTTTTTTTTTTTT
>CM067171.1:40820187-40852687 GCA_034093135.1 Erigeron breviscapus | reverse complement strand
TATATATATATATATATATATATATATATATATATATATATATATATATATATATATATATATATATATATATATATATATATATATATATATATATATATATATATATATATATATATATATATATATATATATATATATATATATATATATATATATATATATATATATATATATATATATATATATATATATATATATATATATATATATATATATATATATATATATATATATATATATATATATATATATATATATATATATATATATATATATATATATATATATATATATATATATATATATATATATATATATATATATATATATATATATATATATATATATATATATATATATATATATATATATATATATATATATATATATATATATATATATATATATATATATATATATATATATATATATATATATATATATATATATATATATATATATATATATATATATATATATATATATATATATATATATATATATATATATATATATATATATATATATATATATATATATATATATATATATATATATATATATATATATATATATATATATATATATATATATATATATATATATATATATATATATATATATATATATATATATATATATATATATATATATATATATATATATATATATATATATATATATATATATATATATATATATATATATATATATATATATATATATATATATATATATATATATATATATATATATATATATATATATATATATATATATATATATATATATATATATATATATATATATATATATATATATATATATATATATATATATATATATATATATATATATATATATATATATATATATATATATATATATATATATATATATATATATATATATATATATATATATATATATATATATATATATATATATATATATATATATATATATATATATATATATATATATATATATATATATATATATATATATATATATATATATATATATATATATATATATATATATATATATATATATATATATATATATATATATATATATATATATATATATATATATATATATATATATATATATATATATATATATATATATATATATATATATATATATATATATATATATATATATATATATATATATATATATATATATATATATATATATATATATATATATATATATATATATATATATATATATATATATATATATATATATATATATATATATATATATATATATATATATATATATATATATATATATATATATATATATATATATATATATATATATATATATATATATATATATATATATATATATATATATATATATATATATATATATATATATATATATATATATATATATATATATATATATATATATATATATATATATATATATATATATATATATATATATATATATATATATATATATATATATATATATATATATATATATATATATATATATATATATATATATATATATATATATATATATATATATATATATATATATATATATATATATATATATATATATATATATATATATATATATATATATATATATATATATATATATATATATATATATATATATATATATATATATATATATATATATATATATATATATATATATATATATATATATATATATATATATATATATATATATATATATATATATATATATATATATATATATATATATATATATATATATATATATATATATATATATATATATATATATATATATATATATATATATATATATATATATATATATATATATATATATATATATATATATATATATATATATATATATATATATATATATATATATATATATATATATATATATATATATATATATATATATATATATATATATATATATATATATATATATATATATATATATATATATATATATATATATATATATATATATATATATATTTAGCATTTCGATATCATCCCAATCTCATTTGTTTTGGGATTTACCTTCTCTCACAAATTCCTCAATTAATGTAGAAACTTTCTTCTCGCTAATTTCTCGTATTTCTGTTTCTTATTTCCGGCTTTCAGCCCTTGCCTAGGATTCTAGGAAGGCTGGTAATCCAACGTTCCAACAACTGGCCTGAGCGAAAGTGAGAAATCACTTTCCATTGACTGGATAATCTTCCCCTTCACATTTTCAACAGTGACTGTTCTTTCTACCTCTAATGGAAAGTGTTCCCAAAAATGAAACTACCATTTATCTGTATCATTTGCCTCTTACTCACAAGTGACGACCATAATCGCGTCAACTACTATTCAAAAAGAACTTCTGATTTTCAAAGTCTAGAATCATCTGAAGCATGGAGTAAATCTGAGGACTCCCTTGTCAGTTTGAGGTTTCCAGTTCTGGATTATCAAATTTTTGTATGTATTTATATTTTTCATCTATATGATCGTATGTGATCCGGTAGATGATTTTGAATTTTTGAATATGGTATACAGATTTTCATGTGGCTGACTATATGTAAAGTAAGAAATTAGAAATGGTAACAAACTGCCCATATTGTTAAATACTCCCCGTCTTACCAAAAACAAAGGGAGGACAAATTCATTATACTTTTTATACTTTTATTTTTTCAACTTTTGTCAGGAATGTTTCATTCTCTTACTTTTTACCACATAATTTTTTTTTTATAACTTTTGTCAACAATTTTTACTACATAATTTTCAGTTTTTTTAACTTTTGCCACGAAAGCTTCATCTTATTTGGTTTTTGCACATACTTTGGTTTACGCCATATTTTATACTTTTTCTTTTCTAACTTTTGAGTCGAATGTTTCATTTTCTTTACTTTTTACCACATAACTTTTAGATTTTTAACTTTTGTCAACGAAGTTTTATTTTCTTAACTTTTTACTACATAACTTCAAGTATTTGAAGTTCAGTCACCAAAGTTTTATTTTATTTACTTTTTACCATATAATTTTGTTTTTAACTTTTGTCAACAAAGTTTCATTCTTAACTTTTTACCACATAACTTTTAGATTTTTAACTTTTGTCAACAAAGTTTCAATTCTTAACTTTTTACCACATAACTTTTAGATTTTTAACTTTTGTCAACAAAGTTTCAATTCTTAACTTTTTACCACATAACTTTTAGATTTTTAACTTTTGTCAACAAAGTTTCAATTCTTAACTTTTTACCACATAACTTTTAGATTTTTAACTTTTGTCAACAAAGTTTCAATTCTTAACTTTTTACCACATAACTTTTAGATTTTTAACTTTTGTCAACAAAGTTTCAATTCTTAACTTTTTACCACATAACTTTTAGATTTTTAACTTTTGTCAACAAAGTTTCAATTCTTAACTTTTTACCACATAACTTTTAGATTTTTAACTTTTGTCAACAAAGTTTCAATATCTTAACTTTTTACCACATAACTTTTTTTTTTTAAAAAATTTGATCACTGAATATTTGAATAGCTTGCTTCTTTATTGGAAATGACTGCTTTCCTCTTAAATCGAGTCGTCGATTCGACACCTTGGGATGTGTGCATCGACACGCACCGATTCTCATTGAACCAACAATATGTCAATATTTGCACTTTTGGTCCCTTGAGTTTCAAAGTCTAACACAACTTACTACTTGTGGTAATTATGAAACGTGTCGGGAACTTATTGTGAAATGAAACGCGTATGAAACGTCACTGTGAAGTTTCGGAAACTACTACAAAAAATTGTCATTTGGAACGGTTTTTATTATTATTAGGAGCACTTTTTATCCATTCCTAAAAATGGCGTTTCAAAAAACAAATCGGTATTAGGAACGGTTTAAAACCGTTATGATAATAATAGTTTTGTCACGGTTTTGTTACCAACCGTTCCAAATTTCTTTTAGAATTTGACAATGTTCATTACTTTGGAACGGTGGAATTTTCTAAAAGAAACGTTTCATCTTTACATATTGTTTTGTGTATTTAATTTTTGGGTTTTAAATTTTAATGGTCCTTTTGTATTCTAAACTGATTGCTTAGTATATATATTAGAGAACCCCAAGCCCAAACAATATCGTTATCATATTTTCGTTCTTCAACTTCATCTTTACAAAAACAAAAGTTAGAACTTCTAGAAATATTTTTAGTTAGTGATCAGCGTTCTAAACTGCTTAAAAATATGAAAATTTTGGTTTCAAGGTTTGTTAAAGAATCCCCATGGAGGTTGAAAATTCAACACACACGATCAACACTATCGGCGAAACAAATACTAATGAAGGCCAAAACTGGACACCGTGCATATGTGAAGAATAAGATAAAGTTTTTGCGTCATGGCATTCGAGAAAAATCCGGTCCATCTTTTTTGTTTAAATCGCCGAGTGGAGGGTTGCAAAAGTTTGCCAGAACTTACACATGGAAATATATTCCTATGCATGTCAATGAGTTGTATACGATTGCTGATGTGAAGATATATATACAAGAAACCGAAGGGGTTCCTGTGGATCGTCAAAGGATTGTGTTTTTGGGAAAGTGTCTTGATGATCAGCGTTGTTTGGCCGAGTGTCTTGTTCAAAACTATAGCGTATTGCATCTCGTCTGTAGGTCTTAGTTTCGTATAGTAGTGATTTAAGGGTTAGACAATCACGGGTTTGTATTGTTATCGATCTTCGTCTAGTTATATACACTACGGTTTGTGTAAGGTAGTTAATGTCAAAGCATTCTAATAAAAATGTACTTGTAATTAGTCATGGGATGCTGCAACCGCATCGGTACCCAATCCGGCAATTCCCGGCTTTGGAGGATGTAGACAGCCTTACCCTGTGACCTATGTATACGGTAGAGTAACGGCTACCAAGCTCCCTTGAAAATATACAATACGAGCAGTATGATAGGATATGACACGTTTTCAACGAAGCGAATGTTTTTAAAAAGTAGGCTTGTGTAATTAAACCCTCACACACTAATTGATAATAATAAAACTTGGCAAAACCTAGCCAAAAGTGATGGTGTAGTGCAAAAAAAGAAGCGCTTGCCAAAATGCCAATGTCTGAAAGATTAAATGTTGCCGGAATAATGAAAAAGTGACCGGTTTAAAAAAAATGATACTTGGGCTCAGAATTTGGGGGTCGGGAATTCGGAAGTCGAAGACGCCATGGCTGCCAACCCGAAGGTTTACCCCGCCAAGCTACGTCCTGGATCATCGAGTCCCACTTTTACGAACATTTTGTATCATCACCGCCCATATAATCATATCACCGGCAACCTAATTGTTCAACCATATCATCACCGGCATAATACTACTTTTCCGGCTACCAAGGAAAAAATCCGGCAACGTACCTCTAAGTTTACACTACTAAGCTCATCACAAACATGCAATTAACGGCAATGTAATAAAGATAAATATACATATAATCAAGCATTCGCAGCAGCAGTTAACCGAAAAACCCAAAAAAGGTTCGCCAGAAAACCGAATAAACCAGAAACCCCAAAGAAGGGTTCCAGATCTTGCCGGAATAAGGGTATTGTACGTTGGGATGATAGATTTACTGCAACAGAGGTGACTAATACGAACGAATATATCTATATGAGTCGTGTGTGAAAGAAAAAAGCTGTAGGCATCACGTGATTTAGCTGATTTAGCTGGTAAATGATTTCAATTTATGAGATGATAGATTTACTGTAACAGAGGTGACTAACACGCACGAATAGATCTATATTCAGTGGTTTTTGAAAGAAAAAGCTGTAGGCATCACGTGATTTAGCCTTAAATGATTTCAATTTTTGAGATGACAGATTTACGCGAGTTTTTAGCTAAAATGGTGTTTATTGAAAAAGTAATTACCAAAATGGGATATTTGAAAATATATCTACCATTTAAGTATTTTAACACACTTGAATTGCCAATAGTCCAAATTTCGAAAATTGGGTTTAAACAAAAGAGGAATAAGCATATGAAAATGAATAAAAATGAATAAGTATATCATGTATTTTTTTGTTAATTTAACATTCATAATTAAGCCTAAGTCAAAGAGTTTAGTCATTTTTTAATTTTAGTTAGTTTTAGATTTAATTGTTTATATATTTAATTTTGAATTGCATTTTATGTATAGTGATTTTGGCAATGTGTATAGATACACGTACCGGAAATACCACTGTGAATAGCTATGCTCCTTGCATTTCAAAAAAAAAAGCTACGCCCCTTTTCTTTTCAATGCCATAGAGTACCTAGGTAGTAGGTAGTAGGCGGATTTAAATTATGTATTACTTCACATTAATTAATAAATTCTAATATAGAAACAAGTTACAGTGGCTTCTATTTGTCAAGTTTTGTAAAAAAATATTTCATACACTGCACGTTCATATAAAATTAATGCATAAAAAAAAAAAAAAAAAAAAAAAAAAAAAAAAAAAAGCTACGCCCCTTTTCTTTTCAATGCCATAGAGTACCTAGGTAGTAGGTAGTAGGCCGATATAAATTATGTATTACTTCACATTAATTAATAAATTCTAATATAGAAACAAGTTACAGTGGCTTCTATTTGTCAAGTTTTGTAAAAAATTATTTCATACACTGCACGTTCATATAAAATTAATGCATAAATTTCGTGTGTTACATCTCTTCATCACTTGATTAGTTTCATTATCGAAATTATCCTTTGACTTTATTTTTTTCATATTATTTTCGTAACTAAACGTCTAAACTTATCTTGAATGTTTTTTATAAGTATATGCTTGAGTAGTCTTATTTTATAATGATTTCATGTATTTAGTTAAATCAATTGATATTTATTCATCGTATGCTATGTTGCTCGAGTAAATGCTATAAAATGTTTTAGTCTTTTAATTAAGCAATATATTTTTACTTTTATAGACGTACTAATAACTATATTATAATAATTTACGGATGATAAAGAAAGAAAAGTAGAGTAACTCCCAATGTCATCTTCTACGGGTTTTGGATCCCAATACCGTCTTCGACAGTGTATGTAGACAGCCTTACCTCTACCAAAGGTACACGAACCGAATACCACTGTCAATAGCTACGCTCCTTGCCTTTCCAAAAAAAAGGGCTACGCCCCTTTTCTTTTCAACGCCATAGAGTACCTAGGTAGTAGGTAGTAGGCCGATTTCTCCTTTATCGAATAAACTTTTTGACAATACGTGTTTACTGTAACAGAGGGGAGTGTACGCACGAGTACATCTATATGAGTCGTGTGTGAAAGAAAAAGCAGTAGGCATCACGTGATATAGCTGGTAAATGATTTCAATTGTTTAGATGATAGACTTACTATAACAGAGGTGACTGGTACGCACGAATAAATTTCGTTTTTTTCTAAAAGTAGAGTATTAATGAGTAAAAATCTATCATTTCTTAGTTATAATAGAGAGATGTGTTTCGGTTTAACATTTTCTTATTAGTTTTAAAATATAACAAGTATTCTATTTGGTTTAGTTATTTTATCAGGGATACATATTTGATGGAACTAAAAGGTATATACGACTTTTGTGTTTGAAATATTTTATAATTTATAATGGGATACATATCATTGTAATTAAATTGTTCAATGCCTTTTATCTATTAAATTAAATAATCAACCACCTCTTTCCTCTCCATTTATACCGCCGGGTTCTGCAACCAAAAATAAAAAGCAAGTCCGGTAACCATAACACCGGCTTTAATGGAGAAAAGTTGGAAACCGGCCACGCAAGCGAAGAACGTCGTTGAAGATGCCGGACTTGAGTTTATGTGGCAAAGTTCCCACTTTTACAAATTTTTTTTGCAAAGTTACTACTTACACCAACACCCGTAAAATTTTTCCCATCCGTACAAAATTTTCATTATAAATAACATGTCTAACAAAACGTTATGACATGTAAACGAGTTCAATGCCTTTTATCTATTAATCTATTAAATTAAATAATCAACCACCTCTTTCCTCTCCATTTATACCGCCGGGTTCTGCAACCAAAAATAAAAAGCAAGTCCGGTAACCATAACACCGGCTTTAATGGAGAAAAGTTGGAAACCGGCCACGCAAGCGAAGAACGTCGTTGAAGATGCCGGACTTGAGTTTATGTGGCAAAGTTCCCACTTTTACAAATTTTTTTTGCAAAGTTACTACTTACACCAACACCCGTAAAATTTTTCCCATCCGTACAAAATTTTCATTATAAATAACATGTCTAACAAAACGTTATGACATGTAAACGAGTTCAATGCCTTTTATCTATTAATCTATTAAATTAAATAATCAACCACCTCTTTCCTCTCCATTTATACCGCCGGGTTCTGCAACCAAAAATAAAAAGCAAGTCCGGTAACCATAACACCGGCTTTAATGGAGAAAAGTTGGAAACCGGCCACGCAAGCGAAGAACGTCGTTGAAGATGCCGGACTTGAGTTTATGTGGCAAAGTTCCCACTTTTACAAATTTTTTTTGCAAAGTTACTACTTACACCAACACCCGTAAAATTTTTCCCATCCGTACAAAATTTTCATTATAAATAACATGTCTAACAAAACGTTATGACATGTAAACGAGTTCAATGCCTTTTATCTATTAATCTATTAAATTAAATAATCAACCACCTCTTTCCTCTCCATTTATACCGCCGGGTTCTGCAACCAAAAATAAAAAGCAAGTCCGGTAACCATAACACCGGCTTTAATGGAGAAAAGTTGGAAACCGGCCACGCAAGCGAAGAACGTCGTTGAAGATGCCGGACTTGAGTTTATGTGGCAAAGTTCCCACTTTTACAAATTTTTTTTGCAAAGTTACTACTTACACCAACACCCGTAAAATTTTTCCCATCCGTACAAAATTTTCATTATAAATAACATGTCTAACAAAACGTTATGACATGTAAACGAGTTCAATGCCTTTTATCTATTAATCTATTAAATTAAATAATCAACCACCTCTTTCCTCTCCATTTATACCGCCGGGTTCTGCAACCAAAAATAAAAAAAATATTAAAAAAATAGAAGATTAATGAGGAGGGAGTTTTAGACTAAAGGAAGGGGATTAAGGGTGCCAAGTGTACCCCCAACCCCCTCTTTTAGTTAGTTATTCTATCAGGGATACATATTTGACGGAACTAAAAGGTATATACGACTTTTGTGTTTGAAATATTTTATATTTTATAATGGGATACATATCATTGTAATTAAATTGTTCAATGCCTTTTTTTTCTCTTTTTTTTTTATAATGGGATACATATATGAAATAACTGAAAATAAAAAAACTATTACGTTACTTCAGTCTCTTTTTTTCTCTTTCCAAAGCAACATTAATTATAAATTGTTCAATGCCTTTTTTTTTTAACGGCCAACAAATTTTCATTATAAATAACATGTCTAACAAAACGTTATGACATGTAAACGAGTTCAATGCCTTTTATCTATTAATCTATTAAATTAAATAATCAACCACCTCTTTCCTCTCCATTTATACCGCCGGGTTCTGCAACCAAAAATAAAAAGCAAGTCCGGTAACCATAACACCGGCTTTAATGGAGAAAAGTTGGAAACCGGCCACGCAAGCGAAGAACGTCGTTGAAGATGCCGGACTTGAGTTTATGTGGCAAAGTTCCCACTTTTACAAATTTTTTTTGCAAAGTTACTACTTACACCAACACCCGTAAAATTTTTCCCATCCGTACAAAATTTTCATGTCAAGGCGATTCCACACTCAGTCAAATGTTCAATGTAGTATACCGTTTCAGATTCATTACAAACACATCAGATAATCAAAACTGGCTTACCGTTTATCTTTTGAATGATGTTCTCATCCCACGGGTTTTGCAATTCCTTTGCAAAAGGGAAGTGATAATCGTACTAAATAAGTTGATTAATCTACCACAACTGTGCATTAACTGTTTGTACAATATGTTATAATATTTGTACAATATGGTAGATTAATCAACTTATGTGTTACGATTATCACTTCCCTTTGCAAAATATGTACTCATATAAGGTTACGGCAAATTCCTTTGCAATTCAGTTTAATTGGTTTGTGACTATGTAATTTTTGTATGTATTTATATTTTTCATCTATATGATCGTATGTGATCGTATGTGACAAACTATGTTTATGTCTTTAAGAATTTGACTATGTTTATTATTTTGGAAGTTGGAACGGTGGTATTTTGTAGAAGAACCGTTTCATCTTTACAGATAATTTTCCCATTTTCTCATTTAATGTTGCCGGAATAATGAAAAAGTGACCGGTTTAAAAACAAAATGATACTTGGGCTCAGAATTTGGGGGTCGGGAATTCGGAAGTCGAAGACGCCATGGCTGCCAACCCGAAGGTTTACCCCGCCAAGCTACGTCCTGGATCATTCGAGTCCCACTTTTACGAACATTTTGTATCATCACCGCCCATATAATCATAACACCGGCAACCTAATTGTTCAACCATATCATCACCGGCATAATACTACTTTTCCGGCTACCAAGGAAAATATCCGGCAACGTATCTCTAAGTTTACACTACGAAGCTAATCACAAACATGCAATTAACGGCAATGTAATAAAGATAAATATACATATAATCAAGCATTCGCAGCAGCAGTTAACCGAAAAACCCAAAAAAGGTTCGCCAGAAAACCGAATAAACCAGAAACCCCAAAGAGGGGTTTCAGATCTCGCCGGAATAAGGGTATTGTACGTTGGGATGATAGATTTACTGCAACAGAGGTGACTAATACGAACGAATATATCTGTATGAGTCGTGTGTGAAAGAAAAAAGCTGTAGGCATCACGTGATTTAGCTGGTAAATGATTTCAATTTATTAGATGATAGATTTACTGTAACAGAGGTGACTAACACGCACAAATAGATCTATATCAGCGGTTTTTGAAAGAAAAAGCTGTAGGCATCACGTGATTTAGCCTTAAATGATTTCAATTTTTGAGATGACAGATTTACGCGAGTTTTTAGCTAAAATGGTGTTTATTGAAAAAGTAATTACCAAAATGGGATATTTGAAAATATATCTACCATTTAAGTATTTTAACACACTTGAATTGCCAATAGTCCAAATTTCGAAAATTGGGTTTAAACAAAAGAGGAATAAGCATATGAAAATGAATAAAAATGAATAATATATATTATTATATTATTTTATTAAACTAAATGTTTGTGAATAGTAATTTATAAATTTAAAAGCTTAATATACAATTATTATTAAATTTTCTTAAAAGTTTTATCATTATTATACTTTGAAATAGAATTTGGAAGCACCCTCTCAACCTAGGTA
The DNA here is from genome assembly GCA_034093135.1 of Erigeron breviscapus. Lineage (NCBI taxonomy): Eukaryota > Viridiplantae > Streptophyta > Magnoliopsida > Asterales > Asteraceae > Erigeron > Erigeron breviscapus. The sequence continues at coordinate 40,841,358 of CM067171.1, read as the reverse complement.
AAGTAAGACTGTCTACATCTCAACCTTCCTCATACACCGTCGAAGTATTGAAAACCAAAACCCGTAGAAAACGACTTTGAGTGTTACAATTTAAAAGCTTAATATACAATTTTGAATCTTTATAAATTGTAAAGTGAGAGAATTTAATGTGGTATTGCTGTTAAAGAAATGTTTGAGCAAACTTATCATAAATAGGAGTTTTAATTATGCGCTTGTAAGTTCAACTCAACTCTACTAAGAATCTAAGATATCAAATCGTATCAATGCGATAACTGAGCTCCCGCAACTTGGGAAGTTGAACTTCCTAGTGAATAAGATATAATTTGTTAGGACCAGTTCACCTGGTAAACTGGCCAGTCTCCAGTTGCACCTGGAGACCCAGTGAAACTGTCCAGTGAACTGGAGACCTAGATGATTTGTCGAGAAATATATTGAAGTCCAGTTGCACCGTACAGTCAACGCAACTGAAGACTTCCTCCAGTTGAGAACTGACCAAGTTGAAGAATCATTCCAGTTGAAGTCGAAGACAACAAATGGAAGATAGAGAATGGCAATGGCAGCGAAGCCCAGTTGACATTCTAGTCAGTTACAAACTGGAGACCATCAGTGGAAAGCTCTTACAAAGCTTTACACTGATTACGAGGAATTGACTTTTATGCTTTATGTACCTTTACCCGGATAATAAGACTCATCTTATTATTTAAGTAATAAAAGGTACATAAAGGTGGTTGATTAAAGTTGCTTTATCATGCGACTTTACACTGCCTTTTAAGGAATTAAATGCTATTCCTTAAATGCTCTCAACCACATTTGTACGGCTAAAGTTAACATCCCAAATGTTAACTTTGCCTATAAATACAAGTCATTGCACAACAAGAATAATAAGTGAAAAACATACAACACTTCACACTTTGCAAACCTGCAATATTCTTGGTGAACTTGTGCAATATTCTCTCAATCGCTAAAAGGAACATTTCACAACTTTAAGTGTTTCGATTGTCTTGAGAAATTCCGAGTGTAGATCAATTGTATTTCATAGGTTGTTAGGATATTTACATTCTTGCATTATCTTGGTTCCGCATCAACCTTGTAATTTATTTAACATCAATAAATAAATTACACATTGAAAATTACATATTGTCTCATCAAGTTATCTTACAAGTATTTTGTATTATTGCATTGTTCTTTACTTATTGTCATTTAAATAAGTAATCTATCTAGAACTTGGTATATACACACTGCAACTGGTCGTCTCCAGTTCAGTGCATATATTGCAAAGTAACTCCACCATCGACATAGAGGTGTCTTCAGGTAGTGCCATCTATTGAGTTGGGACTTACAAGTGGTATCAGAGCAGAAGGCTAATAAACTTGCCTATATCTGCTAAGATGAACACTACTGAAGGTGGAGATGGTTCTGGTCAAGGTGAAATCCCTTTGAATAATAATGCCCAACCTTTTCAAAATGTGAATACTAACCCTCCTCCTCCTACTACCCCAAACCACGTCCATGTACACTACTCTAACACTCCTGTTCCCAAATTCGATGGAAACAGTGAGACTTTTGGTACATGGAAGGCTAGAATGCTTTTGCATTTTGGTGGGATTGAAAGGTATATGTTGAAAATCCTTAAGGATGGACCATATATACCCATGTCTCTTGGGGTGAGTCCTCTTCTAGATCCAACTGGAAGAAGAGGTTCAAGAGAAAAGCCTGAAGACCATTGGTCTGATGAGGATCGTAGACTTGTTGATCTGGACACCAGACTCAAGAACATGATCCTTGGGGCTGTCCCTGAAGATCTAAATCCAACACTTGTGCTGTTCCCCAAGTGCAAAATCAATGTGGGACGAATTAGTTATTCAGTTTGAAGGAGGTGATGACACTATTGTCACCAGAAAAGTTGCCTTGAACAAGAAGTATGAATCCTTCTTTGCTTGGGTGTAGAGAAGGATAAGGATATTCTTCTTGAGAAGTTTTGTGACATTCTTCCTTCCAAATGGGAAAACATGGTTCTTGTCTTGAGACAAGGTAAAACCTTGCACAGCCATACTCTTGCATCGCTCTATGGAGCCTTCAGATTCACTGAAGATAATAATGCTGCAAGACTGGTGGCTGAGCAAGATGCCATGAACCATGCCCAGAGTTCCAAGGTTGCTAGTGTACCTGAGCGACCTTGTGCTGCCTTAATGTCTGCAGAGAGTGTCCAGGCACACTCAATGAAGGAGATGTTAAACAGTTTCTTGAACTCTGGCCTGACCACTGAAAACAGTGATGGTTGTAATGAAACTGACGATGATGATCTGGTCGCCATGATTGCTAAAACCTTTAACAGGTTTAAGCATAAATCTAAAAGATTTAATGGCCCCAACAATGCTTCCAGCTCCAGCTCTCTGGATAAAACCAATCTTACATGCTATAAGTGTGGCAAGAAAGGTCACTTTATGAAGGAATGCAGATCTAGTTAGTTGAACAACCAAACTGGCCCCTCTGTCCCTAATTTCAATCGGCCTGATGATAGCTACAAAGCTAAATACAAGAAGCTTAAGGCCCAGATTGCCCTCCTGTCCATGGAAAAGGAAAAGGATCAGTGCTTAATGGCACAAACTGAGGGAAAATGGGAGTACTCTGATGACTCATCAGCTGATGAAGAAGAGGAAAGGGACATGTGTTTCATGGCCTTGGAAGACCAACAGCAACATGTGGCAAAAGAAGATGTCATCACTGGAAGATGGGTGGACATCATCTTGAAAAAGGTATGTGATTATGATCACCAGATTGACCCTGAACTGAAACTGGACCTGGCTGAATCATTGAGTGGTGATTTAGCTTATGTGGAAACTGTAAGAGCTGATAGTGAAAGATATCTTGACACTATCTTAATTGAACTGAACAATGTTAAACCACAACTGAATGATTTACAAAGTGTCCAGTTGGCTCTCTAGGAGTCAGTTTTAAAGATTGAGGCTTTAGAACTTGATAATCAAAAATTATTTTCTGATCTTGAAAAAGAACAAAAGATTATCAAGTCATGGGTAAAAGCATCTGGTAAAAACTATGATGCATTTTCAAGAACTATCAATGCCCAGAAGAATGCATGGAAATCTGGAGATCTGGAGATGGCAGCTCTCATACCAGATCTTCATGCATTGCCTCCAGCTCTCAAGGTTGAAACACCTTATGATCAACCTGAAGCTGTTGAAACTGAACCTATTGAGACCACCCCCATTGAGGTTAAAACTGGAGCCAAACAGGCTAAAGCTCCAGTCAAAAAGGCCACTGGTAACAAGCATTTACCTCAAAAGTCTAAGGTGCCCAAGACCCGACAGACTAAAACTCCAACTGAACCAAGGTCCAAGGTTCAGTTGCCTGATGAAAATAATATTTTGGTTAAATTGGAAAGTCAACTCCAACTTTTGTCTCGACAGGTTCAGAGTTGTACTGCCCGGATTAACAATCTGGAAGGAGGTTCATTACCTCCAGTTTTCAAACAAAATATTAAATCACTCCCTTCAAAACCTAATCAAAAGAATGTTCCATCTGGAACAAAATCTGGTAAAAATAAAGGGAGTAAGTATCAAGTACCAATCGTTTTTACTCCTGCACCTGGAGCTGGTGATAAAGCTCCAGATGCAGCCTCCAGTTCAACACCTCAACAATCAACTGTGACTTCTGTAGAAAAGTCCAGTGAACCCATCAAGAAAAGATGGGTTCACAAAAATAACTAATGATTTTTGTGGGTGTGCAGGGCGATCGAAAGAAGAATATCTGGTATCTGGACAGCGCTGCTGGCCGGACTATGACCGGATGTAAGCCCCTGCTGGAAGAGTTCACTGTCCAATATGGACCGACAGTGACGTTTGGTAATGATCAATCTGGAAAGACAGAAGGATATGGTGTGCTCAATAATGGACAAGTCAAATTCAAAAGAGTTGCATTTGTGAATGGTTTGAAATACAACCTGATCAGTGTCAGCCAACTTTGTGATGATGGCTTCAGAGTTTTGTTCGATATTGCTCAAGGCACCATATTTAACAAGGATTGGAAAGTGGTGATGATTGCACCAAGAAAAGGAAATGTGTACATCATGGATGGAACCAGCTCCAAAAGAGCAATGTTTCTATACCAAGGCTGATGAGGACACCAACTGGCTATGGCATAAAAGACTATCCCATCTTAATTTTAAGAATCAACTGTAACACCCCAACCACGGCGGAATGATGAGATGTCCAGAAAGTCGAGTATTCAAATCAAAGGATAATAGATAACATTCACCATAGCTTTAGTTGATAAAAATAATTTACAATGCACAAGCATGTGAACCAATTCCCAAGTACAATACGTCTACTATGCTTGGATATTGAGTCCACGAAACAAATAACAAACACATGAGATAGTATACTACAATGATCAGGGCGGATTCCATTGCCCGTCACAAGGTTTGATCTTTGACTCCCAAGTGCAATGCAAATAATCATGATGCATATAATTCCTCAAAGCTTACGCTAATTCCTGAAAAGCATGAAGAAAAGTGTCAACTACGAAAACGTAGTTGGTGAGTGCATAGGTTTTTAAGTACATTCCGTTACGTATCCATTTCAAGAGTTGAGGAATCCATGGTAATTTATAAAGTTCTCTTTTGTCACATTTATCGAGAGAGAAAAAAAAAAACATATCAATCGATTTATCGTTCATCATACCAAAACCATTTGGTCATCAATACTTCAATATTGCCAAATTCAATAACTTTCAAGATTTCATATAAGGTCCAATACCCAAACCGTATGTTCATCAATAATTTCCATCCACAACAATAATAATGATTTCCATTCAGCCCAAAGGCATAATTCGATGAGTATATGCTTGAGCCACTACTACGACCATTTACATGTCCCAAACAACATAATATTTCATTTCCGAGCACAAGCTGTCAATCAAGTGCTTTAATCACAATTGGGGTCGTGCCATGGAGACGACCAATAATATAATAAGATAGTTAGAGCACCGCTCGGGTCGGACTGGCAATGAAGGTGGCCACCAAGGCAGACCAACATTCCACCGTTACCTATTTAGTGGGTGAGTGGACGACTCTAGTTGCGCAACCCTCTAACTACAGGCCTCCCCTTTCGGAGTTAATAGTAGTGTACCGAAGATGATACAGTTTGACAGAACTCAAGCTCATCGCATAACTTATAACACATTGAACATACAATATATCCCATTTCATAATCATTCTTTCAAGAACTATTCATTTATATAAAACAATTTTGTTTATCATGCTTTTCACCCCGAAAGTAAAACACATAAAAGAGTTTGAAAGGGGGCTATGACTCACCTTGATATGCCGCATATTATATTCACTTATCCAGAATGGGTACTTCCCATCTATAGCTCCCTTGATCAAATATTCCATCGTGGTCCTCAACCATACTCAAAGCCCAGACTATCCCTACGATAGGACTAATATACGTAAGTTCCTATCTTAAGCCATCACTAAGAAATGCCACTTTATTATGTTGTCATAAATTTTGGGATCCAGGTATATTGTTAATATTTGCATCTTTTTGGTTGTAGAGAGTGTTGGTGTAAAAGTCGTTTTCTCATTATACGTTTTTGTACGTTTATTGGAATTTCGGTAATTTGGCTTTGGTTTATATGATTTCCATTGTATACTTTGCTTAGTAATAATATTTGACACTAGTGGTCTTATAATATTAATATTTTATGTATATTTTCTGATTTGTAATTATATATTTAATTTAATATTATTTAATTAATTATTTATTCATTTTATTGATTTATTAATTAAATAATTCCTTAAAAATACTTTTAGTGTCATAATTGCCTTTATAAATTATGGATAATTTCATTTGAATTATCTTCTGATATATATGCTCCTTAATTTATAATTTCATGATTTATACTTTTATTTGCGTATTTTCCATTTATTTTAATGATAATTTTTAATTAATTATTTTTACTCAATTATCTATCTTTAAATTATGTAACACATGTCTCTTGCCTTTTAACTATTTTTCTCCAGTAGGTTTTAGTTATTTTTATCAATGGTTAAGATGATTTAACCTCATTCTTGATTTACATAATTTATTTATGGATTTTTATGTCTTTTAATTACTATTTAAATTCAATAATTCATGGAAATTCTTAGAAATCATCACTAAACATTTTGGTCAAAAATCTCAGGCCTTTTAGGCAACTTTTATCCATACAAAATCATATCAATTCAACCTCTCTTGTGTCTTGCTTATTTTGAGGGTTTTATGATTAAAAATCGTTTACCGAAATGGTGATTTGCCTCATTTCTCAAGCAATTAAAGTGCTTCAAAATGGATTTTCATCCTTATTCCATTATTTACAGAATGTTCATTATATTTTGGTGTCTTAAGTTGTGATCGTGGTGGTGGTGTGAGGTGTGCAATTTAAAGCTTTCGGTTAGTGCTTATATGAACCGAATTTGTGATTTGTAGGCTTGCATTTGCCATTTGATAACCAAGTTAAGTTTTATAACTTTCATTTGACATATTCTCAGTAGGTTTATAATACGTTTTGTTACGAGATTGTTGGAGTTGATTAAAGTTGCAATCTAGTGACTTTTAGCTTATTTTGTTGTGAAGAACTTTTACTTGGAATTTTCTGTTTTAACCCTTATTTTCATAGAATGTTGAGTAGTCATTTTTGGTTAAGTTGAATTATTTGGACGTTGGTGATTTTTGTACAGAGACATATATGTGTCATATATTTATGTGAATTTTTGCTAAATTTTCAGACATTGTTTAATACCTCTAAAAATTACAAATCCAAAGATGGTCAGAAAGCTTGCTGCTGTGCGACTCAATATATTGTATAAAAGATTTCTATGATGGACATTTAAGAAAAATCTCCCAATTTTATTTTAAGTTAGGGACACTTTGAACTCAGTTCACACCAAGTTTAAACTTCTGAAACCTATTAGTTAAGGAATTAAAAATCGTCAAAGTCGACTCAACATTAAGACAAAAATCTAGTTTTGACCACTTTTGGTAGAAAAATCATATCTTTGGTTTGGTTTGGTATTTTTGAGTGATTCCAGTTGGAGGTTAATCTTAACTCTTTTATCTACAACTTTTATTTTGAAAGTTTTGCTTGAAACGGCCCTCACATGCCCAGTTTATCCGTCCCAAGACAGAAGATGGTTTCTGTCAGAATGTATATTGATTAAAACAACTCACCAATGGTGTTGGTTGCTTGTTTTAGCCCCTAGATTACCACTAACAAGTTTGTTGATCATTTTTGTGTGATTTTAACATCAAATATACAGATCTCTTAGCAAATTTAAAGTCACCAATCATCCATCTCAAATCCCCAAATCAAAATCAATCAAAACTAGTGCAAATCTAAGCATGCATGTTAAGATCTAACATTTTTAGACAAGATTACTTATCATCTTTTATGTGTATGACTTTTTAATGATTATTTCTCGTTAACCCATCATTCAAATATGCATGCATGTGTAGATCTAGACTTGTTTAGCTCAAGAAATCAAGGATTAGTGAAGTGAGATTCAAGAGGGTTCAAGCTAACAACCTTTGAAGATCAAAACAAGAAGATCAAGAGTGTTGTTGGGTCTTGTTCTTGATGGCAGATTTCAAGCTTCTTGGGGGCTGTTTTGACACGAAAATCAGAAAGAAAAAGGGCAAGAAGGTTACTAGATGAAAGCACAAGGAAGAGACAACAAAGAGAAGCATTGAAATCAACCTTTGGTGATGTAAAATAAGCAAGAAAGAGGGCTGTTCGGACAGCAGGTAAATCACGATTTTGAGAGCTCTTCGGGGCTGTTTTGCTTCTCCATGCATGCTCCAATCCACCATAGCTTGATCCCTTACTATGTTATTATGTTATTGTTGTTGTTTTATGATTTATTGTTAAGATTTGGGGGTGTTTTTACCCCATTTTCTGCTGGAAACCAAAAAGAGAAAGAGAGAGAGTTGAGAGCATCTTTAGGAGTGTGTGTGAGTTGTTTGAGTATAAAATGAGAGAGTGGTGGTTCTCCCAAGCCTTCATCACGTGAAGGAGGGCAGGGAAATGGGTTGGGAGAGTGTTTATTGGTCAAGTGAAGTGGTGTGGTGATCCTCATTGGCTAGCTCAAGTGGTGGAGTTGTGGTGTAGGTGTATTTGGTCCAAAATGGTGTCTAAGTTCAAAATGTGGGTGTGTTTTGGATTAGTTGATACATTATTGGTTAATTCATGTAAAATATGAGAGTGTAAGAATAAATGAATTAGTTGTAAGAGTTTCATGCATGTAAGCTAGCTAGTTATAAATTATTGTCACACTTTTATTAGTTGTATGTGCTATACATGCATAAATATGTATGTCGTGTATATATATATGTATTGGCACTAAACTTTATAAAATTTTCTTGATGTACCTTCTATATTTGAGTTGTTGATTATATTTTGGATGCATAGAGACTTGTTTGTCGGATTGAATACTTATAAACTTGTTGTTACTTTACATATTCTTGAAGTTGATTTGATTGATTATGGTTACATACTTATAAGATTGTCATTATTTCTTTACTTTGAGATTGTCTCATGTTTTGGCATTTCTAAGATAACTAGCTATCTTTGGGCATTCATTGAACTAGAGAGAAAGTATCACTATGCCTTAATGTTTAGAAGGCCAATTCTCTTGATAAACATCTAGGGATAATGCCTAGATAAGTCCAAATAAATTGTCCTAGTCGGAAATTGAGGGTTGTTAAACAACAAGTTGTCTCGCAAACAACTGGTTGATGGGATACCTCAAATTTCTTTCAATAAAGAAAAGCCATGTCCAGGGTGTGAGATGGGCAAGCAGAAAAGAGCCAGTTTCAAAACTAGGCAAAATTTTAGCATCACTGAACCTCTTCACATGCTACATATGGATCTCTTTGGTCCAGTGAATGTTCAAACTAGAGCTGGAAAGAAGTACACTCTAGTTGTGTTGATGAATTCACCAGATACTGCTGGGTGGTATTCATCAGATCCAAAAGTGATGCACCTGCTGAAGTCATCTCTCTCGTCAAAAGAATTGAGCTCAAGTATACTCGAAAAGTTTGTCAGTTGCGAAGTGATAATGGTACTGAATTCCAAAATAAGGTACTTGAAACATTTTGCATGACACTGGCATCTCTCAAAACTTCTCATCAGTTCACTCTCCAGAGCAAAATGGAGTTGTAGAAAGAAAGAATCGTACACTGATAGAAGCAGCCAGAAGTATGCTATCTGAATCTGGTCTTCCCACCAGTTTTTGGGCTGAGGCAGTTGCAACTGCTTGTCACACCCAAAACCGGTCAGTCTACATCAAGAGACATAAGAAGACTGCCTATGAAGTACTCAGGAATAGTAAACCAAATATTGGATACTTTCATGTATTTGGTTGTCCAGTTTATATCTTAAACGATTCCAGTCAGCTTGGAAAGTTTGATACAAAAGCTGATGAAGGGGTATTTTTAGGTTATTCAGATATTCGAAAGGCCTTTAGAGTTTATAATTATAGACACAAAAGGTTCATGAGACAATTCATGTCACATTCGATGAATCAACTGAAGCAATCAACAAGAGACCAAGCCTTGATATTACTCCAGTCGTTCCAATCAATTTTGGTGAAACTGACCAAGTTCATCCGTCAGTTGCCTCACCAAAAGATGTTTCCAGTTATAACAAATTGGAACCAGTTAAGAAAAAGAAAAGCACCAGTGACACATCATTTTATCCCTCCATCAATTTCAACTTACCACAAGAATTGGTGATTGGATCTGATGTACGTGCCACTCCAATATCAGCACCAGTTCGAACTCCAACTTCTCCAGTTCTTCAAGAAATGCCTTTGAATGAAGAATTTCATGATGCAAATCGTGACCTCATTGACTCTGATGAGGATATAGAAGTAGTTTGGACTGATCCTTCTCCAGAAGCTATTGCAACTGAAGAAGATCGCCAGGTGACTTGCACTAATATTGTAGTTCACCAGCCTAGTCATTACACTAGATGGACTCGAGCACATCCAATTGAACAGATTGTGGGAGATCCAAATAGTGGGGTTCAGACTAGAAGAGCCACCAGTGAGCAATGCTTAAACGTCACCTTCTTATCACTAATTGAACTAAAGAAGATTGATGAGGCTATGGCAGACCCAAGCTGGGTGGAAGCTATGCAAGAAGAGCTCGTCCAGTTTGAAAGGAACAATGTATGGTTCCTTGTCCACCAGGGTTAAAGAAAGAACCTATTGGTACCAGATGGGTCTACAGAAACAAAATGGATGAAGATGGCCATGTTGTAAGAAACAAGGCCAGACTAGTTGCCCAGGGTTATTGTCAAGCAGAAGGCGTTGACTTTGATGAAACTTTTTCTCCAGTTGCAAGACTTGAAGCCATCAGAATATTTCTGGCTTATGCAGCCCATCTGCAGTTCAAGGTCTTCCAGATGGATGTCAAAAGTGCGTTCCTAAATGGAACATTTGAAGAAGAAGTTTATGTTAAGCAGACTCCAGGTTTCATCGATGAGAAGCATCCTCATTGGGTTTATAGACTAAACAAAGCATTGTATGGTCTAAGACAAGCCCCAAGAGCCTGGTATGATACTTTAACTAAACATCTTCTTAAAAATGGCTTTCAAAGAGGTGCAATAGATAATACCTTGTTTATCTTGAAAGAAAGAGGTAATATCTTATTGGTACAAATTTATGTTGATGGCATTATTTTTGGTTCAACTGATGATGCAATGTGTAAAAAGTTTTCTAAAATCATGTCATCTGAGTATGAGATGAGTTTAATGGGTGAATTAACATTTTTCTTAGGTCTTCAGATTAAGCAAACTGAAAATGGAATTTTCATAAACCAAGGAAAAATGTCAGAGATTTGTTAAGAAAATACAAATATGATTCAATCCCATCGAAAAAACACACCTATTGCAGCACCATTGAATTTGGACTCTGACCCAACTGGCAAACCAGTTAACATAACTGACTATAGAGGTATGGTTGGTTCACTGATGTACTTAACTGCCAGTCGACCAGATATAATGTTTGCAACATGTTTATGTGCCAGGTTTCAGGCTAACCCTAAAGAATCACATTTGCATGATGTAAAGCGTATCTTTAGATACCTGAAAGGGTGTCCTAATCTTGGTCTTTGGTACCCCAAAGGCTCAAGATTAGATCTAATGGGTTATTCAGATTCAGATCATGCAGGTTGTAAGATAGATAGAAAATCAACAACTGGTGGTTGTCATTTCCTTGGAGGAAAACTGGTAAGTTGGACCAGCAAGAAGCAGACTTCAGTCTCTATGTCCACTGCTGAGGCAGAGTACATTTCTGCGGCCAGTTGCTGTGCCCAGATTCTCTGGATCAAGAACCAGTTACTAGATTATGGTCAAAAGTATACATGGACCCCAATCTTTTGTGACAACATCAGTGCAATTGCTATATCTCACAACCCAGTGATGCACTCCAAAACAAAGCATATTGACATCAGGTATCATTTCATTCGTGATCATGTTATGAAAGGAGACATTGAAATTCATTTCATCCCCACTGACAAACAGTTAGCTGATGTTTTTACAAAACCTCTCGATGAGAAAACCTTTAAACATCTCATCAGCGAACTGGGATGTTAAATCCTTAAAACTGGAGCTTTCTTTATTATTGAACGCGTCAGTGACACTGATGAAGTTCTCCAGTTGAGGAGGTCCAGATAATCTTTGCTCGCCAGGCTATCGAACGCCTTTGTGATACTATCCTGGCACTAATTGATTTCTGGATCATCATTTTAGGGGGAAAGACTCAAAATAATTTTCTGACTAAAATTCATTTTTTGTTTGAAAATGCAACTGGAGAACTCTCCAGTTGGAAACTAGTACTGGACTGATCCTCCAGTGACCAGGTTCAGTCTTGTCTGTTTTTATAACGTTAGAAATACTTGGTCAATATTTGTGACACGTGATGGTACTCAAGTGTTTTAAACCACTTGATATCGTGATCTGACGTGTTTCAAGCCATTTTAGTACTTGACAACTGTTTGTATTGGGAAAATAAAAAGTGAGTGGGCGCGTGGTAAGATAAGCCGTCGTAGCATTTAATGCTGACATGGTAGCATTTAATGTTGACATGGCAAATTATTATTTTATTTCAAAATTCAAACCAACTTTGTGAAAATATCTACAAAAAAGATTTTGTTTATTAAAATATAATTTTTGGTATTTCCTTGGGATCTTGAATCCCTTATAAATACCCTTATTTACTCCGAACTCATTTACTTCTCTTTTACATTCTTTCATTTACTTTCCAATCATCAAAATTGCTTCATTTCTCTCTCTGCTTCATAAATCAAGAACCCTAATTCCCAAATTTTCAATTTCATTTTCAATGGCACCTAGATCATCCCGTTCAAGAGATGTAAATCTCTTGACTGTTCCATATGCTCCTTCACCAGATGTCAAACCGGCATCTGGTGCTCCTAGTAATGCTTCGGTCATCAAATTAAATCCTAATAATCCGATGGCAAGCTTACGAGGATCTCTGGTAGAATCCAGAAATTTTTGAAGGATTCTCCAATAGGACCCTCATTCTCTCTAAACCCATGCAAGTTGTTTCACAACTACTTGTGTGAGTTTTGGTACACTGCCAGTCTTTCTTCCGATTGTTCCTCCATCAGTTTCACATTAAAGGATGGAACAATCCAGTGTACCTTGTCAGCTGATGTATTGAGGCATGCCTTACGCCTCAATTACTGGAGAGAGGGTGAATCTCCAGTTGTCTTGCCCCCTAATATAAATTTTCGTCAAGTACTCCTATAAATGGGTCATAAGGAGTGTTTGGACAATGGGGTTTTGAAGACAAAGGGTGCGATGACCATGAAGGGTCTTACACCTTCATGGAGGTATTTTTTCATCCACCTAGTGGAGAGCATGGGTGGGAGTTCTGATGGACTTGACCAGATTAACTCCTCACAAGCAGAAATGGCTTACTGCTTGTGGAACGGATTGAGAGTGGACTTTGCAGATATCTTGTATAGAAGCCTAGTCCAAAAGCTGAAGGGCACCAGGGTGTGTGTATCCCCTTTTCAAGGTTCCTCTCTCTCTGTTTTAAACATATTCTGGGCAGAGAAGCATATTTAAGTACAGATTCACCGTACACTGCTCAGATATGTTAAGGAATTTAGACTCTCTGGTATCTGAAGCTGGAGAGGTCAAAATTCCTGAACGAATGCAACTGGCATTCGCTTCAACTAATGCACCTATTGAAGGTGAGTCAGAAAGGCAACTGGGCGGGCCTCAAAATAATGAGGGACCCTCCAGTTTGTCTAATGTTGTGGTTGAGGATAGAGCAACCATAACTGAAGCAACTCCAATTACATCTATCCCTGGTGAAGATACTTCGGTATCTGATCCACCAACAGATGCACCCATCCAGGAAACTGGGAAGGTCATCTGGAGACTGACCCTTCTGGTCAGCCCTCAGTTACATTCATGGATCTGGACATGAATGTTAATGACGAGGAAATCCTTATAGAATCTTCGGATTCTGAAGGTACTGAAACAGACTTGGAGAATTTTGATGCTGCTGTACCAGATCAAAACCCTTCATCTCCAGTCTCGCTTCCAGACGCATCAATTTCACTTTCACCACCACTAGAAAATGTGCCTACTGATATATCTTTCCCAACATATACCGCTCCTTCACCAACTGGGCAATTCTCATTTGCTCGAGAAATGCCCCCACCACCGTCGCCGTTGTTCACACCTGAGCATTCTCAGCATGAACAACACTTTGATTTTCCAGTCCTTTCTTCATCCACCACTCCTATTATATCTTCAACTACTGGCATGACAACTGGGGAGACTTCTCTAAGTTTGCCTCTTCCAGTTGCTCCAGTAGTAACTGCTATTGGTCCAGTGACACCTTCTCCCCCGTCACTGGACAGTCAAGTTGTCTCCATTCAAGCCGATCTCCAAAACCTTCTTACCAGGGTGGAGGAGATTCAGAAGGCACTTGACTAAAACACCAAGTCTTTCTCCAGATACCACAAAGATCATTTGACAAATATAAGGGTGGTTGATCTGGGGATAAACAAGTTTTCATCAAATGAAGACTTGGTGTTCAATAAATTAAATGAGTTGGTCAATGGCTGCAATAATCTGGCTGGTACTTTGAAGGAAGCCTTTGACCTTACTCAGTCCAAGGTCACAACTTCAATCTCCAATCTGCTTGGCAACACTATAAGAACAACTGAAGTAGATTTGAAGGAAATTGAGAGGCAGGTAAAGGAACTAGTTGAAAGACCTGGCCTAAATGTGACTGACCTTGGAGAGCAGTTGATGACTTCAGTGGGTCAAAAGATAGAGGATACGCTGGGTGCTAGAGAACAGCATTTGATTGAAAGGGTGATGTCTGAGATCACCAGGCTGGCCACTCCTCAGGTTGATCTGGCCCCACTCACCAATGAGATCAACCAGTTGAGAGGCAGCATTGACAATTTGAACACCCAGGTATCTCTACATGCTGAATCTTTGGAGAAACTGACCACTGAAGTAGAGAATCTGAAGAGGAAAGATGATGAAGTAAAGGAAAAGGTTGTCTCTGGTTTGGATGAAGACTCCAAGATCCTAAATGAACTAAAAACTGGTCAAGAACAAGTTACTGCCAATGTCTTGACCCAGTCAAAGGAGACCAACCATTTATGGAGGTCCTTCAGGATGATGTGTGGGATTTTCAAGGAGTGCAAGGACATGCAAACATGGCAGCCTCTTGACCGGTTGCCATCTCACCCCTCTGAATGGGAAGGTATTAGGGCAGGTCTAGAAGCTGCCAAGGGGAAAAGAAGTTCAGTCCTTGCACCAGTTGCACCAGGAAGGACTCCATCCGGAAGAGAATTGATTGTGGCTACCAGTACTGAAGCTGGTGAGCAAAGAGTTGGTGGATCTGGTGATGATGGTGATAGGGGGAATGTTGTTTTGGATAAGGGCAAAGGTTTAGCTGGTGATGCATCTGCCTAGCCGGCCACTGATGTAATGCTTGAAACTGGTAATGCTGATGTACTTCCTCCAGTTTCAGATAGTGATAGCAGAAGACTGGCCAGACTTGGAAATGATATCAAAGAAAGAAAAAAGATGAAACAAAGAAACCAAGTCGAAGCCAGGGCACATCTTGCACAGATCAAGTTGCTTGATATGAGTGATGCCAATCTTTTGGGTATCACTACGGAGGAGTATGCCAGGGTTAAGAATGATCCCAGGATAGTTGACCAGTTGAAGGAAATGCTGGATGTAGAACTGGACAGACACTATCTTGAGGATGAAGCTGAATTCGATGCCAGAAGCTTAAACATTTCAGTGGAGAAGGCTAAGGAGAATAGGGCCAGTGGGATTCTAAAGAGAATTGCAAATGTTAAGAAGGTTGTGAAGAATGTATTGAATCCACCAAGAAGAAGGATTCCACAACCAAGAAGACCACTGACAAGAGATGCAAGAGATGCTGACCTTAGCACATTTGTTGAACCAACTGGCGAGGTATCTAATGAAGACATCAAGTCCGCTGTACTGGCTGCTGGTGCTGGGAGTATAAAAATAACAAATGAATCTGAAGCAAGAAGCTATTACTCCCAGATCATGTCAACCAGAAGACATAGTGGTACTATCAATGGTGTAAATGTGACAATCAAGCCAGGCACCAAAGTTTTTCAAGTTGAAGTTAGTTACACCAGAGGGCCACTGGTTAAAACTGACAATCCTGGTGCTATGCAATATGGGTTCAGCGAATGGGTGGAGATGGTGAATGTGTTGGATGCGAAGGCACAAAAGAATAGGTTTGAGAAAGCATGGGTGAACTTCTTAAGGGGCAAGATTCAGCACAAAGAAAATCTGGAGCAAAAGCTGAATATTGACCCTGAAGACTCACAACCTATCTCTTCAGTTGCCAAGAGAAGAAGAACTGGCGAAGGGCCATCTCATTAAGTTCTTTTTCCAGTTATCTACTTGTATTTTGTTTTACATTCTGTAACTTGTATAAATTTTATTTCCTTGTATAAATGAAGTTACCAGTTTGTAACCACAAGGTAGATAATAGATTAAAATCTAACAAACCTAAAAGAAAAACCTAAGGCATTTATTGATCTATAAAAATGCCTTGGAAAACTTAGATAGATTTAAATCGAACAAGTCCTACCAGTTCACACTTGTATAGATACAAGGACTGAAAAAGACTTGCCTATATTTCTAGACAAATAGGGGGAATTTGTTAGGACCAGTTCACCTGGTAAACTGGCCAGTCTCCAGTTGCACCTGGAGACCCAGTGAAACTGTCCAGTGAACTGGAGACCTAGATGATTTGTCGAGAAATATATTGAAGTCCAGTTGCACCGTACAGTCAACGCAACTGAAGACTTCCTCCAGTTGAGAACTGACCAAGTTGAAGAATCATTCCAGTTGAAGTCGAAGACAATAAATGGAAGATAGAGAATGGCAATGGCAGCGAAGCCCAGTTGACATTCTAGTCAGTTACAAACTGGAGACCATCAGTGGAAAGCTCTTACAAAGCTTTACACTGATTACGAGGAATTGACTTTTATGCTTTATGTACCTTTACCCGGATAATAAGACTCATCTTATTATTTAAGTAATAAAAGGTACATAAAGGTGGTTGATTAAAGTTGCTTTATCATGCGACTTTACACTGCCTTTTAAGGAATTAAATGCTATTCCTTAAATGCTCTCAACCACATTTGTACGGCTAAAGTTAACATCCCAAATGTTAACTTTGCCTATAAATACAAGTCATTGCACAACAAGAATAATAAGTGAAAAACATACAACACTTCACACTTTGCAAACCTGCATTATTCTTGGTGAACTTGTGCAATATTCTCTCAATCGCTAAAAGGAACATTTCACAACTTTAAGTGTTTCGATTGTCTTGAGAAATTCCGAGTGTAGATCAATTGTATTTCATAGGTTGTTAGGATATTTACATTCTTGCATTATCTTGGTTCCGCATCAACCTTGTAATTTATTTAACATCAATAAATAAATTACACATTGAAAATTACATATTGTCTCATCAAGTTATCTTACAAGTATTTTGTATTATTGCATTGTTCTTTACTTATTGTCATTTAAATAAGTAATCTATCTAGAACTTGGTATATACACACTGCAACTGGTCGTCTCCAGTTCAGTGCATATATTGCAAAGTAACTCCACCATCGACATAGAGGTGTCTTCAGGTAGTGCCATCTATTGAGTTGGGACTTACACATGTATTTTTTGTTAATTTGACATTCCTAATTAAACATAAATTGGTTTATGAGAATCATGGAGCATAGATTTACTGTCACAAAGGTGCCGAATACGCACGAATATATCTATATGAGTCGTGTTTGAAAGAAAAAAGTTGTAGGCATCACGTGATTTAGCTGTAAATGATTTCAATTTATGAGATGATAGATTTACTGTAACAGAGGTGACTAATACGCACGAATATATAGTCGTGTTTGAAAGAAAAAGCTGTACGCATCACGTGATTTAGCTGTAAATGATTTCAACTTTTGAGATGATGAATTACTGTAACAGAGGTGACTAACACGCGCGAATATATCTATATGAGTCGTGTTTCAAAGAAAAAGCAGTAGGCATCACGTGATTTAGCTGTAAATGATTTCAAATTTTGAGATGATGGATTTACTGTAACAGACGTGACGAATACGCACGAATATATCTATATGAGTCGTGTTTCAAAGACAAAGCTGTAGGCATCACGTGATTTAGCCTTAAATGATTTCAAATTTTGAGACGAATACGCACGATTATATCTATATGAGTCGTGTTTGAAAGAAAAAGCTGGAGGCATCACGTGATTTAGCTGTAACGGAGGTGACTAATACGCACGAATATATAGTCTTGTTTGAAATAAAAAGCTGTAGGCATCACGTGATTTAGTTGTAAATGATTTCAATTTTTCAGATGATAGATTTACTGTTACAGAGGTGACAAATACGCACGAATAGACCTATATGAGTCATGTTTGAAAGAAAACGCTGTAGGCATCACGTGATTTAGCTGTAACTGATTTCAATTTTTGAGATGATAGATTTACTCTAATAGAGGAGAACACTACGCACGAATATATCTATATGAGTCGTGTTATGAAAGAAAAAGATGTAGGCATCACGTGATTTAGATGTAATTAATCTGATTATGTAAATCGATGTATAAATATCTTTTAGTATTTAATACGATTCACATGCTGTAAAAATAACTAAATTTGAGAGTACGTTATTAGATGTTATTAAAATTGGGTCTACAGCCTAGTGGCATTGGAGTCTCTTGATGAAGGCTTTGGATCCTGGGAGACCAGGGTTCGAATCCTGAAAGAGCAGGGTTTACCCCAATTTAAATGTCGTGCCTTCGGGCGGTTTAATTGGGGGTTTTCCCCCCACGTGGTCATGGTGTATGACTGTATGTCTACACCCTCAGAAATTCGCCTTTCCAAAAAAAATAATATTAGATGTTATTAAAAAAACCATAAAATGGTATACCAAAGTTTTAACGTTAAAGATTCCGTGAGTAAGGGGAGGAGGAGTCATGACTCCCATTTTTCCAACTTTCCCAAATTCCACCAATCACATTTCTCCAACTCAATTTACCCCTTCAACCCTCCCAATCAACCATTCCAACACATTTCAAAGGCGTTCATAACTTTCTCAACCCTTCCAATTTTTTTTATTTTCTTTTACTTTTAATTTAATCAGAGTAAAAACTTAAACATTTCACTAAAATAACTAAACATTACAACAGTAGAAAAATATAACCACTACTATTTGTTTCTTTTTTTTGGGAAAAACCAAAATGCTACAAGAAGCATGCTTCCCCTCACAAACAAAAAGTTGAAAATCACATGTTTGAATATAAAATCTTGAAAATCATGCTAGAATCATGCTGCTAGAAGCATACTTGTTAACCCTTTTTTTTATGTGGATTTCGAATTGTTCTTCACAGCCTGAACTTATACAAAAATAACTAAACATTACAAGAGTAGAAAAATATAACCATTACTATTTGTTTCATTTTTTTTTGGGAAAAACCAAAATGCTGCTAGAAGCATGGTAGAAGCATGCTTCCCCTCACAAACAAAAAGTTGAAAATCACATGTTTGAATATAAAATCTTGAAAATCATGCTAGAATCATGCTGCTAGAAGCATACTTGTTAACCCTTTTTTTATGTGGATTTCGAATTGTTCTTCACAGCCTGAACTTATACAAAAATAACTAAACATTACAAGAGTAGAAAAATACAGTATAACTACTACTATTTGGTTTTTTTTTTTGGTGTATCTTATCTGCACCCCTCTTGAGTTTAAAAGTAGAGCGGTCCATCATTTATACTTTTCCAAAAAAAATGGGATTGAGATTCTCTAAAGTTACTCCAACTTCATAGGTGATGTCGCCACCACCACCACCTCCACCACCACCAGTGATGTCGCCACCACCACCACCACCTCCACCACCACCACCACCACCACCACCACCTACCACCACCACCACCACCACCACCACCACGTCCACCACCACCACCACCACCACCACCGCCACCACCACCACCACCACCACCACCGCCACCACCACCACCTCCACCAGTTATGTCACCACCACCAATTCCTTATTGTGTAAGACCACCACCTCCACCACCGCCAACTGCATCTTGTGAGTCCCTAAAATACGATGGTTAACCTAGAAAGTGTAAAATACAACAAGTCTAATAATCACTAGAATGGACTAGTATTACTTGTAAATAAATGCAAGAATATATAAACAAAGTAATACAAGACTTAAGCAATAAACAAGTAAAGTGGAACATTATGTATTTTTCAAGGTGTATTTTATTTATGATGTTAAATAAAATACAAGGTTGGCGGAATCAAGATAATACAAATAAGTATGTATCCTAACAACCTATGAATTACAAATGATCTATATTTGTCAAATAACTATTTTGGATCGAGATACTTAAAGTTGTGAAGTATCCCTGTTTAAGATCGAGAGTATTTAGACAAATTCACTTTAATGCAAAATTTATGCTTAAAAGTATTTTCTCAAAGAAATGACTTTGTATTTATAGGCAACAAAATTCACCAGTGAAATTTGTGCCGTACAAATGTGGTTGCATTTATTTAATGATCCGACAAGAACATTAAATGCATTGGTTAATGGTACAAGGATAAAGTCATATTGATATGATTTTATTCTTTTAACCAACCACCTTTACACACGTATAAACTTTGGTAAAGAACAAGTGGATTGTTCTTTGTAACCATCTCGAAATTTAAGGGACTCACATTTGGTATCAAAGCAGAAGGCTAAACATTGCCTAGATCTGTTTCTTGATGGCTAACCAAGAAAATACACAAGGAAGTTTTAATCTTGGTCCCGATCCTAATGCTAATATTAATGATCAAAATGAAACACCTATTGTTAATAACACTAATCCACCTCCTCCTTACTCCTGCTTCTCCACACGTGCATGTGCACTATTCAAATAATCCTGTTCCTAAATTCAGTGGAACAGTGATGAATTTGGTACGTGGAAGGCTAGGATGGTTTTGCATATCACTGGTATTGAGAGGAACATGATGAAAATCTTAAATGAAGGTCTTATGTCCCTACATCACCTCTCAATCCCCTTCTTGATCCTTCTGGATCTAGAAGAGGAAGGGAAAAGAGGGAGGAAAATTGGTCTGAAGAGGAGAGGAGATTGGTGAATCTAGACACCCTTCTCAAAAACATGATCCTCGGGGCCGTTCCAGAAACCCTAATTCCCACACTAGTTCTTTTCCCTAGTGCTAAAACCATGTGGGATGAACTTTTAAACCAGCATGAAGGAGGAGATGACACCATTGTCACCAGAAAGGTCTCCTTAAACAAGAGGCATGAGTCATTTTTTGCTCAGCCTAATGAGTCTCTCACTGGTACTTACACCAGATTTATGAGTATCATAAACCAGTTGAGAGGTCTCGGCCTTCAAGTCTTCTTCCTGCATATCTTCACGAACTCTTGGTGAATTGTCCACTATTGATCGACCCCCTGTGCTCTTTGCCAAGGCGTGGTATCATCACGACATGGCTAGATGGTGGTTGTGCATT
>CM067171.1:40738468-40819187 GCA_034093135.1 Erigeron breviscapus | reverse complement strand
TAAAAATAGAAACTCGACTCGTATGTGTATGCATAAGGTTTATATACGTAATAGTTTGGATTATATTGACAACATATTTAAATGTGGTGGGAAGGCTGCGGGTGACCCTATATATAAGCATTTTAAATATGTTGGTAATAGAAACCCAAACCGAATGTGTGTAATCTAGACAAAGATTTCTTTAAACCTCAATGTTGCGTACTGTCACATTCAATTGATTCGTGCTGTCTTATCCAGTAGACTTATATGGATTATTTGACTATCTTTTCAGACTAGTCATGTCGGATGGAGTTAGCTCTAATGCTGTTGTACCTTGTACACCTCCAGTTCTGTCTTGGCAAACTCCATTCCATATGTTCCTGACTCTTATGAAGAGGAACCAATGGAGGAATCGGGCAATGAATCTCGCCCTATCAACCTTGTATCGTCATCCAGTGAATCTGGAGGGAACATGTATCTATCCATGTTCAATCATCTGTAACACCGGATCTCCATATCAGAGGAGGACTACCGAGGGAGCTCATATGCCTTATGCTCCTAGAGACCCTTATGCTCCTGGTCCTTCTGCACCAGTTCAGGGCAACAGTGGACCCGGTCTTTCATTCTTTCAGGGAGATCCGTATGCTGCGGGTCCCTCAAGAGTGCATGTTTACAATCCACATGCCGTTATGCCAGTTGCATCTGCAGCTGATAGGATGGAATATTATCGCCGGCAGCTGTCGAGGATGAACAATTCCCTCATCTGCACCAGAAAGAGTATGGAGAATCAAGCTCAGGAGTTGACTGGAGCTTATCAGCAGGCGGCTGAGGCTATGACTGTGGCTAGGGAAGGGAGAGAAGCTATTGGTAGAATGGTCTGGATACTATCGGTCGTGGTGGTCTTGGTGGTGGCATTGCTTGTTGTAGTTCTTTTCAGGATGTAATCAGTAATAGTTGTAGTAGTAGTAACGTATTGTAAGCCTTAGAACAATTGACAACTCATACATTTGTATTTGAGTTGTAATCTTTTTGGTGGATGTATTTCCCACGTATGTTAGATAGTAATTATTCTGACTGTGTAATGTATCATCGTGGATGTAGTTCCCACATGAATTGTATTGTGGATGTAGTTTTCCCACAAGATTTTGGAAACGTACAAGTCAGATTTATGTAAAAAGTTTCCGGTATAAATGAAATATGATAGTTCTTCGGCTTACTTACTTGTTCAAAACTACGTCACTTGCTCATTTCAATTCTAGAAGTATAGTGTTCTATATTTCTTTTCTTGTTTAGTTCATGAGTTCAAGTAAGTCGATAAATTGTGACTTGTGTTTGGCATCCTCTTATACCTAAAACATCTTGAAAAGCTACAATCTTTGTTGTTCCTACGAGGAAAACCTCTAAATGACATTTTTGGTTTATGTCTTAGACTTATGGCTCCCAAGAAAAGAGGCAAGGTCCAGAAGAAGGCTGCTCCCAAGAGAGTTACTCGATCCACTCCTTTGAATAATGAAGCTGAACAGGAAGAACCTGTGATTCAGCAAGGACCGGAAGCTGCTCCTGTCCAGGTGAACACTGGTCCTGGACCTACCCCAAATACTGGCGGGGATAATAATATGGCAGCATTTGTAACACAACAGTTGTTGGCTGCTATGCCTACTTTAGTTGCTCAGATCACGGCAAGCATGAACGCAAATAATAATCATCATACTGATAATAGTAACAATGTTGAACCTACTGCTGAGCAAGTGTTCCTCGAGCTCAACTTCGAGTGGGTGACTACAAGACCTTTACTTATTGCAAGCCAAAGGAATTTCATGGCACCGAAGGTCCTGTCGGTCTAATAAATTGGCTGGAAAGCATTGAGGCAGTGCTCCATATCAGCCGTTGTGCCGAAGAGCACAAAGTGGAGTATGCAGCATCTCAGTTTCAAAAGCATGCTCTGTCATGGTGGAACGAACAGATAAGGACTCGTGGCCGAGAGCAGGCATATAGCATACCTTGGTTGAACTTTAAAAGGATGCTAATGGAGAAGTACTGTCCTAGGGAGGAAGTACAGAGGATGGAAAACGAATTTTGGAACCATGCTATGGTTGGATTAGATAACGAGAAATACACTACTCGTTTTCATGAGCTGACAAGGCTAGTTCCTCGTATGGTGGATACGGAGGAGAAGTTAGTGGAAAGGTACTGCTATGGATTGTCACCTGACATCCGAAGATTGGTGGCCGCTTTTAACCCCATGACTTTACAGGCGGCAGTAGTGCAACCAATCGGATGGTGATAGACTTGAAAAGAACCACTGGTTCTTCTGTTGGAACTGAGGTGGTCAAGCGAAGAAATGATCAAGCCTCTGGTAGTGGTTTTGGAAATGGTGGAAATGGCAAGAGGTTTAAGGCTGCCAGAAACTTTGCAGTGGTCCCCCAGAATATTAATAGAAACCCTGGCGCAAACACAAGATGCAACAAGTGTGGTCTCCATCACTTGGGAAATTGTCCTACTTGCCACCGTTGTAAAAGAACGGGACATCAGGCAAAGTTCTGTAGGGAAAGGATACCAAATCAGTGCTACGAGTGTGGAAGCGAGAATCATATGCGACCCGCGTGTCCACGACTTAATCTGAACCCGAACAACAATGCTATAGTTCCAGTGAGGAACAATGCGGGGAAAAACAATCAAGCTAGGAATCAACGAGGACAAGGCAGAGGTCGAGTTTTTGCTTTGGATGCTGCTGATGCACGACATGATCCCAATGTTGTGATAGGTACATTCATACTCAATGATCATTATGTTTTTATATTATTCGACTCCGGTGCTGATAAAAGTTTCATATCCTTAGAATTTAAGTCTCGTTTTGGTATAGTAGCTACCCCATGAAAGATACTTATGTTGTCGAATATGCAAACGGTCAAAAATATATTGCTAGAGATCATTTAGTAGATTGTAGTTTGGTATTAGCCGGTAAGACTTTTAAAATTGACCTAATCCCCATAGAACTAAGCAGTTTTGATGTGATTATTGGTATGGACTGGTTGTCAAAGGTTAGAGCTAATATAAGTTGTCATGAGAAAATTGTTAGAATACCTCTACAGAATAACGAAACCCTAGAAGTACAAGGAGACAAGGCAGGAAAGAAATTAATTTTAGTATCGGCGATAAAGGCAAATAAATATTTACAAAAAGAACACCCTGCCTTCTTAGCATTTGTAGTAGAAAGGAAACCAGCAGTTAAAGAAATGCAAGATATTCCTGTAGTTAGAGATTTTCCGGAGGTGTTTCCTGAAGATTTGACGGGACTTCCACCTCACCGACCAGTAGAGTTTGGAATAGATTTGATTCCTGGAGCTGCACCCGTGGCCAAGACACCCTATCGTCTTGCGCCATCAGAAATGCAAGAATTGTCCGAACAACTTCAAGAGTTGTTAGCTAAAGGACTAATTCGCCCAAGTTCATCACCTTGGGGAGCTCCAATCCTATTTGTGAAGAAGAAAGACGGCTCTATGCGGATGTGTATTGATTACAGAGAATTGAACAAGTTGACTGTCAAGAACAGGTACCCTTTGCCTCGTATTGACGACTTGTTTGACCAATTGGAAGGTGCATCACACTTTTCCAAGATTGATCTCAGATCTGGGTATCATCAACTCAGAGTCAGAGAGACGGACATTCCTAAAACAGCTTTCAGAACTCGTTATGGGCATTATGAGTTTTTGGTTATGCCATTTGGCTTAACCAATGCACCTGCTGTGTTTATGGACCTAATGAATCGAGTATGTCGACCGTATCTTGACAAATTTGTCATTGTATTTATTGACGACATACTGATATACTCAAGGAATAAAGATGAACATGAAGGTCATCTGAGAACAATTCTGCAACTACTCAAGGATCAGAAGTTGTACGCTAAATTCTCAAAATGTGAATTCTGGATTAGGGAAGTACACTTCTGGGTCATGTAGTGAACAGGGATGGGATCCACGTAGATCCATCTAAGATTGAAGCAATAAAGAAGTGGGAAGCCCCTAAGACTCCGACAGAAATCCGTCAATTTCTTGGACTGGCTGGCTATTACAGAAGATTTATTGAGAATTTCTCTAGGGTTGCTCAACCTTTGACTCTATTAACTCAAAAGACTAAGGAGTTTATTTGGCAGGATGCCCAGGAAGAAGCATTTCAAACGTTGAAAGACAAGCTCTGTAATGCTCCTATTTTAGCATTACCAAATGGAGTTGAAAATTCGTGGTATACTGTGACGCATCACATCAAGGCATGGGATGTGTGCTCATGCAGGAAGGTAAGGTCATTGCTTACGCCTCTAGACAGCTCAAGATCCACGAAAAGAACTATACAACCCACGATCTTGAACTCGGAGCGGTTGTTTTTGCCTTAAAAATTTGGAGGCACTATTTGTATGGTACAAAGTGTACGGTATTCACCGATCACAAAAGTCTTCAGCATATCTTCGATCAGAAAATGCTGAATATGCGACAAAGGCGATGGGTAGAATTACTCAGTGATTATGATTGTGAACTCAAGTATCATCCCGGTAAAGCAAATGTTGTTGCTGACGCGTTAAGTCAAAAAGATAGAATTTCACTATCTGTCATAACAAGAGCAAGTTCTTACCTTGGCTCATCATTAAGGGATAGAGTTTTAGATGATCAGAATGAGGCCTTACAACCAGGGCGTATCGAGAAGGAAGCATTGTGGGATGCCGAACGGTTATTTGAATTGGATGGCGATGGGATCCGACATGTCAAGGGCAGAGTGTGGATTCCCAAGTATAATGGACTTAGAGAACTTTTGATGAGCGAAAGTCATCGATCTAAGTACTCAATCCATCCTGGTGCTGACAAAATGTACCATGGGTTAAAGGATTTTTATTGGTGGCCTGGTATGAAAAGAGATATCGCCACGTATGTTTCAAAGTGTTTAAATTGTTCAATGGTTAAGGCAGAGCACCAAAAGCCTTCTGGACTGCTCCAGCAACCCCAAATTCCTGACTGGAAATGGGAACAGATTACTATGGACTTCATTACGAAGTTACCTCGAACCTTGAAGGGTTACGATACTATTTGGGTCATTGTTGACCGATTGACGAAGTCTGCACACTTCATTCCCATACGGGAGAATTGGAAAATAAGGAAATTGTCTCAATTATATATTGAGAAGATCGTGTCACTTCATGGCGTTCCTGTGTCTATTATCTCGGATCGTGATGGTCGTTTTACTTCACAATCATGGAGATATTTTCAAGACGCCCTAGGCACTCAGTTGAATTTGAGTACGGCTTACCATCCACAGACGGACGGGCAAAGTGAGCGTACCATTCAGACGTTAGAAGACATGCTTCGGGCATGTGTTATCGATTTCAAAGGTAGTTGGGATACCTTTTTGCCGTTAGCTGAGTTTTCATATAATAACAGCTATCACACAAGCATTAAATGTGCGCCTTTTGAGGCTTTGTACGGACGAAAATGTAGATCGCCTGTTTGTTGGCTAGATGCTGGGGAGCGTCGTTTGTACAAGTATGGGCTGGTTCAGAAGACTACTGACCAGATTGTTGAAATTAGGGCACGGCTGAAGGCGGCTCGGGATCGCCAGAAGAGCTATGCAGATCGTAGAAGGAAACCCCTTGAGTTTCAAGTGGGTGATAAAGTTATGTTGAAAGTGTCACCTTGGAAGGGTACTGCACGCTTTGGCGTGAGAGGAAAACTTAGTCCTCGTTATATCGGACCATTTGAAATAGTTCAAAGGATTGGTTCCGTGGCATATAAGCTCAATTTACCCCAGGAGCTTGAACATGTTCATCCCACATTTCATATATCGAATCTAAAGAAATGTTTAACTGATGAAACGTTGGTTGTACCTGTGGAAGAGTTGCAAGTAAATGACTCTCTCCAATTTGTAGAGGAGCCTGTTGAAATTTTAGACCAACAGCTCAAACAGCTTAGGCGAAGTCGTATCAAATTGGTCAAAGTTCGTTGGAACTCAAAACACGGACCAGACTCGACTTGGGAACGTGAGGACTTTATGAGGGATAAGTATCCTCATCTTTTTACTAAGCAAGACTTGATTTCGGGACGAAATCCTTAGAAGTCGGGGATGCTGTGACAACTCGTGATTTATTAACAACGGGTTAGTTCTAATCTCGAGCATTAATATAATTTCGTCTAATTTAGAGATTATGACGTGGAAATTATTAGTTAATTGAACATTTGATATAGTTCAATTAGACGTATCCTTATGACGTAGGCTATTAGCTATTTAGACGAATGCCGAGTCTTAAAATAACGTTAAATTAAGATTTAAATGTTATAATTGAACACAGTAAATAGACTGTCTAAACTAAATATTTCTAAAAGTTTAGTTTATTTAATTTTAATTTGTCTTAACTAAAATAAGACGGGGGAAAATACCTTTACCTTATATTTTGACTTTTAGGTCAAACGGTGATTTATCGTAAGCATTTTACCAAATTAAGGGTATTAGAAATATCCAAAAAGAAGCCACATGGGCTTAATTTTCTTTGAAAGGCTGGGAGGGAAACACCCATCTCCCCCATCACCCCCCTCTTTCCCTGGTTCCTTTTTGATCAACACCTACCCACACCACACAAACACAACACACACACACATTCATACTCTCAAAATCTCAATCTCTTCTATCTTCCTTTCTAAATTAGTCTTACAAGAGAAGGAATCATTTGGAAATTTTAAAGGTTTATTATCATCATCATCATCATCTTCATATTTCTTCTTCAAATACTTCAAGAACACAAAAGTGGTAAGTTAACTTATTTCTTCAATTTTCTTATTGATTTAAATTCAATTAAGGATTTGATTCAGTTTTGTTAATGGAATTAGAAACCTTTGATTTTGATAAGAAATTAGGGTTTTATTGATAAATGGACATTTGACTTAGAAATTAGGTTTTGAAATCAAAAGGGTTGGAATGGCGAAATGGTTGGCGAAATGTAATGTTTCCAGGTCTATTGCACTTGTGGAAACTTGTTATAATGAAAGAAATTGTGTCGAAAACGATTTGGGTTATTTCTGCATATGAACTGCTGGTTTTTGGCTGCAGAATGGGGCCACTGCGGCGCAGTGGCGTTGTCTTAGCCCACTGCGGCGCAGTGCCCAGACTCTGGTCTGGTGTCGACTTAAGCCACTGCGGCGCAGTGAGCATGTTCTGGCTCACTGCGGCGCAGTGCTTTTATACTGGTCCCTGGTTCATTTTAGCCACTGCGGCGCAGTGAGCATGATTTTGGCTCACTGCGGCGCAGTGTATTGGTACTGTGAAATATTACGCGTCGATATTTTTAAACGTTAATAACTTTTAATCCTTAAGTCTAAATAATTTTATTTACCTTTAATTGATAAAAATCAATGTTTGAAACACGTTCTCGGTTATGGCATTCTAGGGTCTATAGCTAAGTAGTTGTACGTAGGATACTCGTCGTCAAGGGTTTTGATCCTCATTATTGGTAATGATATCATAGGTTTTGGATAACCAGGAGAATTGACTGTGGATCTTCTCGAGCTACATTATACCTTTTAGCATTTAGATCGCTAAGGTGAGTTTATGGCGCCCTTTTCCTTTTACTTTGGGCCTGAAAAGCATGCACTGTTGTATACACTATTTGTTAAATAAATGATTGTTTTGTGAGTATGCCATGTGACTTGGATACTTAGATCATTTGACTTAAATTTTGCCATGTTGACGGCTGTCGAAAATGTGTATACGTGTCATTTATTAAATGTTGGATAAAATGACGTTGAATTGCCGTGTGATGGCTGACTAAGATGTTTCTTTGTGTTTGACAAACTAAAATGTTTCCCCCTTGGTTAAATTGTCGGATGTTGTATTCTGACTGTCTTGGTTAAATTGTCGGATGTTGTATTCTGACTGTCTTGGTTAAATTGTCGGATGTTGTATTCTGACTGTCTTGGTTAAATTGTCGGATGTTGTATTCTGACTGTCTTGGTTAAGGTCCGCACCCATGTAGAACGGAAACCTGTGCGAGGCATATTGACTGATACTGTCGGATGTTGTATTCTGACTGTCATATGCTGTCAGATGTGGTATTCTGACTATCTTGAAATAAAAGTATTGTTAGATGTTGTATTCTAACGGCCTGGTCTTTTATAAATATAGGTCATTGTGTTGTATCAATGACGAATAAACATTTGGTCAAACATACTGTAAACTCACCAACTATTTCGATAGTTGATCCTCTCAAATTTCATGCTTTTCAGGGAACCAACAGTAAGTATTGGAAGCGTATATGGCATTTTGAAGCCATCTTTTGAACATTGGACGTACAATTAGCGTCAGACCTCTGAGGACTATAGCTTTATTAGTCCTAATTGTACTTAGTTGTCCATATGTTATATTTGTATTTGGTGGGCCCATCTCCAATTGAGGATAGTTTGTATCCGTGTTTTGGGGTCCACTTCCGAACGATTATACTTGTAATAAACTCGTATTTGGATTAATGGATGTAATCTCTATTTACCTTCTGATTAGTACGCAATTACTTGTTAACCCTGTATTTTCCGCTACAACGGGGTGTGACATCCTTAGCCTTTGCTAATATCTTTGTACTTTTGTCCAGATAAGTAAGGACTAATTCGGTGATATACTGATATCACAGATAGTAATATGTCTCTCTAGGCTCATGGAAGCAGGCTTGATAATAATAAGCTTCTAACCCTCTGTTGCAGCCATGAAGGCTAGCCTAAAGTTCAAAAAGTTAACCCCTGACAATAACTAACCCAATTATTTATTGACAAAAAATCAACCCCCTGACAATAACTAATCCAAATAAGGTAACCCATTTAACCCTAACCCAAATTGGTCAAGTTGGGTTGCTCGGGTATATGGTTGGTTTGAAACCCCATTTAGAGAATTTCAAACTCTGCTTAATTTGTGGTTTTAGGTGTTCGACATAGTTGCGATAATACTAATTCATGACCTATCTATATTAGTATATTTCAAAAACCAAAACCAAATTGGTTCCATTTCGTTCAGAAAAGTTAAAAGCAAGAACTGGGGGGTTGCAACGGAAACAGGGTTACACTTACACAATTCCATTGCAAGAACAGGGGGTACCATTGCAAATTCCGGGGTTGTAGGGCTCATTTCCATGTCAGGGTTTGGCAATGCTGACTTACACGATTTTTTACCTTTTGAGCCCACAAACTCAAGCTCAACAGGTGAGATTATTGGCAACCATTACAGAACGAATTTTAGGCCTTCCTGGCATCACTTACTTCAAAATGTTTAAATGATGTTACCACCCCTATCTAAACACCACGATCACATAAAAACCCGTATCTACACCGTATTCAAACACTCATATAACAAACGGCATACCTCTCAGATTAACATATAAAAGATACAATCAAGGTAAAAATAAAATAAAAGGAAATTGAAATAATCAGTTTTGAACCTTATGTTTCACTTTCTGGTGTTGTGATGGATGGAGATCATGATCAAGAGCATCATCATAGGTTCATAACTACAAAACAAGTATTATCTAAAAGGGTCCTGCTATAGGGACACCCCAGATTCGGCAAAAACACCCGATATACGTGCCGTATGTATTATGACGCAGCGTATTGCTGGGTCCCGCTGTCAGAAGGCATAACTATACGGCGCGTATGGACGAAACGCCAAGTATGCTGGGTGTTTATTTAGCAATGGAATGACACGTTTCATTCTCTGACAATTCAGAGAATTACACGTTTCATTCTCTGACAATCCACGTGTCGAAATCTATTATACGGGTCGTATACTTTGAAAACGGAACGTATTATTGAAAACTCGTTAAATACGCGGCGTTTTACTTATACGTTCCGTATTATTGTGAAACGTCCCGTAAGGGACTATATGACCCGTATTTCTTGATTATTTGTTTACTTTACCAATTTTAGTACCAAACCAAACTTTTTTTGTTATATTTGCTTGAAAATGGACCATACATGTCATGTGATTGTAATTCACAACAGAATTGATAGTTAAATTACATTGAACTTTTTGAAAAAAATATGTAACTTAAACTATAAACCACATCTTTATAATATCTATCACTTACAATAAGCAAGATTGTTTATCACAATAAATTTTGTAATCTTACATAATCAGTTTCATGAGAAATGATTGCAATATTTCGTATATTATATATTTATTTAAAAAAAGTTTCATTATTGTTATTTCGAATATATTTAAGTTTTTTTTTCCATATATGGGTATACTAAAATAGGTTTCATATCCAATTTCGTACTTCGTATACTAATTACTTTCTTAAGGTTTCATATTCTATTTCATATATACTTACTTTTTTGTGACGAAATTAAATTTCTATTTAAAAATGCAAGTAAGTAACTAGGAAATACGTCGTACAAGAAAATACGCATAGACGATCGTAAAACAGAAGATGACTGCAAACACATACGACCTGCGCAAAGGAGACCATAAATCCAGTGCAATGCACCACATGACCTTGTAATAAAATGAGCAGTTCATATCATAAACAAAAAACACATCCAAGCAAACATCTATAACAAAATTGTAAATTAATTAAACAATGCAAAAACAATTTACCTCACAAACAATGATAGATGGAAAAATCTGTGCAACGACTCATAAACACATTAAAGAATAGGAAACGAAAAAAAAAATAATGTCTCACATAACCACTCAACAAATAGAGAACATCTAAGCAGGATGATTGGGATACCGAGATCTATGCGATGATGGGGGGGATTTAATTTGGAAAGAATATGCCTCAGTAAGGAGGGTAATGACTTCACGAATCCATCTCAGACGTTCGTACGCAAGGTTCAACTTTTGTTCTATAGTGACCATGAACGGTAGAAAAACGGATAACTGCTGCCCCATACCTTGGACATGTCGTGAAAGTGCCACCATCTCGTCTTGAGTGTCCTGAGGGAGCCGCACCACGTGATAAGAACGTTGAGGGTGCTGTGGTGCCGGTGGCGGATCGTCCCATTGATTATCCTGCAGGACCGGTAACTCACTCCCCTCCAACACCTCCTCGATACGGACGGGGTTATTCTCCAACGGCGGCACGACCAACGGATCAGGCCCAGTCCAAGGATGGTCAAGTGAGCTGATCAAAACTGGCACGTCGTCAATTTTCTGGATGATTTTCATCGAATACATCGTCTGTCTACCGTGAGCATAGGGGAGTATCGTGGGGATGGCGAGGGCGTCCAAATGCGAATGCAAATCTAGGCTTTCAGCAATATGCGTGATAATGTGACCGCATACGATTGCCCCTCTGCTCTGCCTGCACTAACACAGATTGATTCATACTAAGCTAAAAAATATTACTATAAAATCACAACTTGGACAACCCCAATCCGACTCAAATGTATAATAAGATCAATTGTGTATGGGACCCTTGTGTATAAGCACTTAACTACGCATTGACATTGAGTCTGAACAAATCAGCTTTCGATACGATTTTCTTTTTAAAGCCACAACTAGTGCAGAAACTATTACCTTATAATGACCATACATGACTACTTTATATACAAATTTGATAAACATTACCGGTGATGGAACGAGTTGAAGTAATCCGCGAGACAATGGGCCAGATTGCAGGGGATTTTAAGGAGAAGGCAGCGGAGGAAAAACAAATCGTTATAGGACATCCACTCCCCGCCATGATTGCGTCCGGCTATGGTCCTTGAGTTCAACCGGTGGAAGTAACGGTACAAAGGGTCTCTGTTTCACAGGAACGCATATGAAGCTAATATAAACTACCCGCATGCTCCACAGGTGACACTCATAATACACACTTACTTGATCTTAGACGGCCGATCATTCGTGCCGCCATAGGACTTGCCGAAGGGTCCCTTCCCAGGAGCAATGGCCAGCCAAAAGTTCCTCAGCTCGTCATCAGCCCATGTACGAACCGCCCTGGTAAACAACGGTTGTCCAGTCTCTTCCGCCGTATAAAGGCCGGTCAGAACGGCGAACTCTGCGAGCTTCATCTTGTACAGCATACCGAACATGCGAAACTCGACCGGATAAAGGGCCTCAATGTCATCCTCGTCGTACCTGACCACAATGTCCGGCCGATAAACGAAGGTGCATAGGAACTCCACGGATAACTCCCTGTGGGCCGCCAACACCTTAAGTAAAATATAATTATATGGTTGGTTAGTATAATTTGGCAATAGAATTGATAACGATAACGATATTATGATTTATACACGCGTATACAAAGTTTGGGGACATTTAAATTCGTTAAGGGAATACCTGGTTGTACAAACGAGCCCACGACGTATCAACCCCAACCAACTCTTTTGCCCTCTCGGTAAGCTGGAAATCATTTAGGGCTTGGTAGTCGATCTTCCCACCGCTTTTCAAATCACACATTTTTAACCGCTCAAACCGATCCGCATATTTTCTTCCAGCAGGAAACTTTGTATGCTTGTACTCAAGGAGCATGTGGTCCCCGGTAGTATGGGGCCACAGGCCACGGCCCACCCGTCGTCTTTTTCGACCGCTAGCCAAAATATCAACAGTCGGGTCATCATATGCGCCGGCATTAAACGAATCTGCATAAACTGTTGCTTCGTCCTCAGACATCTGGCCAAATATTGGAAATCAAGAGGCTATCTGTCCGAAAATACTTCCAGTTTAACTAAGCTTGCGATCCTGTATTTATTGGAATATAAAAAACTGTGTTTCAAGAAGAATGGCCGGAGATTCAGAATATAGGCCAACAAATTATGTCCACATATTCATCAATTACTCACAGTATTCTATCTAACGAGCAATATGGCCTTTCTTCTAATAGTACAAATGTGTTTTAATGAAGAATTGCCGGCTTGACCAGTAAAAAAAAATTGGCCCGAAAATATCACCAATTATTCCTAGCGTTCTATCAAAACGCGCAGTATGCCCAGATTTTAGTCAAACAATGGGTTCCAAATCATGACTATAAACCAGAAATTCTGTCAATTACGGTGAGGGAGGGCATACCTGCACAAATCTAATAAAATCAAATCTAACCCTAAACCTAATATAGGGCACAAAATGAGACATAGAAATAGAATGCTTAAATTGCGGATACATACAAAAGGGTGTCGAATCGCATACCTATTGAAGTTGACTATGTACCGTATGACAGGTCGAATACGTGATTTATCCTTGACAGCAATTGGGGAACAAAAGGGTTAGATGTGTTGGGGTTAGTTCTATACTTGTATAGTTGTGTATACTGTATAAGGCTACTTTGATCCCTGTGTTTCATAAATTACCATTTTAGTCCAAATAAGTTTGCCCCGTCAACGAATTTGGTCCAAAATGAAAACGAATGTTAACTTACCCATCACGTGATATGCACATGATGGGTATTTTGGTCCTTTTAATAGTACAAGGACCACCCTAATCCACCATCTCAATTACATATATATCTATTTTGTATTTGTCATGTGGTATGTGTTGTATTGGTGTATGCTGATAGGGGATTTAGCAATAAACAATAGCAGATCTTGATTGTTTAAAGTACATTTTGAGATTTAGTTGGTAGCCTATTCTTGATTATTAATTTTGATTCGAGGTTTGGTTTCAGCTTAGATATGTTGATCTGTATTGTTGGTGATTTTGAATTTCAGATTTGTTGTTGATCTTGTATTGTTTTTTTTCCTATTTATTTAAAACCTAGGAAAGAAAAATGTTGATCTTGTAATCGAAGATTATTCTACTGCATAGATGGGTATCAATGTGGTGTGATGATGAAGGTGATGATATGTGTATAGATAATTACATTATTGGTCCATGTAGCAAGAAAAAGACTATAATACCCATCACATGCAGCTCACGTGATGGGCAAATAAACGTCTGTTTGAGAATTTGGACCAAAAGCGTTGACGGAGCAAACTTATTTGGACCAAAACGGTAATTTATGAAAGGTAAGGACGAAAACGGTAATTTTTGACCCACAACAGGGACCAAAATTGTAATTTACTCTTGAAAATAAAATAATAATAATAATAAAATATTGTATAAAGGCGTATAGCGGTTTTCCTTTTCCATTAAAAATAGTTAGACGGGCCACATGAGATTTTAAAGTTTTTCGCCGGCCTGTAGCCCATTAAATTATAACCTCCGCCAGTCCGCCCCTCCGGCATCCGGTCTCCTCACGAGAAAATTATTCTAGGTGTTTTAATTATAAAACGGGCTGAGATTTTATAAATATGGTCGGAGTTAGATGGACGTATGGACATTGGCCAGTAAAATTATGACTTGCCTACGTAAACTGCATAAAAATAGGTTTAAGATTACGGAAAATAACATATTTACGGCCTTCATGCTACGCTTTTTTTAGTTTGATAGAATTGTCAACTATAATCTACAGACGATTCAGTCATCGAATGCATGTTATCATTGGATAATACTTAAGAACTGGAGCAATATCCCCATTATTGTTTAAAATGTTCCGGTTATAAGCAGTAATGAAATTATATGATCAATGTTCGTAAATGATAATGTGAAAAAAATTTGGTCCTTCCTTTGTTTTGTAATACGGAGAGTAGTTAACATAACTGGGCGTTTGTTACCGTTTCAGAAACTCAAATCTCATCTACAAATCAACATATTACATTGTCACTAACCATTCAAACTGAATTGAAAAGGATGTTGCCTTTCCTTATGTTACAGCATTACATAGTCACAAACCATTCAATGTGAATTGAAACGAATTTTCCTTTCTTGTTTTTTTGTAAGGACATGGAAAGAAGTTTGAAAGATTTGATAACCCAGAACTGCAAACCTCAAACCGACATACAGTGCGGAAATTTTTCTTAAGATTCATGTCTAATTTTCGACCCAGGCCCTCATGTTTTTTAATTTTTTCAGAGACGGCACTGCTTGCTACCAGATTCTGCATTTGGTTTTGGTAGATCGAATTGGGAATTTATTGGTTCTGCCTCAAACCGACATAGGGAAAAACACAGATTTACTCCATGATTCAACCTCAAAATAATGGATTGCACATTCTCACAAACTACCACCGGCATACATATACTTGAACAAATTCTCTCTAAATAATGTTTCCCAGCCTATTGAGTGTATCTACCTTTGGCCTTGTTTTATATGCATGAAAGGAAGTACTTAGAAGGGCCGCGAAACCCCCCGAACCGACCCAATCAGATTGATTTAAGCTTGTACAGACCGTATTGATGCATACAGTTCAAACTGATCATCTAAACCGATCCGGGATAAATTAGTGGAGAGAAGGTAAAACCCAAACCAAATGAGAATGGAATGAAAGTGAAATGCTGAGTTCCATGATGGACGGAGACTTTATTCAAAATCTCAAACGCTAAAACTGATGTGTTTGTAATGAATCTGAAACCGTATAGTACATTGAACATTAGACTTAGTGTGGAAATACCTTAGCATAAATATTACACACACCACAAACATTTTCATTTTGGGAGATATAGTGATAGCATTGAATACAGAGGCAAAAGGCTCAATTTATAAAGAAATTGGAATTGTTGATGTTTTGTCTTTTCTTTTTGTTTGTTTGTTTTGTTTTGTGTGTGTGTGTTATTTTATTTTGTTTTTTTGTTTTAATTTTGAACATGGCATTCTCGATGTTAAACTACATATTGCGGTAGTACGACCAGTATGGCCATACGTTACGTTATGCTTAAAGATAATGAGTATGATGATAAAATAACAATTTATTTTTAGTTGTTTTTACTTTTTATAGGAAAGTGACATCTTCAACGATGTATGTGTGAGATTGAGATGTAGACAGCTTTACCGCTACCCAAGTTAGAGAAACTACTTTTAATTTTTGAAACGAGGATCGAACCGATCACTATCTCCAAAAGTAGAGCACCAAGCAATCTAACCCGATTGACCATCATATTGGATAAATATGCTCTAAACAAGTATATTGGACCCTAATTTTCGATTCTAACCAATGGAATTCTTCATTACAAAAAGAAAGTGAAATAAAATTTTTAATTAAACAAGTAAGAAGAGTAGCGCAATCCATTAAAAACATTTTTACAATACAGGGTATTACATATTCAAATGTTGATGACAACTTCAATAACTTCTTCATTGTATTGTCGTTTTTCGCCTCCTCTCATTACTTGCTCACTATCCAGAGCGGTAGAATGCACGGAGCTAGATACACGGACCGGCGTGTACACTGTACTTCGGATTTATTTTTAAAAAAATAAAACAAAGAGGAAAGTGATATAAAATTGTAATGAATATATCATATTTTGGGTGGTGGGTTGGGATAATAAAGAACTGATGATGTGTTTCTAATGTATCTGGAACCGTATAGTTGATTTGCGGTGATTGCATTGAGATGAGATGAAAAGACGGCACCGGCAACGGTACCCAATCCGGCAAAAGCCGGGTTTGGGGGAGGTATAATGTACCCAATCTTATCCCTTCAGAAAGGAAGGGAGGACGCTGCCATATGGACCACCGGCATAGGATTTTAACCATGAAAATATATGCTGGCCAACTTACTTTGCTGGAAAAAAAGAACCAGAAGTGTACAGTCCGGATTTAAAAAAAAACAAACCTTTTATAGAGGTTTTTTAGGGTTGGGGATTTTAGGGAGTGGTGGTTTTATAGGGCATTTTTCATTTGTAAGGGTTTGGGTATTAGGATTTGATCCGACGGGCCAATTTGTGTGTAGTTGAGCCCAGCCCATTTGAGTATGGGTCACTAGATAAAACAAAAAAGTCAAACTCTACTTTTGTTATATCAGGCCATGAGAAATTGTATTGTTATTTGTTCAAGGATAAAAAGTTCAGGCTGTGAAGAACAATTCGAAATCCACATAAATATAATGAAAGAAATAGTAGTAGCTATATTTTTCTACTCTTGTAATATTTAGTTATTTTAGTGAAATGTTTAAGTTTTTATTACTCTGATTAAATTAAAAGTAAAAGAAAATAAAAAAATTTGGGAGGTTTGTAAAAGTTATGAACGCCTTTCAAATGTGTTGGAAGGGTTGGTTGGGAGGGTTGAAGGGGGTAAAATGAGTTGGAAGGATGTGATTTGTAGAATTTTGGAGGGTTGAAAAAATGGGAGTCATGACTCCTCCTCCCCTTACTCACGGAATCTTTAACGTTAAAACTTTGGTATACCATTTTATGATTTTTTTTAATAACATCTAATAACATACTCTCAAATTTAGTTATTTTACAGTATGTGAATCGTATTAAATAATAAAAGATATTTATACATCGATTTACACAATCAGATTAATTACATCTAATTCACGTGATGCCTACAGCTTTTTCTTTCGAAACACGACTCATATAGATATATTCGTGCGTATGTGTCTCCTCTATTACAGTAAATCTATCATCTCAAAAATTGAAATCAGTTTACAGCTAAATCACGTGATGCCTACAGCTTTTTCTTTGAAACACGACTCATATAGATATATTCGTGCGTATTAGTCTCTGTTACAGTAAATCTATCATCTCAAAAGTTGAAATCATTTACAGCTAAATCACGTGATGCCTACAGCTTTTTCTTTCAAACAAAACTATATATTCGTGCGTATTAGTCACCTCTGGTACAGTAAATCTATCATCTCAAAAATTGAAATCATTTAAGGCTAAATCACGTCATGCCTACAGCTTTGTCTTTGAAACACGGCTCATATAGATATAATCGTGCGTATTAGTCTCCTGCACAGTAAATCTATCATCTCAAAATTTAAAATCATTTAAGGCTTAAAAAAAAAAATTACGGCTAAATCACGTGATGCCTACAGCTTTTTCTTTGAAACACGACTCATATAGATATATTCGTGCGTATTAGTCTCTGTTACAGTAAATCTATCATCTCAAAAATTGAAATCATTTAAGGCTAAATCACGTGATGCCTACAGCTTTTTCTTTGAAACACGACTCATATAGATATATTCGTGCGTATTAGTCTCTGTTACAGTAAATCTATCATCTCAAAAATTGAAATCATTTACAGCTACATCACGTGATGCCTAACACGGATCATATAGATATATTCGTGCGTATTCGTCTGTTACAGTAAATCTATTATCTCAAAATTTGAAATCATTTAAGGCTAAATCACGTGATGCCACAACTTTTTCTTTGAAACACGACTCATATAGCTAAATCACGTGATGCCGATTATATTTACTGTTCTTTACAAAATAATCGTTACACACAAGTACACAACACATATAGCTTTACCGCTACAAATAATCGTTACACGTACACAACACATATTCGAGATTGAGATGTAGACAGCTTTACCCCTACCCAAGTTAGATAAACTATCCCCAAAGGAAGAGCACCAACCAATCTAACCCGATTGACTATCATATTGGATAAATATCCTATAAACAAGTATGTTGGACCCTTCTTTTCGATTCTAACCAATGGAATTCTTCATTACAAAAATAAAGAGATGGGGTACTTGTTGAAAAAACTGCGTAACCTTGTATGACATTACCGTTTCATTTCCCAAAAGAAAGGAGAGGATTTGAGTGTGGCAGCCCCCCGGTGTGTCAGCACTGTCCCTCGCCCTTTATGTTTTAAATAAATAACAACCCCTTGGAACGTTGCTGACGCGACGGCCACTTCCAGATCGCTACTCGGACCTGTGATTCCACCGCTGCCCGGCAATACTTCTCTCATATTCGTTGATTCGAGAACGAATACCGACCTAGTGTTCATCAACCTATAACACAATGTAATAGAGAAAATCTAATTTTTATTCAAAACTCAAAACTGATTTTACAAAACAACCCTATTTATATTAATCCTAACACCACTAAAATAGGAAATAAATCAATACATAATTATCCTAATAAATTAAAAAGATAACTTATAAAAATAAAAGATAACTTAATAAAACCATAAAAATAAAAAAGGAAAGTTGATAAAAAATTATAATAAATATATCATATTTATGAAGTAAAATATGATATTTTGGTAGTTTGATTGGATTTATAAATAACTTATGATGTGTTTCTAATGTATCTGGAACCGTATAGTTGATTTGCGGTGATTGCATTGAGATGAGATGAAAAGACGGCACCGGCAACGGTACCCAATCCGGCAAAAGCCTGGTTTTGGGGAGGTATAATGTACCCAACCTTATCCCTTCGTCATGCACGCCTGCATGACGTCAAGCTGTTGTTGCGCCTCCGGGGGAAACCGCACAACGTTATACGCCCTACGCCTCTGAGTCGGTCGCATCTCCTCTTCATCTACAACATCTGCCTCTCTGGCCATGTCCTCCACCACATGCTGGACACCAACAACACTATCAAGGGTGGTAAGAGTCAGAACCTGTTACATATAATACATGGATGTTAGACTCATCCACTAGATTTAAACCAAGTATTAGCATAGCATACCATAATATAATCAAATGCTTCCTAATACCTTGCGGATGCGGCGGAACAGGTGGTGACAATAGGGTTTCAAGCGACGCCTGTAACCCCAGATTTTTGGAAATCCTGGTGACAACATGGCCACAGATGATTGCCCCAGTCTTCGGTCTGTCACACATTAAATGAGAAAATGGGAAAATTATCTGTAAAGATGAAACGGTTCTTCTACAAAATACCACCGTTCCAACTTCCAAAATAATAAACATAGTCAAATTCTTAAAGACATACAAAACTTACATAGTCACAAACCAATTAAACTGAATTGCAAAGGAATTTGCCGTAACCTTATATGAGTACATATTTTGCGAAGGAATTGCAAAGTGGGACGATGTATTCAAAGAACATCATTCAAAAGATAAACGGTAAGCCAGTTTGATTATATCACAAAACAATCCTTGGACTGGACCGGATCCGTTACCACCGTTGAGGAATCACTATGTGCGTATCGAGAGGTGTTGGAGGAGAGCCAAAGGCCGTTGGGGAGTCATATATGTAACCTTATATGAGCCAAAGGGCGTTAAGTCCTCTGGATATTAATCTAAATAAGTAGTTTCATTTTTGGAACATAGATTAAGTCCTCTGGATATTAATCTAAGTATCCCTCCTATAGTTGTAACCTGCAAGTAGTTTCATTTTTGGAAAAATTTTCCATTAGAGGTCGAAAGAACAGACACTGTTGAAAATGTGAAGGGGAAGATTATCCAGTACATGGAAAATGATTTCTCACTTTCGCTCAGGCCTAGTTGCTGGAACGTTGGATTACCAACCTTCCTAGATTCCTAGGCAAGGGCTGAAAGCCGGAAATAAGAAACAGAATTACGAGAAATTAACGAGAAGAAAGTTTCTACATTAATTGAGGTATTTGTGAGAGAAGGTAAAACCTGATGTGTTTGTAATGAATCTGAAACGGTATACTACATTGAACATTCGACTAAGTGTGGAATCGCCTTGACATGAAAATTTTGTACGGATGGGAAAATTTTTACGGGTGTTGGTGTAAGTAGTAACTTTGCAAAACTTTTTTGTAAAAGTGGGAAATCCGGTGTTGTAAACACCGGACTTTGCCACATGAACTCAAGTCCGGCATCTTCAACGCCGTTCTTCGCTTGCGTGGCCGGTTTCCAACTTTTCTCCATTAAAGCCGGTGTTGTGGTTACCGGACTTGCTTTTTATTTTTGGTTGCAGAACCCGGCGGTATAAATGGAGAGGAAAGAGGTGGTTGATTATTTAATTTAATAGATAAAAGGCATTGAACTCGTTTACATGTCATAACGTTTTGTTAGACATGTTATTCTCTCTCTATATATATATAATTCCCGTTACTTGGTTTCCGTGCGGCTTCTTTTTTCTGCAACATTAGCCCCTGTCGTTAAATCTTTTGCAATAATGGTCCCCATCAGCTAACGGCTGTTAACTTTTTTCTCAACATAGTCCCTGTCGTTAAAACTTTTGCAATATTGGTCCCCATCAGCTAACGCCGTTAAGTTCTATTAGTGTTTAACGGAAGTTACAAAAAATGTTACAAATCAGGTCCTTTTTCTAACAAGAGGTTACCTCCTAAAGTTCTTATATTTATTTTCTAAAATGATTTATATGGTACTTTCCATTTCTTTTTGCATTTCATATATAATATTATAATTTTAGTGCGTTTTCATTACTTTTTTTCCACGTTTTGTCACATTTTTTTCCAATTAATCATATATAGTTGATACATTATTAACATTCGTTTTTTCCCCTTCAACTATTCATAGAATTGATCATTTAATGATTAATATAACTTATGTTTGTACACGACAATATATTTTCAGACACACGTTTAAATACGAAACAAACGAATGTATCTCCCGCCTGTATAAACTTTTTGAAAGCAACGTTATGTCTCCCGGGGCAACGCCCGGGTTACATAACTAGTTTTAAATTATGGTTAAAGAACATGAATAATTTATAATATGTTGAGAGTTCTCAATGACATAAGCAAATCCGAGTTGTCAATCTTATAGATGGTCCACGATAGTGTCGATGAGGTGGTGCTTATGTAAATCGTGTGTATTTCAAGGTGTTTTAGTGTGTGTTTTAACAGCTAAATTAACAGAAATTTACACGTAAAAGAAGTATACATTAGCGGCGTTTGTTTGCAATTTCGGAACATGTGTGATCATAATTTAATATTTCAAAGTACTCTCATTCTCTGTTTTTTCGATTCACTCAAATTGTAATGTAATTTCCGAATACACATAATTCAATCTAGGTTGAATTTTAATCCTAAAATGGCCACCAAAAATCTTACTTTTGTTAATCAACTGGATGCCAAAAAAGACTTCGTCAACATGAAACTTAGGATCATCAAGCGATGGAATCAGATCTATCGGCTTGATATGGTTCTCATTGATGAGAAGGTAATCTTCAATTGCTTTATTTATACTTTATATGGTTCTAAAAATATCCTAAAAAAGATGATGAATAAAAGTTTTGTCTGCATTGGCTGATTGTTTAATATAAAGAGAAAACTTAGGGGCTGTTTGGTTGGTGGATTTCATAGGATTTGATAGGAATTGGAATTTGAATTCCATTCATAATCATGTTTGGTTGGTATAGAGGATGGAATTGGAATCTAATATTTTCCATCAGATTCTCTAAAACAAGGAATTTAGAATTCCTTCAAATTATCCATGAAAAGTTTGTAATTCAATTGGAATTCAAATATATGACAAAAAAGCCCTCCAATCATACACTATTCTTTTCTGTTCTTCTCCATGGCTGCCGCTTCTCATCTCGATCCTCATCAAAATACTTTCTCCATAGATGCTGCCTCTCATCTCGATCTTCACTAAACCCTTTTATTGCTGTTAATTCCAATCAGGATTAAAGGAAAATTT
Source organism: Erigeron breviscapus (assembly GCA_034093135.1). Taxonomy (NCBI): domain Eukaryota; kingdom Viridiplantae; phylum Streptophyta; class Magnoliopsida; order Asterales; family Asteraceae; genus Erigeron; species Erigeron breviscapus. The sequence continues at coordinate 40,796,873 of CM067171.1, read as the reverse complement.
CCAGATTCCCTAATTCATTTTTACCTCTCTTTGTTTTGATCCAGGGTAACAAGGTTCAAGCAAGTGTTAAGAAAGACTTGATTCCAAGATTTGATAATGTTTTAAAAGAAGACTCTGTTTTGTTGATCAACAAATGTGGTGTGGGTGTCTCCGATGATAAATATCCTGTAGTCAAAAACAAATTAAAACTAAACTTTTACAAGTGTACTGAAGTCACTGCTGCTCATTCTTTCACTGGCCATCCTTATGGCTTTGCCTTTGTTCCGTTTAATGAAATCAATGTTGCTAAGGCACAGGATCCTGATGTCCTCAATATTGGTAAGTATTTCAACAATCTCCCTAATTTTCATACCTTACTATCTCCTACTCTGATATTACTTTAATTTTTTTGTTTCATAGATCTGATTGGATATGTAACTTGGTGTGGAAATTTGGATATATTCAAATCTGCAAGTGGGAAAGAAAGCAAGTGTTTTATCATCCATCTCAAAGATTTGAGGTGAGTTTTATAAACCATCTTAATTTATAGTCTGAATTTGATAAAATATGTTTACCTTAATTACTGTAGTGGGGTGATGGTAAAGTGCACACTATGGGGAGACTATGCCATAAACTTTTGTCAATTCATAGAGAACAATCAATCTGCAGAGCATGTCATCACTATTATTCTGCACGCTTTGGTAAAAGAATGGAAGGGTAACTATGATTTCAGCAATTTAAAATATAAATTATTCCTGTTACTAAATTTCTCAAACTTTAATCTTACCATTTGACTAAAAATTTCAGGAAACGTTACCGTTCAAACTGATATGTTTGGGACAAGAATTTTTGTAAGTCCCAACTTGTTAGATTGGTACTACTGAAGACACCTCTATGTCGATGGTGGAGTTACTTTGCAATATACTTACTAAACTGGAGACGACCAGTTAGATAAGTATATACCAAGTTCTAGATAGATTACTTATATAAAAGACAATAAGTAAAGAACAATGCAATAATACAAATAACTTGTAAACAATCTTGATGAGACAATATGTAGTTTTCAAAGTGTAATTTATTTATTGATATTAAACAAATTACAAGGTTGATGCGGAACCAAGATAATACACGAATGTAAATATCCTAACAACCTATGAAATACAATTGATCTATACTCGGAATTTCTCTTCTACAATCGAAACACTTAAAGTAGTGAAATGTTCCTTTTAGCGATTGAGAGAATATTGCACAAGTTCACCAAGAATATTGCAGGTATGCAAAGTATGAAGTTATTCGTTTGTGTGTGAAGTAACTTGTAATTCTTGGTTGTGCAATGACTTGTATTTATAGGCAAAGTTAACATTGGGATGTTAACTTTAGCCGTACAAATGTGGTTGGAAGCATTTAAGGAATAGCATTTAATTCCTTAAAAAGTGTTGTAAAGTCGCATGTTACAGTGACTTTACACAACCACCTTTATGTACCTTTTAATACTTAAATAATAAGATAAGGCTTATTATCCGGGTAAAGGTACATAAAGTATACAAGTCAATTCCTCGTAATCAGTGTAAAGCTTTGTAAGGGCTTTCCACTGAAGGTCTCCAGTTTGTAACTGACTAGAATGTCAACTGGGCTTCGCTGCCATTGTCATTCTCTTTCTTCCATTTGTTGTCTTCGACTTCAACTGGAATGTTTCTTCAACTTGGTCAGTTCTCAACTGGAGGAAGTCTTCAGTTGCGTTAACTGTACGGTGCAACTGGACTTCAATATATTTCTCGACAAATCTTCTTGGTCACCAGTTTACTGGTCACCAGATGCAACTGGTGAACTGGTCAGTGTTAACTGGTGACTGGCCAGTTCCAGGTGAACTGGTCCTAACAAATTCCCCCTATTTGTCTAGAAATATAGTCTAAGTCTTTTCTAGTTTTTGTATCTATACAAGTGTGAACTATAGAGACTTGTTTGATTTAAATCTATCTAAGTATCTAAGTCATTTTTATAGATCAATAAATGCCTTAGGTTTTTCTTTTATGTTTGTTAGATTTTAATCATTTATCTACCTTGTGGTTACAAACTGGTAACTTCTTTTATACAAGGGAAGAACTTTACATAAGTTACAACAGAATGTAAAACAAAATACAAGAAGATAAAAATGAAGAAAGAACTTAAACAGATGGCCCTTCGCCAGTTCTTCTTCTTTTGGCAACTGTGGAGATGGGCTGTTTGTCTTCAGGATCAACATTCAGTCTCTCTTCAATATTTTCTTTAAACTTGAGCAGACTTTGAAGCACAAACATCCATCCTCTTTCAACCTTGTTCCTTTGTTGCTTGGCCTCCAACAGCTTTGCCATTTCCACCAGTTCCGAATACCCATAAGAAAGTACGTCAGGATTCTCAGTTTGCCTTAAGGGTCCATCCAGATGTTGAACCCCAACTGTGAAATGTTTGGTACCTGGTTTGATAAAAACTTTCATATCAACAATCTTACCAGGGTGATATCTCCGCTGTTGCACTTCAGATAAATACTCTCTAGCTTCAGATTCATTGGCCAGTTTGATTTGACCAGTGCTCATACTATGCACTGCAGCTTTGATATCTTCACTTGAGGGTTCAGTTGTATCCACCCAGGTCCTAAGGTCAGCATCTCTTGGCAACATCTTAGGTTTACCTTTGGACTTAGGTGGATTCATCACCTGTTTGACCACCTTCTTAACATGTTCAGCTCTTTTAATAATTGTGAGTCTTCATGTAAGCCTTTAACCACTTGTTCCTTCACCTCATCATCTTTCTTCTTTAAGTTTTCTAGTTCAGATGCCAGTTTGTTAATTGATGAGGTGTGAGATGCCAACTGGGTGTTTACTGCATTAACTGCACCCCTTAACTGGCTAACTTCAAGTGCCAGAGGCTCCAGATTAATCTGAGGAGGTGGGAGCTTGGCAAATTCAGCCATAACCTTCTTTACTAGTTCATCTTCTCGACTGGCCAGTTTCTCATCAATCATCTGGCCAACAGAAGAGGCTACCTGCTGACCAATATCAACTACATTAAGGCCAGGTCTTTCAAACAACTCCTTGACCTGCCTTTCTATCTCCTTCAGATCCACCTCTGATGATCGAACAGTGTTGCTTAAGAGGTTGGAGATAGATGTATTGACATTTGAATGGGTTAAGTCAAAAGCTTCTTTTAAGGATGTGGACAAATTGTTACAGCTTGAGACTAACTCATTCAACTTTCTAAATACCAAGTCTTCATTAGCAGCAAACTTATTGATTCCCAGATCAACAACCTTTGAATTTATAATTGTTTCCTTGTTGAATCTGGAAATAGACTTGGCATTTTGCTCTATTGTCTTATGAACACCCTCCACCCGTTTGATCAGGTTTTGGATATCGGTTGAGAAAGAGACAAATTGAGCTTCCAGTGACAAAGGAGCAGTTGTCACTGGACCAGTAGCAGGCTGCACCAGTTCAACTGAAGGAGGCAAAACAAAGGGAGCCTCTCCAGTTGTTCCAGTGGCAGAAGAAGGAAATATAGGGGGTGAAAAAGAAGGCTGAGGAGAAACAATGTGTTGGTCAGGCTGAGAATGCTCAGGTATGACCAACGGCGACGGTGGTGGTGATTGAGTTCTTTGTGGGGAAATATTTGTAGGAGTATCTTGGTGGGAAACTGAAACTTGGTGTTCTAGGGGTTGATCAAAGAAAGAAGGGAGTTGAGCATGTACAGATGCATCAACCATTTCTTGATCAGCTTGTGTTTCTTCTGAATCCGAAGATTCAAGATGAAACTCATCCTCATTTATGCCTAGATCCATAAATGATAGGGATGGCTGAACATCATGTTCAGGCTCCTGATGACCAGTTCCAGTTACCTGGATGGTTTCATCAGTTGAAGGATCAGATGCCGGAACATCTTCACCAGGGATAGACGTGATAGGAACGGCTTGAGTTATGGTTGTTCTATCCTCAACCACAACTGGAGACGAACTGGAGGGTCCCTCATTATTTTGAGGCCCGCCCAGTTGTCTTTCTGGTTCACTTTCCAAAGGTGCACCAGTTCAACTGAAGGAGGCAAAACAAAGGGAGCCTCTCCAGTTGTTCCAGTGGCAGAAGAAGGAAATATAGGGGGTGAAAAAGAAGGCTGAGGAGAAACAATGTGTTGGTCAGGCTGAGAATGCTCAGGTATGACCAACGGCGACGGTGGTGGTGATTGAGTTCTTTGTGGGGAAATATTTGTAGGAGTATCTTGGTGGGAAACTGAAACTTGGTGTTCTAGGGGTTGATCAAAGAAAGAAGGGAGTTGAGCATGTACAGATGCATCAACCATTTCTTGATCAGCTTGTGTTTCTTCTGAATCCGAAGATTCAAGATGAAACTCATCCTCATTTATGCCTAGATCCATAAATGATAGGGATGGCTGAACATCATGTTCAGGCTCCTGATGACCAGTTCCAGTTACCTGGATGGTTTCATCAGTTGAAGGATCAGATGCCGGAACATCTTCACCAGGGATAGACGTGATAGGAACGGCTTGAGTTATGGTTGTTCTATCCTCAACCACAACTGGAGACGAACTGGAGGGTCCCTCATTATTTTGAGGCCCGCCCAGTTGTCTTTCTGGTTCACTTTCCAAAGGTGCACCAGTTTTAGCAAATGCCAGCTGCATCTGCTCAGGAATTTCAACCTCACCAGCTTCAGATACTAGTGAGTCTAGATTCCTCAAAACATCTGGCCTTGTGAACGGAGAGTCTGTATTTCTATACTCTTCTTCACCCAGAATCTGCTTGAAACATAAAGATAGAAATCTGGAAAAGGGGATACACACACCCCTGGAGCCTTTCAGCTTTTGCACAAGACTCCTATACAATATGTCAGCAAAATCCACCCTCAACCCCTTCCACAAACAATAAGCCATTTCAGCTTGTGAAGAGTTGATCTGGTCAAGACCACCTGAACTACCACCTAGACTTTCAACCAGATGTACAAAGAAATACCTCCATGAAGGTGTAAGGCCCTTCATGGTCATCGCCCCCTTGGTCTTTAACACACCATCATTGTCCAAGCACTCCTTATGACCCATCTCAAGGAGTACTTGACGAAAATTAACATTTGAGGCTAAAACAACTGGAGACTCACCCTCTCTCCAGTAATTGAGGTGAAGAGCATCCCTCAACACTTCTACATCCAAAGTACATTTGATTGTTCCATCCTTTAAAGTGAAACTGATGGAGGAACAATCGGAAGAAAGTGTGGCAGTGAACCAGAACTCACACAAGTAATCATGATACATCTTGCGTGGGTTCCTGGTGAATAAGGGTCCTATTGGAGAATCCTTTAAAAATTTTCTGATTCTACCAATAAGGGTTTTAGACCCTTGAGAGCCTTGTAGGCTAGCCAAAGGATTATTTGGGTTTAATTTAGGTGCCATAGAGGAATGAAATTGAAATTGAGGATTTTTAGGGTTTTGAATTTGGAAGCAAAGAGAAGAATGAAATTGAAATTGAGGATTTTTAGGGTTTTGAATTTGGAAGCAAAGAGAAGAATGAAATTGAAATTGAGGATTTTTAGGGTTTTGAATTTGGAAGCAAAGAGAAGAATGAAATTGAAATTGAGGATTTTTAGGGTTTTGAATTTGGAAGCAAAGAGAAGAATGAAATTGAAATTGAGGATTTTTAGGGTTTTGAATTTGGAAGCAAAGAGAAGAATGAAATTGAAATTAGGATTAGGGTTGAATTTGGAAGCAAAGAGAAGAATGAAATTGAAATTGAGGATTTTTAGGGTTTTGAATTTGGAAGCAAAGAGAAGAATGAAATTGAAATTGAGGATTTTTAGGGTTTTGAATTTGGAAGCAAAGAGAAGAATGAAATTGAAATTAGGATTAGGGTTGAATTTGGAAGCAAAGAGAAGAATGAAATTGAAATTGAGGATTTTTAGGGTTTTGAATTTGGAAGCAAAGAGAAGAATGAAATTGAAATTGAGGATTTTTAGGGTTTTGAATTTGGAAGCAAAGAGAAGAATGAAATTGAAATTGAGGATTTTTAGGGTTTTGAATTTGGAAGCAAAGATAAGAATGAAATTGAAATTGAGGATTTTTAGGGTTTTGAATTTGGAAGCAAAGAGAAGAATGAAATTGAAATTTATGATTGGAAGTAAATGAAGAGAGTAAATGAAGAGAATGAAAAAGAGAGTAAATGAGTTATGAAGTAAATAAGGGTATTTATAAGGGGATACAAGATCCCAATGTAAAACAGTAAATGAAGAGAGAATGAAGAGAGTAAATGAGAGAGTAAATGAAGAGAGTAAATGAAGGGTATTTGAATTGAGAGCAAAGAGAAGAATGAAGAGTGATTTATGATTGGAAGTAAATGAAGAGAGTAAATGAAGAGAATGAAAAAGAAAGTAAATGTGTTATGAAGTAAATAAGGGTATTTATAAGGGGATTCAAGATCCCAATGTAAACCCACAAATCATATTTTATTAAACCAAATATTTTCGAAGATATTTTGAAAATAAAATATAATTTTCCATGTAAGCATTAAATGTTACCATGTCAGCATTAAATGCTACGACGGCTTACTTTACCCATAACCCCACACACTTTTTGTTTTCCCAACACAAACAGTTGTCAAGTACTAAAAATGGTTTCAACACGTCAGATCACGATATCAAGTAGTTTAAAAACACTCGAGTATCATCACGTGTCACATAAATTGACCAAGTATTTGTAACGTTATAAAAATTAGACAAAGACTGAACCTGGTAACTGGAGGATCAATCCAGTACCAGTTTCCAACTGAAGAGTTCTCCAGTTGCATTTTCAAACAAAAACGAATTTTAGTCAGAAAATTATTTTGAGTCTTTCCCCCTAAAATGATGATCCAGATATCAATTAGTGCCAAGATAGTATCACAAAGGCGTTCGATAGCCTGGCGAGCAAAGATAATCTGGACCTCCTCAACTGGAGAACTTCATCAGTGTCACTGACGCGTTCAATAACAAAGAAAGCTCCAGTTAAGGGTTTAGCATTCCCAGTTCGCTGATGAGATGTTTAAAAGTTTTCTCATCGAGAGGTTTAGTAAAAACATCAGCTAACTGTTTGTCAGTGGGGATGAAATGAATTTCAATATCACCTTTCATAACATGATCACGAATAAAATGATACCTGATGTCAATATGCTTTGTTTTTGAGTGCATCACTGGATTGTGAGAGATAGCAATTGCACTGGTGTTGTCACAAAAGATTGGGGTCTTGGTGTACTTCTGACCATAATCTAGTAACTGGTTTTTGATCCAGAGAATCTGGGCACAACAACTGGCCGCAGAAATGTACTCTGCCTCAGCAGTGGACATAGAGACTGAAGTCTGCTTCTTGCTGGTCCAACTCACCAGTTTTCCTCCAAGGAAATGACAACCACCAGTTGTGGATTTTCTATCAATCTTACAACCTGCATGATCAGAATCTGAATAACCCATTAGATCTAATCCTGAGCCTTTGGGGTACCAAAGACCAAGATTAGGACACCCTTTCAGGTATCTAAAGATACGCTTTACAGCGTGCAAATGTGATTCTTTAGGGTTAGCCTGAAACCTGGCACATAAACATGTTGCAAACATTATATCTGGTCGACTGGCAGTTAAGTACATCAGTGAACCAACCATACCTCTATAGTCAGTTATGTTAACTGGTTTGCCAGTTGGGTCAGAGTCCAAATTCAATGGTGCTGCAATAGGTGTGTTTTTCGATGGGATTGAATCATATTTGTATTTTCTTAACAAATCTCTGACATATTTTCCTTGGTTTATGAAAATTCCATTTTCAGTTTGCTTAATCTGAAGACCTAAGAAAAATGTTAATTCACCCATTAAACTCATCTCATACTCAGATGACATGATTTTAGAAAACTTTTTACACATTGCATCATCAGTTGAACCAAAAATAATGTCATCAACATAAATTTGTACCAATAAGATATTACCTCTTTCTTTCAAGATAAACAAGGTATTATCTATTGCACCTCTTTGAAAGCCATTTTTAAGAAGATGTTTAGTTAAAGTATCATACCAGGCTCTTGGGGCTTGTCTTAGACCATACAATGCTTTGTTCAGTCTATAAACCCAATGAGGATGCTTCTCATCGATGAAACCTGGAGTCTGCTTAACATAAACTTCTTCTTCCAATGTTCCATTAAGGAACGCACTTTTGACATCCATCTGGAAGACCTTGAACTGCAGATGGGCTGCATAAGCCAAGAATATTCTAATGGCTTCAAGTCTTGCAACTGGAGAACTTCATCAGTGTCACTGACGCGTTCAATAACAAAGAAAGCTCCAGTTAAGGGTTTAGCATTCCCAGTTCGCTGATGAGATGTTTAAAAGTTTTCTCATCGAGAGGTTTAGTAAAAACATCAGCTAACTGTTTGTCAGTGGGGATGAAATGAATTTCAATATCACCTTTCATAACATGATCACGAATAAAATGATACCTGATGTCAATATGCTTTGTTTTTGAGTGCATCACTGGATTGTGAGAGATAGCAATTGCACTGGTGTTGTCACAAAAGATTGGGGTCTTGGTGTACTTCTGACCATAATCTAGTAACTGGTTTTTGATCCAGAGAATCTGGGCACAACAACTGGCCGCAGAAATGTACTCTGCCTCAGCAGTGGACATAGAGACTGAAGTCTGCTTCTTGCTGGTCCAACTCACCAGTTTTCCTCCAAGGAAATGACAACCACCAGTTGTGGATTTTCTATCAATCTTACAACCTGCATGATCACGAATAAAATGATACCTGATGTCAATATGCTTTGTTTTTGAGTGCATCACTGGATTGTGAGAGATAGCAATTGCACTGGTGTTGTCACAAAAGATTGGGGTCTTGGTGTACTTCTGACCATAATCTAGTAACTGGTTTTTGATCCAGAGAATCTGGGCACAACAACTGGCCGCAGAAATGTACTCTGCCTCAGCAGTGGACATAGAGACTGAAGTCTGCTTCTTGCTGGTCCAACTCACCAGTTTTCCTCCAAGGAAATGACAACCACCAGTTGTGGATTTTCTATCAATCTTACAACCTGCATGATCAGAATCTGAATAACCCATTAGATCTAATCCTGAGCCTTTGGGGTACCAAAGACCAAGATTAGGACACCCTTTCAGGTATCTAAAGATACGCTTTACAGCGTGCAAATGTGATTCTTTAGGGTTAGCCTGAAACCTGGCACATAAACATGTTGCAAACATTATATCTGGTCGACTGGCAGTTAAGTACATCAGTGAACCAACCATACCTCTATAGTCAGTTATGTTAACTGGTTTGCCAGTTGGGTCAGAGTCCAAATTCAATGGTGCTGCAATAGGTGTGTTTTTCGATGGGATTGAATCATATTTGTATTTTCTTAACAAATCTCTGACATATTTTCCTTGGTTTATGAAAATTCCATTTTCAGTTTGCTTAATCTGAAGACCTAAGAAAAATGTTAATTCACCCATTAAACTCATCTCATACTCAGATGACATGATTTTAGAAAACTTTTTACACATTGCATCATCAGTTGAACCAAAAATAATGTCATCAACATAAATTTGTACCAATAAGATATTACCTCTTTCTTTCAAGATAAACAAGGTATTATCTATTGCACCTCTTTGAAAGCCATTTTTAAGAAGATGTTTAGTTAAAGTATCATACCAGGCTCTTGGGGCTTGTCTTAGACCATACAATGCTTTGTTCAGTCTATAAACCCAATGAGGATGCTTCTCATCGATGAAACCTGGAGTCTGCTTAACATAAACTTCTTCTTCCAATGTTCCATTAAGGAACGCACTTTTGACATCCATCTGGAAGACCTTGAACTGCAGATGGGCTGCATAAGCCAAGAATATTCTAATGGCTTCAAGTCTTGCAACTGGAGCAAAAGTCTCATCAAAGTCAACGCCCTCTGCTTGACAATAACCCTGGGCAACTAATCTGGCCTTGTTTCTTACAACATGGCCATCTTCATCCATTTTATTTCGGTAGACCCATCTGGTACCAATAGGTTCTTTCTTTAACCCTGGTGGACAAGGAACAAGCTCCCAAACATTGTTCCTTTCAAACTGGAGGAGCTCTTCTTGCATAGCTTCCACCCAGCTTGGGTCTGCCATAGCCTCGTCAATCTTCTTTGGTTCAATTAAAGATAAGAAGGTGACGTTTAAGCATTGCTCACTGGTGGCTCTTCTAGTCTGAACCCCACTAGTTGGATTACCCACAATTTGTTCAATTGGGTGGGCTTTAGTCCATCTAGTGTATTGACTAGGCTGGTGAACTACAATATCAGTGCAAGGTACCTGGCGATCTTCTTCAGTTGCAGCAGCATCTGGAGAAGGATCAGTCCAAACAACTTCTACATCCTCATCAGAGTCAATGAGGTCTCGATTGGCATCATGAAATTCCTCAGTTGAAGGTATTTCATGAGTAACTGGAGAAGTAGGGGCTTGAACTGGTGCTGATATTGGAGTGGCACGTACATCTGATCCAATCACCAATTCTTGTGGTAAGTTAAAATTGATGGAGGGATAAAATGATGTGTCACTGGTGCTTTTCTTCTTCTTGACTGGTTCCAGTTTGTTGTAACTGGAAGCATCTTCTGGTGAAACAACTGACCGATGAACTTGGTCAGTTTCACCAAAGTTGATTGGAATGACTGGAGAAATATCAAGGCTTGGTCTCTTGTTGATTGCTTCAGTTGATTCATCGAATGTGACATGAATTGTCTCATGCACCTTTTGGAGTCTATAATTATAAACTCTAAAGGCCTTTCGAATATCTGAATAGCCTAAAAATACCCCTTCATCAGCTTTTGCATCAAACTTTCCAAGCTGACTGGAATCGTTCAGTATATAAACTGGACAACCAAATACATGGAAATATCCAATATTTGGTTTACGATTCCTGAGTACTTCGTAGGCAGTCTTCTTATGTCTCTTGATGTAGACTGACCGGTTTTGGGTGTGACAAGCAGTTGCAACTGCCTCAGCCCAAAAACTGGTGGGAAGACCAGATTCAGATAGCATGCTTCTGGCCGCTTCTATCAGTGTACGATTCTTTCTTTCAACAACTCCATTTTGCTCTGGAGAGTGAACTGATGAGAAGTTTTGAGAAATGCCAGTGTCAGTGCAAAATGTTTCAAGTACCTTATTTTGGAATTCAGTACCATTATCACTTCGCAACTGACAAACTTTTCGAGTGTACTTGAGCTCAATTCTTTTGATAAGGGAGATGATTTCAGCAGGTGCATCACTTTTGGATCTGATGAATACCACCCAGCAATATCTGGTGAATTCATCAACCACAACTAGAGTGTATTTCTTTCCAGCTCTAGTTTGAACATTCACTGGACCAAAAAGATCCATATGAAGCATGTGAAGAGGTTCAGTGATGCTAAAATTTTGCCTAGTTTTGAAACTGGCTCTCTTCTGCTTACCCATCTCACACCCTGGACATGGCTTTTCCTTATTGAAGGAAATCTGGGGTATCCCATCAACCAGTTGTTTGCGAGACAACTTGTTAATGTTCTTGAAATTAAGGTGGGATAACCTTTTATGCCATAGCCAGTTGGTGTCCTCATCAGCTTTGGTATAGAAACATTGCTCTTTTGGAGCTGGTTCCATATCCATGATGTACACATTCCCTTTTCTTGGTGCAATCATCACCACTTTCCAATCCTTGTTAAATATGGTGCCTTGTGCAATATCGAACAATACTCTGAAGCCATCATCGCAAAGTTGGCTTACACTGATCAAGTTATATTTCAAACCATTCACAAATGCAACTCTTTTGAATTCGACTTGTCCATTATTGAGCACACCATATCCTTCAGTCTTTCCAGATTGATCGTTACCAAACGTCACTGTCGGTCCATCTTGGACAGTGAACTCTTCCAGTAGGGGCTTACATCCGGTCATAGTCCGGCCAGCAGCGCTGTCCAGATACCAGATATTCTTCTTTCGATCGCCCTACACACACACAAAAATCATTAGTTATTTTTGTGAACCCATCTTTTCTTGATGGGTCCACTGGACTTCTCTACAGAAGCCACAGTTGATTGTTGAGGTGTTGAACTGGAGGCTACATCTGGAGCATTATCACCAGCTCCAGGTGCAGAAGTAAAAACGATTGGTATTTGATACTTACTCACCTTATGTTTACCAGATTTTGTTCCAGATGGAACATTCTTTTGTTTAGGTACAGAAGGGAGTGATTTAATGTTTTGTTTTAAAACTGGAGGTGGTGAACCTCCTTCCAGATTGTTAATCCGGGCAGTGCAACTCTGAACCTGCCGAGACAAAAGTTGGAGTTGCCTTTCCAGATTAACCAAAACATTGTTTTGTTCAGGCAGTTGAACCTTGGACATTGGTTCAACTGGGGATTTAGTCTTTCGGGTCTTGGGCTCCTTAGACTTATGAGGTAAAGGCTTGTTAACAGTGGCCTTTTTGACTGGAGCTTTAGCCTGTTTGGCTCCAGTTTTAACCTCAATGGGGGTGGTCTCATTGGTTTCAGTTTCAACAGCTTCAGGTTGATCATAAGGTGTTTCAACCTGGAGAGCTGGAGGCAATGCATGAAGATCTGGTATAAGAGCTGCCATCTCCAGATCTTCAGATTTCCATGCATTTTTCTGGGCATCGATAGTTCTTGAAAATGCATCATAGTTTTTGCCAGATGCTTTTACCCAGGACTTGATAATCTTTTGAGCTTTTTCAAAATCATCAGAAAGTTTTTGATTATCAAGTTCTAATGCCTCAATCTTTAAAACTGACTCCTTGAGAGCCAACTGGACACTTTGCAAATCATTCAGTTGTGGTTTGACATTGTTCAGTTCAATTAAGATAGTGTCTAAATATCTTTCACTATCAGCTCTAACAGTTTCTACAAATGCCAAATCACCACTTAATGATTCAGCCAGGTCCAGTTTTAATTCAGGGTCAACCTGGTGATCATAATCACATACCTTTTTCAGTATGATGTCCACCCATCTTCCAGAGATGACATCATCTTTCACCACATGCTGCTGTTGTTGATCTTCCAAGGCCATGAAACACATGTCCCTTTCCTCTTCTTCATCCTCAGATGAGTCATCAGAGTACTCCCATTTTCCTTCAGTTTGTGCAATTAAGCACTGGTCCTTTTTCTTATCCATGGACAGAAGGGCAATCTGGGCCTTAAGCTGCTTGTATTTAGCTTTATAGCTATCATCAGGCCGATTGTAATTAGGGACAGAGGGGCCAGTTTGGTTATTCAACTGACTAGATCTGCATTCCTTCATAAAATGACCTTTCTTGCCACACTTATAGCATGTAAGATTGGTCTTATCCAGAGAGCTGGAGCTGGAAGCATTGTTGGGGCCATTAAATCTTTTAGATTTATGCTTAAACCTATTAAAGGTTTTAGCAATCATGGCGACCAGATCATCATCGTCAGTTTCATCATAACCTTCACTGTTTTCAGTGGTCAGCCCAGAGTTTAAGAAACTGTTCAACATCTCCTTCATCGAGTGTGCCTGGACACTCTCAGCAGACATTAAAGCAGCACAAGGTCGCTCAATTACATTAGCAACCTTGGGACTCTGAGCATGGTTCATGGCATCTTGCTCAGCCACAAGTCTTGCAGCATTATTATCTTCAGTGAATCTGAAGGCTCCATAGAGCGATGCAAGAGTGTGAGAGTGCAAGGTTTTACCTTGTCTCAAGACAAGAACCATGTTTTCCCATTTAGATGGAAGAATATCACAAAACTTCTCAAGAAGAATATCCTTATCCTTCTCTACACCCAAACCTCTCAATTGATTGATGAGGCTAGAAAATCTGGTATATGTACCAGTTAAACTTTCATTGGGCAAGGCAAAGAAGGATTCATACTTCTTGTTCAAGGCAACTTTTCTGGTGACGATAGTGTCATCACCTCCCTCAAATTGAATCACTAATTCATCCCACATAGACTTGGCACTGGGAAACAACACAAGTGTTGGAATTAGGTCTTCAGGGACAGCCCCAAGGATCATGTTTTTCAGTCTGGTGTCCAAGTCCACCAGTCTGCGATCCTCATCAGACCAATGGTCTTCTGGCTTTTCCCTTGAGCCTCTTCTTCCAGTTGGATCAAGAAGAGGACTCACCCCAATAGACATAGGTATATATGGTCCATCCTTAAGGATTTTCAACATATACCTCTCAATACCACCAAAATGCAACAGCATTCTAGCTTTCCATGTACCAAAGGTCTCACTGTTTCCATCAAATTTTGGAACAGGAGTGTTAGAGTAATGTACATGGACGTGGTTTGGGGTAGAAGGAGGAGGAGGGTTGGTGTTAACGTTTTGAAAAGGTGGTGCATTAGTGTTCGACGGGTTTTCACCTAAACCAGAACCATCTCCACCTTCAGTAGTGTTCATCTTTGCAGATCTAGGCAAGTTTATTAGCCTTCTGCTCTGATACCACTTGTAAGTCCCAACTTGTTAGATTGGTACTACTGAAGACACCTCTATGTCGATGGTGGAGTTACTTTGCAATATACTTACTAAACTGGAGACGACCAGTTAGATAAGTATATACCAAGTTCTAGATAGATTACTTATATAAAAGACAATAAGTAAAGAACAATGCAATAATACAAATAACTTGTAAACAATCTTGATGAGACAATATGTAGTTTTCAAAGTGTAATTTATTTATTGATATTAAACAAATTACAAGGTTGATGCGGAACCAAGATAATACACGAATGTAAATATCCTAACAACCTATGAAATACAATTGATCTATACTCGGAATTTCTCTTCTACAATCGAAACACTTAAAGTAGTGAAATGTTCCTTTTAGCGATTGAGAGAATATTGCACAAGTTCACCAAGAATATTGCAGGTATGCAAAGTATGAAGTTATTCGTTTGTGTGTGAAGTAACTTGTAATTCTTGGTTGTGCAATGACTTGTATTTATAGGCAAAGTTAACATTGGGATGTTAACTTTAGCCGTACAAATGTGGTTGGAAGCATTTAAGGAATAGCATTTAATTCCTTAAAAAGTGTTGTAAAGTCGCATGTTACAGTGACTTTACTCAACCACCTTTATGTACCTTTTAATACTTAAATAATAAGACAAGGCTTATTATCCGGGTAAAGGTACATAAAGTATACAAGTCAATTCCTCGTAATCAGTGTAAAGCTTTGTAAGGGCTTTCCACTGAAGGTCTCCAGTTTGTAACTGACTAGAATGTCAACTGGGCTTCGCTGCCATTGCCATTCTCTTTCTTCCATTTGTTGTCTTCGACTTCAACTGGAATGTTTCTTCAACTTGGTCAGTTCTCAACTGGAGGAAGTCTTCAGTTGCGATGACTGTACGGTGCAACTGGACTTCAATATATTTCTCGACAAATCTTCTTGGTCACCAGTTTACTGGTCACCAGATGCAACTGGTGAACTGGTCAGTGTGAACTGGTGACTGGCCAGTTCCAGGTGAACTGGACCTAACAGAATTTTTATCAATGAAGATATTCGAGAAGCACAGGATTTCAGGAGGAGGTAATAGTTTAAAGTGATCTTTTATAGCTATTTTCATGATTTATAAAGATCCATAACTATTGTCGTATCATTATGCCAGTCTTATATTACAAGAAGGGAAAGCCAGCACTTCAAGTGCTATTTCATCTCAGACTGTGTACCCCAATCGTCTTGAATTTCTTCTCAACACTGAAAGGAAACATGTTGATGAAGTGAGAGAGACTGAGTCGGTAAGCCATATAATTTAGGTTCAGGGTAACTTTTAGGGTGCAAGACTCCACCGGCAGTGTCTCTTTCTTAATGTTTGATAGGGATGTATCTCGAATCCTTGGTATATCGGCAAATGATATTCGGGAAAGACAATTGAACTCCAATCAAACTGAAACTTACCCTCATGAACTTGATGCCCTTCTCAACAAGAAGTTTGCCTTTAAGATTTCCATCTCCTAGTACAATTTAGACAAGAAGTATAGTGTATACACCGTACTTAAAGTTTGTGATGATCCGGATTTGATTGACGAGTTAGCTGCCCAGGATCTCAATGAGGTATATGTCTAAACACATGAAGTGAATTTTCCACTTAGTAAGGTCGTAAATTTCACCCCCTAAAACTGTGTTTTCAGGTTAATGACGTCCAACAGACGGCGGAAAGTTTCTAATGTGAGGTTTCCGAATCATCCCAATGTGGCCTGAGTTCCAAGGTGTAAATTCTACTTCACAATTTACATATCATAACAATTATACATCACATTTGAACTTTCATGTAATATACATTTAGTGTTTTTCTGGATTCCTTGAAGGATGCATTTTCTGTTACTGGAGATTCTTTGGCTGTAGAGATTGATAAAGACACAGACAGCAGCCCTCTTCAGAAAAGACCAAACTCTACTCCTGGTGTGGAATCAACAAACAAACCTTCAAGGAAGATGCGGAAAATCAACATCAACAAATAGTCTTAAACATGTTGTGGAAATTTACCTCTTTATGTTTGTAATATTACATGTACTTTGTTCGTACAATGTTCTACCTTAATTAGACGATGCATGAACTCTATTGCTTTTGTTTTGTTCTCAAAGGTTTCATCAGTGTTCCAGTAACAACCACAAACAAACTTGGCATTTCAATCCTATTTTCTCAGTTCATCATCCTATTGTTCTAAATTATAATATTCAAAAATTAATCCTTTACAAAATGGAATCGAAGTCCCATAAAGTGTAGTTAATAGACCTTATACCAAATACAAACCACCATCAATACAAGTACTGATCAAAAAAAAAAAATTCTTCAGATCCAGTACTTTCCATATCCATCAACTTCAACAAACATTGAATACAGCCTTTCCAACTTTAATGCTTTTACTTTCGTTAAATGCAACAAATACTGAATCACCACTCTGCAAACCTGTAGCCTTCCTAAAAATGTAACACCCGTCGTTTAAAAATATGAATTTCCAAAAACTTTCGCCTAACGGCGTCAAAGAAAGCGGAATTAAACTTTAAAAGTCCAAACTAGCAAAATCTGTTTGGTTCATTTATTAATTGGTGTTACTAGCCATATCATCAAAACAAGTTTAAATGGAAATCCGTCGGTTGCCCAACATTAAACAACCGACAACATAGTAAATGCAAATCATAAATGTCTAATCATAAATCAATGTCTAATGCGAGCAGCCACTATGGGTAAACTACAGCCAACTTCAAGATCATCTACCCATGCCTCACATCTTCTCACATCTACCTGCTCACTAATGTTGGACCTGAGGGCACAACACATTTTAAAAGAGCAAGTGTTAGCTAACGAATTAGCTAAGTAAGATAACACATCATTAATAAAACATTTGTCCATTTAAAACTTTATAGAAAAGTCATTGAGATCGTTAAGGCAAATATCATCAATCATATCATCTCACATACATATCATAGCATCAACATCTTTCATATTAGGATGAACCACCCTAAATGTGCCTAGTCATCTTTCATATCTTTTTCACATATCATCTTTGCAAGTGTGACATAAGTCACGCATATCATATAACATATACATCTCATTATGTGTGACATAAGTCACACCCGACTAGATGGACAAACCTTACGGCTGTACATCAATATCGTTAAGGAATGGCAAGCCAATCCAGGAGTAGTCCGCCACCCGGAGATACTCAAACCACGTAATTATGTTGCAAGGAGCCACCCAAGCAACCACATATACGCACCCGCAGGCAAGGGCAAGTACGGGTTAAGCTTAACACTTCTCACATCATTTACGAGCTCTATTTACATCACATATAGTTTAGGTGTCCACGTTACCTAAACATCATCACATATTCATCTTTTACGTTTGGGCCCTTAAACGTGCACGTGTCATGGCAACTTAATAAGTCTAGTGAACTAGATGAACAAGCCATGTAATCATGCACATTTCACATATCATCAACATATATCACATTTCAATTCATCTCAAGACATTACATAGCATTTCATAGCATATCATTACATCTCATATCATTTCATAACATTTCATAGCATATCATTATATTTCATATCATAGGGACTGCATTTCAGGCCTCAATAGTCATTTACATAGCCCATATCACCTCCCGTGTAACCCCGAATACCCATAAGCAATCAAGATAACATGTGGGAAGTTATTATATGAAAACCATGTTTTTGTTGAACCCTCAGCGTGTCAAAAGTAGTGTATCTTACCTGATGACGAGCACAACGATACACCAAACACAAGTTAACAAGCTTCACAATTATCCCGAGTGACCTATATCGAGTTCATAGTCATTAAACTTGTATAAACTCATCCTAATAAGGTTACAAAACCATCCATTAACTTAGGTACACTTATAGGACCCTTAAACGCTTGTTTCGGACCTCAAACGGACTCACAGACACTTTATGCGGCGCATGCTTTGAATATGCGTCGCATATTTGCTTCAAAAATCACCCAGAACCCTCCCAGGCCCCGATATGCGCCGCACATAAGTTATATGCGCCGCATATGGGGTGCTGGTCGAAAGACTGACTCGCGCCCTTCACTTGCAGGAGACTTTTCGACCTCAAGACAACCAAATGAGTCAAAACTTAGTTCTTAAGAAATGTAGGGAATTCAAAGACCTTTCCAGAAATATAAAGTTTGACTCTTGAAGTTCATTAATGAATGATTTATGACGTTTGCAAGACAAGTCTGCAGAATTCGTCCGAAACCTGACCATTTTTGGAAATCAACATTTTTCGCATATCTCTGGGCAAAATCACAGGAAACTTTGTTCATATCAAATTTAGGGGACACATAGAGGTTTTCAGAAATGTAAGATTCATCTCCTAAGTCGTTCATATAAAGAAGATATGATTTTTTCAATATGACTGAATTTTCAGACCTAATAAACCCTTTGTTTTGCAAATAATTTCCACCATCAAACATCCATGTCAAGCCACCACGACCTCTACAGTTCATACACATCAAATTAAGACTTACTTATCATTATGAAATCATCAATTGATTCATGGATTCATTATACTCATTTTACAATCGATTTGACACCCGAATGACCTAAATCGACTCACAAACGCAATCGAATCCATATCAAACCTCAAGACCAGATGTGAACCCTATATTGGTTCTATTTGAACATTAAAATGACTCTAGAAACAACTTCATACCTGTAGGAAATCTCAAGATACATATTGATTGCAATAACAATCACCGAATGACCCGAAATCACCGATTCTATCAATAAAACGTATTCAATTGATCAAGACCATATATGAACGAATTGAATAGATGAATATAACCAAAAATCAGTAGGGATTACCATCCTTACCTTAAAGATGATTATAGATTCGATCTACAAGCGTTTAATCACTCCGATTCAACCCGAAATCAAAGGAATTGAGCAAGGAAGGCAAAGGGAGGCACACCTTCAATTACACACACTTAATTCTGGAAAAAATTAGGGATTAGGGCTGCCTAATCCCCCTCAAAACCGTCCACTCCCTTTCACAATTACCAAAGTGCCCTTAACTTAAATCTAACGACCGTTAAGGCTCAAACTAACGAACCGGGAACTCAAACGACCGATGGAGCACCTTAATTACTATCCGACAACTATAATAACATCTTATGACCATTAGTAACTAGTTCAAGTATTACATTTATCATTCAAACATCAATAGTTAATTACTTAAGCATTTAAGCAACTAGCGGTGTCAAAGTCAACTAACGGTCAAAGTCAAAGCAATGATAGAAAAGTTTAGGATGTTACAATTACCTCCCCCTTAAAAGGATTCTGTCCTCAGAATCATTTCGCCACTCCTATATAATTAACTTATCCATATCCTTAACTTTATCATTTCATTTCAGGATTCCCTTGGGTCGTTCTTTAACTTAGCATAGCCAAACTCATTTAGCTTCTTACATAGTCTTTTCTACTTTCACTTTACATTTCAACCGTTTCGTCATTTCTTTGGTTCCATCTTTAAATCAAAACAAGTAATCACCTCATTTCTTCAACCTTCATAAGTAGTACACACATTACATTCAGCGAAGACTATTCATTTGGCGGATAAGACCTTCCGACACATATCCTTATTAACTTGCTACCATGACTCACATGATTCATTGAACCAAGGGTCGACTTGCCATAACTCTTGATGCATAACATATCTTACTAATAGCTCGCCTTTTCGACTCAAAGCATCCGCCACGACATTAGCTTTACCCGTATGGTGCTTGATTTCACATTCATAATCTCTAGGTAATTCCATCCATCTTCTTTTATCTCACATTCATATACGTCTAAGAAAACACATATTGTAAGCTCTTATGATCAGTGAATAGTGTGCACTTAGTGCCATATAAGTAGTGTCCCCACAACTTTAATGCAAAGACCACTTCAGTAAACTCTATATCATGAGTGGGGTAATTCTTTTCATAAGGCTTCATCTGACGTAATGCGTAAGCAACGACTTTGTCTCAATGCATATGATCACAACCCAAAAACATCTATGCCCTCGGGTAAGAATAAAACAGGAGCTTCACATAACTTCTTTTTCATACATCTTTTCCTTCATGTCCAATGTAACAGTGCGGTTGTTCACCAAGAATAAGCATTCATGGACAACCTGCCTACTAAGGCTCATATCATATCAATACCTTTAGCTTCCCACGCAGCTTTGTCTCTTGGTCCATGATAACGTGACTCTTCACTTCCGTTTAAGGATCATTAAATAATTACATTGTAATAAAACTTTCGGTGTCTAATCTTGGCTTTTAACCCTATCACACGTCAACATATAAAATTTACTACACCTCGTATCATAATAGGTCGTATCACATTTCAGGCGGCATCCAAATAAGCATGTCACCACGGTTCATAAGCCTCCTCAAGTACAACTTTTGGTCATTTCGTTCTCGGATACCGAAATCTTACTTTTAAATGTATTGCTTCATGATGGTTTATCTCGACTCTTCTGACTATGCTCCCGTTCTACTACATTCTTTGTCTCAAAGAACATTACCTTGAGCTGATTTGCCGTAGTCAAGCACTCACCATAACCTCACAACCACGGACTTAACTGATAGATAGAACTTTATTCCTTTCAACATTAAGTGTCAGCTTCTCCCTTAGCTTTTACTCACTTTTGACGAATTTAAAACTAAGCCTCTTCGAGTTGAAAATCGTAATAACGCTCTTTACGCAAACATAATGTTCTTCGTCATACTTAGAATAGGCAAGATTTTCCTTGTTAGACGTATTGACTAAACGATCTAGAGAAAACTTTAGGCTTGATTCCTTAAATTCATACACATCAAAGACTTTCATCATCCACAAATGGTAGCAACATCATAAATCTATCTTATAAAAGAAATACATCCCACAATCTAAAACATTAACTTCTTCCTATAATGGAGAACAAAACAGAAGGCGCGTTTGCATGAAAATAGCACTAGACACACATCACTTGAAGGCTCGACCTCACGTTCGCAATGAAACTGGGAACATTAATAGAACATCTCAAAACTACGAGTGGCCTCACTTAGAAATATAATCTTTGCCTAACATGAGTAATCACACAGGCAAGAAACATGATCAATTCGGAATCAAATGCTCTTGAAAAACTTTTACTTCATATGCTTTAAGAAACTATAAATAACTCCATCATCCAACTTCTTAACTTCTCTTAAGGGAAAACTCTTTTATCTTGAGAAGCAGTCATACATAAAATTTTGTACAAATATAAGATATCAACATCACCTTTACATTCATGCAATATAAGGAAGAATCTCCCCGTAGATACTCGTCCCAATCGTCACATATCGTCCCATAGCGAAATCAAAACTAAACGAGTCGTAAATCCAAAACAGACCAAAATATGCGCCGCATGGATGGTGCATGCGCCGCATATTTCAAAACTGGGCACATATGCGTCGCATGAAAGAAATATGCTCCGCATATTTCACCTATTTTTGTCACAGAAAACACCAAGCGTTTGTGCAACACCAAATATGCGCCGCATGGAAGGTCCATGCGCCGCATATCGGGCTTCCTTCAGAAGACCCAATTTCAAAACTGGGCAGATATGCGCCGCATAGAAGGTTCATGCGCCGCATATCGTCCAGTTCGACCAAGAACCCCAACTTTCAATCCTTTAATCGAATTCCATATGAACTCAAACCCTCAAATCTTAATCCCAAGCACAACTTTAACATTCGCAGCTCGAATGTAGCCTCACATCATAACATAGTGTTCATAGAATGGAAGAGTTTCATG
Source organism: Erigeron breviscapus (assembly GCA_034093135.1). Taxonomy (NCBI): domain Eukaryota; kingdom Viridiplantae; phylum Streptophyta; class Magnoliopsida; order Asterales; family Asteraceae; genus Erigeron; species Erigeron breviscapus. Next base: position 40,774,588 of record CM067171.1, on the reverse strand, counting down.
GTTAAGGGTTCAATCGACTTTAGTGTTAACTTCTTTACTTGCTTCAGCTTCATCATTCTTTAATCCATAGATACATGACTACTCTTTACGTGGTTAAATATGCTATCATCTAGTGATTCCATCATTCTCATCTTCACTTCATTCGGATCAGCACAGACACAGTCTCATAAACACACACATGTCGTGATACATTTACAATTACGTTCGCGACCGGAATTGTAACCGTATCCTTCCAAACGTGTGCCCGGTAACCCTTCTATGCGTCACCTACTTATAACCCTTCAAGTATCCAGCATCAACTCTACTCGTCAAACTTCAAATCCAAGTCCTTTAAGCCCGTGGGCTCAACAACATAATACAACACTTCATAGAAATCTTACCAACTTCGTTACTTTCTACTCCGGTCAACACAAGTATGGCCATACAACACGCTCGCGTCGTGATACGCTTGCAATTATGTTCCGGACCATAACTGTAATTGTATCACTTCACATGCATGTTAATTACCACATTTGTGTATCACATTCTTTCACCAATTCCATTCACATAATCCTTATCATCCATACAACATCTCATTTCCGTTGCGGTCCTTGTCACTAACCTCATGGGTTGGACACCATTGACGGGACACCATTTCGCCTAATCCAACAAATTTCCTTTCATTTCAACCACTCACACATAAATTACAGCGCACATTTATCAAATTCAGTTAGGGAAATAGCACATCACCTCGGGGACCGTCTATCGTAGCAATAGAATAATTTAGTGACGGAGAAGCGAGAAACGGAAGAATAAAGGCTAAAAACATATTAACATATCATCAATAAATCATCATATAGCCTTAATCCTACACTCTCACTCATCCAACCCGTCCTAACAACATCTCATCTTAAGGCTAAAGCTCAACTACTTAAGCCTAGCATGTCTGATCTTACGGTTTAAGTCCAAATCCTATGGTCTTATATTCATTGGTTCACTTAAACCATTTCTCTGATACCAACTTGTAACACCCGTCGTTTAAAAATATGGATTTCCAAAAAACTTTCGCCTAACGGCGTTAAAAGAAAGTCGGAATTAAACTTTAAAAGTCCAAACTAAGAAATCTGTTTGGTTCATTTATTAATTGGTGTTACTAGCCATATCATCAAAACAAGTTTAAATGGAAATCCGTCGGTTGCCCAACATTAAACAACCGACAACATAGTAAATGCAAATCATAAATGTCTAATCATAAATCAATGTCTAATGCGAGCAGCCACTATGGGTAAACTACAGCCAGCTTCAAGATCATCTACCCATGCCTCACATCTTCTCACATCTACCTGCTCACTATGATGGACCTGAGGGCACAACACATTTTAAAAGAGCAAGTGTTAGCTAACGAATTAGCTAAGTAAGATAACACATCATTAATAAAACATTTGTCCATTTAAAACTTTATAGAAAAGTCATTGAGATCGTTAAGGAATATCATCAATCATATCATCTCACATACATATCATAGCATCAACATCTTTCATATTAGGATGAACCACCCTAAATGTGCCTAGTCATCTTTCATATCTTTTTCACATATCATCTTTGCAAGTGTGACATAAGTCACGCATATCATATAACATATACATCTCATTAAGTGTGACATAAGTCACACCCGACTAGATGGACAAACCTTACGGTTGTACATCAATGTCGTTAAGGAATGGCAAGCCAATCCAGGAGTAGTCCGTATGTTCAAAGACATTGGTGGGTAATCACGCCACCCGGAGATACTCAAACCACGTAATTATGTTGCAAGGAGCCACCCAAGCAACCACATATACGCACCCGCTGGGCAAGGGCAAGTACGGGTTAAGCTTAACACTTCTCACATCATTTACGAGCTCGATTTTACATCACATATAGTTTAGGTGTCCACATTACCTAAACATCATCACATATTCATCTTTTACGTTTGGGCCCTTAAACGTGCACGTGTCATGGCAACTTAATAAGTCTAGTGAACTAGATGAACAAGCCATGTAATCATGCACATTTCACATATCATCAACATATATCACATTTCAATTCATCTCAAGACATTACATAACATTTCATAGCATATCATTACATCTCATATCATTGCATAACATTTCATAGCATATCATTATATTTCATATCATAGGGACTGCATTTCAGGCCTCAATAGTCATTTACATAGCCCATATCACCTCCCGTGTAACCCCGAATACCCATAAGCAATCAAGATAACATGTGGGAAGTTATTATATGAAAACCATGTTTTTGTTGAACCCTCAGCGTGTCAAAATAGTGTATCTTACCTGATGACGAGCACAACGATACACCAAACACAAGTTAACAAGCTTCACAATTATCCGGAGTGACCTATAACGAGTTCATAGTCATTAAACTTGTATAAACTCATCCTAATAAGGTTACAAAACCATCCATTAACTTAGGTACACTTATAGGACCCTTAAACGCTTGTTTCGGACCTCAAACGGACTCACAGGCACTTTATGCGGCGCATGCTTTGAATATGCGTCGCATATTTGCTTCAAAAATCACCCAGAACCCTCCCAGGCCCCGATATGCGCCGCACATAAGTTATATGCGCCGCATATGGGGTGCTGGTCGAAAGACTGACTCGCGCCCTTCACTTGCAGGAGACTTTTCGACCTCAAGACAACCAAATGAGTCAAAACTTAGTTCTTAAGAAATGTAGGGAATTCAAAGACCTTTCCAGAAATATAAAGTTTGACTCTTGAAGTTCATTAATGAATGATTTATGACGTTTGCAAGACAAGTCTGCAGAATTCGTCCGAAACCTGACCATTTTTGGAAATCAACATTTTTCGCATATCTCTGGGCAAAATCCCAGGAAACTTTGTTCATATCAAATTTAGGGGACACATAGAGGTTTTCAGAAATGTAAGATTCATCTCCTAAGTCGTTCATATAAAGAAGATATGATTTTTGCAATATGACTGAATTTTCAGACCTAATAAACCCTTTGTTTTGCAAATAATTTCCACCATCAAACATCCATGTCAAGCCACCACGACCTCTACAGTTCATACACATCAAATTAAGACTTATCATTATGAAATCATCAATTGATTCATGGATTCATTATACTCATTTTACAATCGATTTGACACCCGAATGACCTAAATCGACTCACAAACGCAATCGAATCCATATCAAACCTATATTGGTTCTATTTGAACATTAAAATGACTCTAGAAACAACTTCATACCTGTAGGAAATCTCAAGATACATATTGATTGCAATAACAATCACCGAATGACCCGAAATCACCGATTCTATCAATAAAACGTATTCAATTGATCAAGACCATATATGAACGAATTGAATAGATGAATATAACCAAAAATCAGTAGGGATTACCATCCTTACCTTAAAGATGATTATAGATTCGATCTACAAGCGTTTAATCACTCCGATTCAACCCGAAATCAAAGGAATTGAGCAAGGAAGGCAAAGGGAGGCACACCTTCAATTACACACACTTAATTCTGGAAAAAATTAGGGATTAGGGCTGCCTAATCCCCCTCAAAACCGTCCACTCCCTTTCACAATTACCAAAGTGCCCTTAACTTAAATCTAACGACCGTTAAGGCTCAAACTAACGAACCGGGAACTCAAACGACCGATGGAGCACCTTAATTACTATCCGACAACTATAATAACATCTTATGACCATTAGTAACTAGTTCAAGTATTACATTTATCATTCAAACATCAATAGTTAATTACTTAAGCATTTAAGCAACTAGCGGTGTCAAAGTCAACTAACGGTCAAAGTCAAAGCAATGATAGAAAAGTTTAGGATGTTACAAAAAGTCCCAATCACGCTTAAAAACAACATGTGCAAAAGAACAATGCTTTCCCAGTCTCTCCCTTATCTTCAACCTTGAATAAAACTTGAGGTGACCATAAATGAAAACAGCTTGGGAGAATGCATACAATTGTTGTTGACGAACAAAGTACGTTGGCAGTATCTATTTTTTAGATTGGATTCGAAGAATAACAAATCAACTAATTAATTCTTTTCTATTAAAGAAAATTTAACAAAATAATACTTAGTTTATAAGCTGTTGAACTTACCATTTCCACTTTAGAATCAGAATCCTTTTTAAATTTGATCAAGATGCTAGATGTGCAAAAGCTTGTGTAATTGGTTTTCGTCAACCCACATTCAACAGCAATAATTTCATCAATTATGCCTTTATCAACAATTTCTTCTTTGCACCCAATATTCTTTTTAACAGGATGCCAACCTAAGATACAGGAAAAATAAGTTATCACATTATTTTAATACTTAAAATATACAAAATAAATACGTTTTCTGAAATGGTGTTAATGCAACAGGAACTTACCCACTCCAATGTATTCAACATTAAATACATCAAGTTTAAATTTTTGATTGCCTATAGCTGTTAACATGAAATTGTAGCCTTTCTCTACTCCATTCAACATCATTAGATTGGTCCATTCAGAACCTCCAAAACCTACAGCACGCCACTTAACATTTTCTCCATTATATGGGTCACACTTATAAATAACATCACATTTCTCATCCTGATGTGGTCCAATTATTAAACACTTCAAAACTGGCTTCAGGTTACACTTCTCATTCAGTTCAGCAAGAAAACTTTCAGGTACATACTGAAACAAAAAAACGCTTACTACATTAACAAATCACAGTTTTTAAGGTTCTATTTTCATAAGAAGGAATGGAATCTTTATTTCAATACAAAATAGTATTACCTCTTTCTCAATAGTTGTAGAACAAGACTTTATCAAACACCTCTTCACCAACCAATTTGCTTGAACATCCCTCACCATTTCCATACCAAAAGAATTCAAACAAACAACTTCAAATACATCCTGCCCTATTTTCTTAAAACATAAATTCCTTATACCCATCTTTCCAACTAAATTTTTACTAACAAATAACTTCCAACCGGAAGAACCCAGCTGAACCATATCGGAACCAACGTCATACACAGATACCCTATGCTTTTTTCCCCTACAATCGACCAGAGACACTACACGGCAACTTTTAGTTAACTGCTTCTTAAATTTACTCGGCATGACCTATAAATTAATTTAATAAATAATTATCACAATAAAATGAATTTTGTAGTAAACTAATTATAGATTAAGACAATAAAACTTACAACAGATTCTTTAAAGCTTTCATCTCTCGGAACATCTACCAAAATTTGGAATCCCACAGCCTAAAAAGCATATAATAAATATTTAAAATATATACAATAATAAATTAAAAAATACATCAGGATTGGCATCATTTATATAATAATTTCCACAAACAACCGTTTAATATTAAAAAAACTCTAACCCTAATCACACATTCCCAAAAAAAAGGGGGAAATATTCTAAACAATTGTAAATTAGAAAAGTTAAAAACAATCGGAAAAAATAAAATAACCGCAATTAGAACAATTTACAACGATAAATCTAAATACTTACTTGATTGTAGTCCGCCATTCTTCAAAAAACTTTATTGTATCGCGGAATTTCAGAGTTTATTAGTAGGTTTATGGGGAGTGGACTGTTCGAGATTATTAGGGCATTTTATATAGATGATTTTAAGAAAGAAACTGATTTCAAGGCATTTTAAACGACAGTTTTTTTTCGCGCATAAATGGAGAAGTGGAGTTTTAATATTTTTGGGCAGGCAAAAAAAAAAGAGATATTGGACTTACTAGATTTTTGGGTTATTTTTTCCCGTTTAAACCCAACACAACCAAACAAAAAAATACAACAAATTAATAAATTTTCTTAATTCTTTTTAAAAAAGTATTAAACAACCCCGGGTTTTACCCGGGATTTAGACCTAGTTTCTAATATGTAACTAATGTATATGAAGAAAGAATTTAAACAAATAAATATGATTTGAAAGCCAAAAAAACATGAAAACTACTAATAATACATGATGTAACAATGTTGATCATGACTCATGAAAATGATGATTATACTATAAAATAAAAAAAAAAAAAAGTATGATAATAACAAGGAGAAAGAAGAAGAAGAAACTGATGATGGATGATAATCTCTATACATATGATAAAACTTGTCTGCAACCTACAAATTATCCCTGACAATTTTTATTTTCACAAAACGAATTTTATCCCATAACAATTTCGAATAAATATTGGGGGAAAGAATCTTCCTCCTCCACCTCTTTACCTATGCTGCAGCTTCTCGTTCGTCACAAGGATGATCATCAATCAAGATATATATAATTATATATGTAAAAATACCCGCAAAAATCTTATAACTTTTTTATGTTTGTCATCACTACATGGTGATGAAAAATTCAACAATTTGTATAGACTCTAATTGCAGGGTGTGTTTGTTTGAGCACGAGAATTATGGGAAAATTCTATTAAAGAATCAATAGAAAGGGGGTGGTGGAGGTGAAGCATACGATACACTAATTACCGGAGGTAGTGGGCCTTCATATGCAGGTGCTGGTGGTGGTGGGCTTTCGTATACTATTGGTGGTGGTGATGGATTATGGTGGACTGGTGGTGGTGGTGAATTATGGTGGACTGGAGGTGGTGGGAGAGTCGGTGAGGGAGGGGGCGGTGAGTATTCAATGCAAGGAGGTGGTGGTGGCGGTGGGGGTTCTATACAAAGAGGTGGTGAGTGTGGCGGTGGAGGCGGTGAATGAGGTGGGGGTGGTGAATGAGGCGGTGATGGTGGTGGTGGTGAATTATAGTAGTAAGGTTGCGGCGGCAGTGGGGACATAGTGGGTGATGGAGGTGGAGATGTGTTGGTGAGTGTGGCGGTGGAGGCGGTGAATGAGGTGGGGGTGGTGAATGAGGCGGTGATGGTGGTGGTGGTGAATTATAGTAGTAAGGTTGCGGCGGCAGTGGGGACATAGTGGGTGATGGAGGTGGAGATGCAGTTGGCGGTGGTGGAGGTGGTGGTCTTACACAATAAGGAATTGGTGGTGGTGACATAACTGGTGGAGGGGGAGGAGGAGGTGGTGGTGGTGGTGGTGGAGGTGGAGGTGGTGGTGGTGGTGGTGTGGTGGTGGTGGTGGCGACATACTGGTGGTGGTGGTGAGGTGGTGGTGGTGAATTATAGTAGTAAGGTTGCGGCGGCAGTGGGGACATAGTGGGTGGTGGAGGTGGAGACGCAGTTGGTCGGTGGTGGAGGTGGTGGTCTTACACAATAAGGAATTGGTGGTGGTGACATAACTGGTGGAGGGGGAGGAGGAGGAGGTGGTGGTGGTGGTGGTGGAGGTGGAGGTGGCGACAATGGTGGTGGTGGTGGTGGTGGTGGCGACATACTGGTGGTGGTGGAGGTGGTGGGTGATGGTGGAGGCGGTGGGGGCGAATATACAGGTGTGAAGAACAATTCGAAATCCACATATAAAAAGGACCCTATTTGCACCCCTCCCTTCAACATATATAGAGGTAATATAAGATGTGATAAATGTTCAAAAAAATGAAGTTGGAGTAACTTTAGAGAATCTCAATCCCATTTTTTTTGGAAAAGTATAAATGATGGACCGCTCTACTTTTAAACTCAAGAGGGGTGCAGATAAGATACACCAAAAAAAAAAAACCAAATAGTAGTAGTTATATATGGGGTTTTTTCTCTAAAACCCCTATATACTTTTTATTTTGTCCCTTCCAGACCATCGAACTTTTTTATTCCCCATTAGGTCATTAAAAGTTGTCAAATTGTCCCATCTAGGTCATCGAACTTTTTTATTTCCTACTTGATCACTAAAAGATGTTATTAAGTTTAACGATAGCCACTTCCACCTTTTATATCGCCACGATCATTTGATTCTCAATCAGTTTTTTAAGAGATTTGGAGTATATGTGCCCTAAACTAGTAGTTGTAGTTATGGTATTTATGACCGTGATTATGTTTTATTTAGGTTTTCAATTTAAAAAAATCCATTGGTACTTAGCGATGGCAACGGGCTTAGTATGGGTAGGGTTTAGGTAATTCTGGACCAGACCCGATTAAAAATCCCCATCCCAGACCTAGACCCGAACCCAAATACGAACCCGAACCCGGCGATACAATTTGTAAAACTTAATAACATCTTTTAGTGACCTAATAGGATATTAAAAAGTTCGATGACCTAGATGAGACAATTTGACAACTTTTAATGACCTATTAAGGAACAAAAAAGTTCGATGGCCTGAAAGGGACAAAATGAAAAGTATATGGGTTCGAAATCCACATAAAAAAAAGGGTTAACAAGTATGCTTCTAGCAGCATGATTCTAGCATGATTTTCAAGATTTTATATTCAAACATGTGATTTTCAACTTTTTGTTTGTGAGGGGAAGCATGCTTCTTGTAGCATTTTGGTTTTTCCCAAAAAAAAGAAACAAATAGTAGTGGTTATATTTTTCTACTGTTGTAATGTTTAGTTATTTTAGTGAAATGTTTAAGTTTTTACTCTGATTAAATTAAAAGTAAAAGAAAATAAAAAAATTTGGAGGGTTGAGAAAGTTATGAACGCCTTTGAAATGTGTTGGAATGGTTGATTGGGAGGGTTGAAGGGGTAAATTGAGTTGGAGAAATGTGATTGGTGGAATGGAAAGTTGAAAAAATGGGAGTCATGACTCCTCCTCCCCTTACTCACGGAATCTTTAACGTTAAAACTTTGGTATACCATTTTATGGTTTTTTTAATAACATCTAATATTATTTTTTTTGGAAAGGCGAATTTCTGAGGGTGTAGACACCTCAGAACCGCTGCACCATGACCACGTGGGGGGAAAACCCCCAATTAAACCGCCCGAAGGCACGACATTTAAATTGGGGTAAACCCTGCTCTTTCAGGATTCGAACCCTGGTCTCCCAGGATCCAAAGCCTTCATCAAGAGACTCCAATGCCACTGGGCTGTAGACCCAATTTTAATAACATCTAATAACGTACTCTCAAATTTAGTTATTTTTACAGCATGTGAATCGTATTAAATACTAAAAGATATTTATACATCGATTTACATAATCAGATTAATTACATCTAAATCACGTGATGCCTACATCTTTTTCTTTCATAACACGACTCATATAGATATATTCGTGCGTAGTGTTCTCCTCTATTAGAGTAAATCTATCATCTCAAAAATTGAAATCAGTTACAGCTAAATCACGTGATGCCTACAGCGTTTTCTTTCAAACATGACTCATATAGGTCTATTCGTGCGTATTTGTCACCTCTGTAACAGTAAATCTATCATCTGAAAAATTGAAATCATTTACAACTAAATCACGTGATGCCTACAGCTTTTTATTTCAAACAAGACTATATATTCGTGCGTATTAGTCACCTCCGTTACAGCTAAATCACGTGATGCCTCCAGCTTTTTCTTTCAAACACGACTCATATAGATATAATCGTGCGTATTCGTCTCAAAATTTGAAATCATTTAAGGCTAAATCACGTGATGCCTACAGCTTTGTCTTTGAAACACGGCTCATATATATAATCGTGCGTATTCGTCACGTCTGTTACAGTAAATCCATCATCTCAAAATTTGAAATCATTTACAGCTAAATCACGTGATGCCTACTGCTTTTTCTTTCAAACACGACTCATATAGATATAATCGTGCGTATTCGTCTCAAAATTTGAAATCATTTAAGGCTAAATCACGTGATGCCTACAGCTTTGTCTTTGAAACACGGCTCATATATATAATCGTGCGTATTCGTCACGTCTGTTACAGTAAATCCATTGTAACATCCGTGAGTTTTGACCGTTTGACTTTACGTGCAATTTGACTAACAATTTGAGTTAATGAAGTATTTGGGTCGTTTTGTGATTAAATGACAATGTGGTATGTTAGTCGGGTCGATAGTTTGACTTAAACGTGTTTAAATGTAGAACGAATTGTATTTTGGCTTGAGAAAGGAAACGGGTCGGCCCGTGGGTCATCCACGACCCACCAGCCCTTTATGACCCATCTCCCTCCTCTTATCTCTTCATTTCTCACCACATACTTTTCTTCTTTCTCTTTTTCTCTCTAAGTAAAAATAAAAAGGCAAGACTATCCAATCTCATTTCTTCTCTTCTCTTGCATCATTTTGATGTTTTGGAACTGGTTAACACAAGAATCATAGTCGTTTATATCTCATCTTCATCATATCGAAGGATCAAAAGTCATAGTTCAAGGTTTTTACCCATTTTGCCATAATTCGGGTTCTAGCTCGGGAAGGAAGTTTTGGTAAGTCAAATTCATCCCATTTGCATCTATTTATGTTTGTTTATGCATTTCTAGTCGTTTCGAGAATTTACAGGTCTTAGAACGACTCAAAATGAATTTCGGGCCAAATTAGGGTTAACTAGGGTTTTGATCGATTTGGAAGATTTGGTGATGTTTTGGATGGAAATCTTGGTTTGGGTAAGTGTATTTGGCTTTAGAACGTCAAATAACTTCAAAAACTGAGTCCTTAGCCTTGTATCGATTTAGGGTTTTGGTTCATGAAGAAAAAGGGTTTTGGGTTGAGTTTTCTGCATAAATGGCTGCTGTTCGTGGGTCTGCCCAGTAGGGGCGTAACCTACGCTCCCTGTGGGCGTAGGTTACGCTAGGCTAATTTTATGGGGCGTAAGTTACGCCAGGTTTGGGCGTAGCTTACGCCAAAGTTTACCTTACGCCAAAATGCTCCTGTTTACGCTCCACTTTACGCTAGAACTTCACAAGGGGCGTAACTTACGCCCATAGGGCCGTAACTTACGCCAGTTGTCCAGTTTCTGATTTCTTGTTTGACCTAATTCGACTTCCAGAACCCTAGTAATGCATCGAGCTTCGATCTAATTCACTTCTTAACTTATTTAACAATGAATAAGAGTCTTAGAAGTCACCAAACGTCGAGAACCACTTTGGAAACCTAATTAGGGTTTTGCCGAGTATTTGATAACTACGTATATGTGTTTATGTATGTTGATGTGAATGTATATGACTCGATATTTAGGTGTTGGACGTGAAGTGAACATCGAACGACTGTAACGCGACTTTATATCAAACTTAACTTCTTTGCCGATCAGGTGAGTTTCGTAGCTCCCTACTCAATAGAGATTCGGGCTGAAAAGTGTACACATACGTGTTTGTTGGATTGTTTGGTTGATTTGATTGACTGTCTAGTTAATTTCTGATTGATTGTCGATTGATAGATAGTTTTGATTGATTGTGTGATGGTTTACGAATGTGATTGTGATATTGTAATTTATTAGGATAGAAGTACATACATGGAAGTCGGTTTTACTTTCAAAGAGTTTTAGATGTGGTGGGAAGGCTGCGGGTGACCCTATACATAAGCATCTAGAACTTGATGAAAGTAACACCCTCCAAAGTGTATGAACGCATTGTTTAGAGGAATTGATGGATATTGGGAATGTGTTTGGAATGGACATATACGCCTTGTTATACTTGACTTGTACGGTACACACTCAAGCATACTTTTATTGTTGTATTGATGACGTTATTGACACGCATTTGATATACGTTGTGGTCTTACATACGTATGATACATGATTTGATGTTAATATTCGCGTGCTCATTTATTATACGCAATTACTTTGCCCTTATGATCTTGTAGTGATTTGATATTGTGATTAGGATAGTTGTACATACATGGAAGACGATGATACCTTTAATGAGTTGTAGATGTGGTGGGAAGGCTGCGGGTGACCCTATATATAAACATCTATGATTCCTTAAATGTAAGCCGTATGAAATGTATGTGCATTGTAGTTTGATTGATTTGTGATATGATGGATTTGTGATTGAGATTGGTTAGGTTTGTACTTGATGTTTGGTTCGACGTACTCCCAAGTATTCGTACTTGATGAGTCGTACTATGTACTTCCAAGTGTTTTACACTTGAGAACATGCTTTTGTACTTATTGATTGGTTGATGTACTTCCAAGTGTTTTACACTTGAGAACATGCTTTTGTACTTATTGATTGGTTGATGTACTTCCAAGTATACTTACTTGATGAATGGTTCCACGTACTTCCAAGTGTCATACACTTGAGAACGCGCAATGGTACGATGTACTACCAAGTTGTTAGACTTGAGAATATTGTGTTTGTAGTGGTTTTTTTATTGTCATGGTACACTTAGGATGTGTTATCTGATGCCTAGTTGTTGGACATACCTTTTATGCATTCGGACTTGATTATGCGTGTAGCACATATCTTGGTATAGACATCACTTGTGCTTATTTATTACACGCTTACTTATATTGTGTAATCTTGTTGTGGATGTTGTTGTGTTTTTCATAGAGGCTCACTGTAAGTCATGTTTCGCCTCTACTCGTATATTGTGCTTATTGACGATGGTTCCTTATGGACCATTACTACGAACTCACCAACCTTGTGTTGACTATGCTTAGTACACTTTTCAGGTTATCAGGTTATTCCAGGGCGTGGAGTTTGATTGTTTGCTTGCTGTTGAACCCGGACTTGGACTTATATGGATCAAGGATTCATTTGCCTTCTTTTGCATTGTACTTAGGACTGTTAGCCATCTTTTGATGTTCTTTTGTAAACTTTGATGGTTACTTGCTCCTTATGTATTTTGATACTTGTTATTCGTATTGTATGGATTCACTGAATCCTTTATTTGCATTTAGTTCATATTCTACTGTAATCCCACCTTGTGCTATATGATTTCCGTAATATTTCGAGCCCTGGCTTGGGGTGTTACAGAATGGTGGCCCATGCGTGGTCGTAGAGAATTAGGCAGTTTGACCTAGACTACGGCTTAAGTTAAAACTCTTCATATAGCATGCATGGTTAGGAAATTGTGTGCAATATGAATTATGTAAACCCTAGAAAGTGTATATTGTGAGTTCGTAGTTAAAACCACTTATGTGATGACTTGAGTTTAATGTGATGAATGTGGAATGAGTACAATGTGGTTAATGTGTGCATTGACTGAATTTGATTGTCGTTGATGTGGATTGTTGCTATTAATTGATGCTAGTTGGATGATTTAGAGCAAAATGAAGTTATGTTATTAACTTAGTATAATATTGTGGCAACCCTAAAAGAACCCGATCAACTCTTTTATGGTCGCCCAACATTATAACAAGTTAATAACATCATGGATTGCGCATACATGACTTAAAGTATAATAAGGAACCGATATGCTTAATGGAAGTTGATTGGGTGGAGGGTTAGCCATTGGTACACCCTGTATACATACCCGGTCAATAACTAGAAAGCATATCGAATTCAGATTATACTTTGAATCATTCGTGTTAGTTGCTTGGCTTAGTGTATAATAGGGAACCGATATGCTTAATGGAAGTTGATTGGGTGGAGGGTTAGCCGTTGGTACACCTTGTATACATACCTGGTCAATGACTAGAGAGCATATCGAATCCAGATTATACTTAACCCATTTGTGTTAATTGTTTGATTTTATGATGTATTGACATGATTACTTGAATTAACGATAAACAATTGTAGTGAACTTGACATGATAATACGATAAGTAACAATCCCATAGGATTCTAGCACTATTACCTTAGCTTAATGACATGAAATGAGTACGTTATATCGGTATGGGAGCGTTGACTACTTGTGTGACTAACATGTGAGCATTTGAGACTAACTCTCGGGTCAACGCGTCACTTGTTTTATAGAAATGGTGAGGCCAAGGAGAGCCGGAACGAACTATAGGGCTGAACCGGAAGAACCTCAACCGGAAGCTCAACCAGAGGTACAAGGAGGTAGAGGTAGGGGCCGTGGTAGAGGTCGTGGTAGAGGCCAAGGAAGGGGTCGTGGTGAAGCTCCCGTGCCAAACTTGGCTGAGGTGATCGCTCAAACGGTCACCAATATCATGCCGACCATTATTGCTCAAGTCACGGCAAGTCTTGGGGGAAACAATGCGGCTCAAAACAATGGGCCTCAAAACAATGAAGCCCCAATTAATATGAATAATGAAAATGCTCAACCTCATGCTGTGGAGGAGGAAGAAGAGGAACCAGTGGGAGTTGATAACCGTATGCCCATGTATAATCAACATGGAGGATACCAACAGGGGTGTATATTTAAAGACTTCAAAAGCTGTGGGGCACCGGAGTTTAATGGAAGAGGCGGTCCCACTGAGTGTATAAGGTGGTTTGAGGAGATCGAGGCAGTGATTGAAAGAAGTCATTGCACATACGACGACCGGATTTCTTATGCATCCGGCATGTTTAAAAATGACGCCTTGAGTTGGTGGAACCAAGAGATAACTTTGGGGCGGACTTATAACTTGGAATGGATCGATTTCAAGAACAAGGTGAAGGCGAAGTTTTGTCCTCCCTATGAACTACAAAACTTGACATGATAATACGATAAGTAACAATCCCATAGGATTCTAGCACTATTACCTTAGCTTAATGACATGAAATGAGTACGTTATATCGGTATGGGAGCGTTGACTACTTGTGTGACTAACATGTGAGCATTTGAGACTAACTCTCGGGTCAACGCGTCACTTGTTTTATAGAAATGGTGAGGCCAAGGAGAGCCGGAACGAACTATAGGGCTGAACCGGAAGAACCTCAACCGGAAGCTCAACCAGAGGTACAAGGAGGTAGAGGTAGGGGCCGTGGTAGAGGTCGTGGTAGAGGCCAAGGAAGGGGTCGTGGTGAAGCTCCCGTGCCAAACTTGGCTGAGGTGATCGCTCAAACGGTCACCAATATCATGCCGACCATTATTGCTCAAGTCACGGCAAGTCTTGGGGGAAACAATGCGGCTCAAAACAATGGGCCTCAAAACAATGAAGCCCCAATTAATATGAATAATGAAAATGCTCAACCTCATGCTGTGGAGGAGGAAGAAGAGGAACCAGTGGGAGTTGATAACCGTATGCCCATGTATAATCAACATGGAGGATACCGACAGGGGTGTATATTTAAAGACTTCAAAAGCTGTGGGGCACCGGAGTTTAATGGAAGAGGCGGTCCCACTGAGTGTATAAGGTGGTTTGAGGAGATCGAGGCAGTGATTGAAAGAAGTCATTGCACATACGACGACCGGATTTCTTATGCATCCGGCATGTTTAAAAATGACGCCTTGAGTTGGTGGAACCAAGAGATAACTTTGGGGCGGACTTATAACTTGGAATGGATCGATTTCAAGAACAAGGTGAAGGCGAAGTTTTGTCCTCCCTATGAACTACAAAACTTGACCATTGAGTTTGTTAATCTCAAAATGGACGGATCTGATTACAAGAGCTATGTTAGACGCTTTCAGGAGTTGTCTACCCTCATTCCTCATTTGGTGGATTCCGAGACCCGTGCCACCGAGAAGTTTGTGTTGGGCTTGAATCCTCAAGTCCGATCTTATGTAAATTCCAACATGCCTACTTCTTTGGCCGATGCTGTCAACCGAGCCGGCAGTGTGACTGAAGACTTGTTGAGGAGCGGTGTCTTGAGCAAATCCGCAACCAACAAGAGGAAAGAAGTGGGAGAGTCAAGTGGGGTAAAGAAAATGGGAAGGTTTGACCCAAATGGTGCTGATCGGGGTAGGGTTATGGCGGCGGTGGAGCCAACGAGGAAAACTTACTTAGGACCTCACCCCTTTTGTGCAAAGTGTAATCGTCATCACTCCCCGCTATCCAATGTGGGACTTGCTTTAATTGTAATCGACCCGGGCACGAGGCTAAAGATTGTAGAGCACCGAAAGCGGCACCATTGAATGTAGCACCTTTGCGGGCCGTCCCTCCTCAAGGTAATCAACAAAGAGGCGAGTGTTTTGGATGTGGTAGTTGTACTCACTACCGTAACAATTGTCCGCAATGGGTTGGACAACAAGTTGAAGTGGCGGTCCATCCGAATCAGCTCCAAATTACCGGGCCGAACCAAAACCGTGGCCAACAAGGTCAACAAGTTCAACCTCGAGGCCGAGCTTTTGCGGGAAATGGCAATGGGGGCCAAAATGATCCAAACATCGGTTAAGGTACATTCCTCTTAACGGTCGTTATATTATGGCACTACTCGATATTGGAACAGACTATGATCTCGTTTATCCAAACGTTACTCCTTTGAATTACGTTCGTTCGTGTGTTTTGGAATTATATGTTTAAATTTTGGATGTTTAGCGACTCCATAACTAAATTTGGTCAAATACCCCGTGTATCTATCTTGACTCTAGAAAACGACTAAACTCTTCACGTACTTTGTGCTCTATGATATTAAGGTTCTTGACGATAAAGTGAGTACAATCTGAATACCAACGGTTAATACGGTTCTTATTTGTGTAGTAGGGTTTGCTAGTGTAAAAATATCTAACGGTAGGGTTCTTAGGGTCCCATGTACATCTTCCAACTCAAAGGTCCTTAGAACTACCGTCTCAAGAATCTGAAAACTAACGTCGTCTCTGCTAATCTTGAGTCTCCCGAGGCTTTTCCGGGTGACTTACCGGGCTTGTCCCATCTCAATAACTGAATTTCGTATATGCCTAACTTCCTAACATCGCGCGCGTAGTCAAAACCCTTATAGACTTCTGAGATGTAAATAAGCGTGTAGTGAAAGACCGGGAGAGAGATTTGAAGGAAAACAAATTGTAATGGACTTCGCCATGAAGTCGCCGACGACAAGAAGTGATCACGATACGACGAAACCGGTAAAAATTTGACAACTTGGCACATTAGTACGTAGAAGAAATGGGTTAGGTGCACGAAGATTCGATTTCTATCATTTCAGATAAAGAAAGTCGCTTAACTCCAAATCAGGGAGGCATCCAATGAGCAACGGGTACTCAAACCGACTTGAGACCTGATCACATGTGAAGAAAATGTGCTTATGACCATGGCGGAAATCTTGTGCAATGACGGTTGTTACGCGAGTATTCGAATGTCACTAACCGAAGCATTAGGTAGTAGAGGTGTTACTCTCCACTGGATGAGCCAAGAATCAAAGAAAGCCAATGCAGCGGGCCTGGAATAGTAATTGGAATGACAAGAACAACTTCTCAAACTAAGAAGATAGCAACTAGCTCGCATGCTACGAAGGAAGTGGGTCGATGTGTGATGGAGACCGTTAGAGTTGAGACCTAAGTACCCACATTTGTCTAACGATTGGTGATTTGTTGAATTTCGGGACGAAATTCTTTTGACGGGGGAATAATGTAACATCCGCGAGTTTTGACCGTTTGACTTTACGTGCAATTTGACTAACAATTTGAGTTAATGAAGTATTTGGGTCGTTTTGTGATTAAATGACTATGTGGTATGTTAGTCGGGTCGATAGTTTGACTTAAACGTGTTTAAATGTAGAACGAATTGTATTTTGGCTTGAGAAAGGAAACGGGTCGGCCCGTGGGTCATCCACGACCCACCAGCCCTTTATGACCCATCTCCTCCTCTTATCCTCTCATTCTCCACATACTTTTCTTCTTTCTCTTTTTCTCTCTAAGTAAAAATAAAAAGGCAAGACTATCCAATCTCATTTCTTCTCTTCTCTTGCATCATTTTGATGTTTTGGAACTGGTTAACACAAGAATCATAGTCGTTTATATCTCATCTTCATCATATCGAAGGATCAAAAGTCATAGTTCAAGGTTTTTACCCATTTTGCCATAATTCGGGTTCTAGCTCGGGAAGGAAGTTTTGGTAAGTCAAATTCATCCCATTTGCATCTATTTATGTTTGTTTATGCATTTCTAGTCGTTTCGAGAATTTACAGGTCTTAGAACGACTCAAAATGAATTTCGGGCCAAATTAGGGTTAACTAGGGTTTTGATCGATTTGGAAGATTTGGTGATGTTTTGGAATGAAATATCGTTTGGGTAAGTGTATTTAGGCTTTAGAATGTCAAATAACTTCAAAAACTGAGTCCTTAGCCTTGTGGGTCGATTTAGGGTTTTGGTTCATGAAGAAAAAGGTTTTGGGTTATTTTCTGCACTTGCTGCTGTCGTGTTGCTGCCCAGTAAGGGGCGTAACCTACGCTCCTTGGGCGTAGGTTACTGTTGAGTCATGGATTCGCTGAAGATTACTTGCTGAGTCAAGTAGTCGCTGACAGCCTCAGCGAGAGGTTTCATCAGCGAGTCGTCAGCGATCATTATTATCTTCGAGTTAAAGGATAAGTTCAATGACTCACCGCCATGTTGTTGTAAGTCAAATATGGGCGGGAAGATGAAGATAAGAAGACTGGTCCCAAGGACACGTGTTGATAGATCAGAATGAAGACATGTGACCTTGTACCATTTTGGTATTAAGGAGTTTCTCTTTCATGCCGTTTTGGGAAAGAAACAAGAAGGCAACCAGAGATCCCGGAAGACCAGTCAGATCCACCAATAGATAGTTGACAACCTTCATGTGTCAACATCTATTGGGCTGTCATGTGATGTCTCTTCTCTCCTATATAAGACATCACTTGACCTAGCCGCAATTATGTTGGTTCATTCTACAATAGTCACTTAGTGTGTTTTTCTCTCATTGTAGAATTGTATCATTGTTAAGTTTTCGTGTGTGCAAAAACTTAACAATATTTTCCTTTCTTCTTTCTTTGTAAACCAACCATGTATTCACCGTTTAATTAATACTACTTATGATTAAACGTGTTTACTTTCTTATCTTGCTTTCTTAGTGTAATTTACATTAGTTGTTTAATTACATAATCGTTGCAAAGAGGAAATAATTAATTTCATTAAAAAGATGGAAAACCTCAACAGCATACGTGTTAAAGAACTCAGAAGCGACCATGGCACTGAGTTCAGAAACCACACTCTTGAGACTTTTTGTGCTGATCAAGGGATTAGACAAAATTTCTCTTCTGTTCGTACTCCTGAGCAAAATGGGGTAGCTGAAAGGAGAAATAGAACTCTTATTGAAGCTGCAAGAACCATTGTTAGAAATCCAAAAATAGTGATAAATTGTAATCTAGATTAGAAGAATTCTTGTTGTTAAGTCATAGATAAATGATCACTAAGGTTGAGGGGCTAATTGTGACAATTAGCATAATTATGTAATTAGACTATAAATAGCCCTCTCACACCTTAGAGATTATAACTTGTCATAACTTTTCAGAACCTTTGATAACATTTACACAGTTACCTTTGATTCTCTCTCAAAACACACACAAACACCAAGAACACACACTATCCAAACCGCCATTGATGAATTGAATTCAGTGACAGAAATCGTGTTATAACAAGTGGTATCAGAGCAAAACATCAATCTGATGAAGATCCATAACTGAATTCAATCACAAATTCAACAAAATCAAAATTATTTACAATTCTGTTCGTAATTTTTTACCTACTGGTTCATCAAAATTCACACTTCAAATCACATAAAATCACAGTTATTTGTTCACCAATAGATTCGTGGTTATTGATAACATAATCCTGTCAAGTTTCAAGTTCCAATTCAATCTAAATCTCGAGATTGAATTTTAAGTTTTTGGCGCGAATTTTGAGGGATTTGAATCTGTTGTGTTTTGTGTTGAATTTTGTTCATAAACTTGTTGCGGACATGAATTCAATCAGTTTGCCAGTGATTTCGTGATCTAACTCCCAGTAATTCAAAAGATATTGAAGATTTTTGTTGTTAATGGAGTTTTTCTGGAAAACTGTTAAGATGAAGAAGATGACCAAGACGATCTTCACTAGGACGATCTTCTCAAGATCGTCTTAGTCTTTGAAAACTAGTTTTACATTCTTGTGCTTTGTGGCTTGTTGGACGATCCTCACAAGATCGTTTTAAACAAGAGTGTGTTGTGTAGTGTTTGTTTCTGGCTAATTAATCCGAAAGGATTGGTTGGGTCATTTCAAATACTTAGAAGTTTTTGGGAAAGAAACCTAAAACGATCTTCAATCAAGATCGTTTCATTTCTTAAAACCTAAGACGATCTTCAACTAGATCGTTTCATACCTTCGAAACCCAAGACGATCTTCACCAAGATCGTCTCATTTCCTCTGAACTTAAGACGATCTTCAACTAAAATCGTCCCAGTTCCTTCAATCATTTCAATTCAAAATCATTTCATTTCTAGACCGTTTTTTCATTTCAAGACCGTTTCATTTTCAAGACCGTTTCATTTCAAGATCGTTTCAATTTCAAGACTTAACCAATTTTTCATCAAAATTCTAGAACGATCTTGCTCAAGACGATCTTACTCAAGACGATCTTACTCAAGTCGATCTCACTCAAGACGATCTCTCCCAAAACGATCTTACCCAGGACGATCTTGTCAAGATCGTTTCATTTCCTATTCTTCTCAAGATCGTTTCATTTCCTGTTCTTCTCAAGATCGTTTCATTTTCTTGTTCTTGTCAAGATCGTTTCAGTTTCTGTTCTTAATTCAATTCAATTTTTCAAATCAAATCAATCTCAAATGGCTTCTCGTGAAGCATTGGCATTGGGTTCAGATACAAGACCTCCAGTTCTCTACCGTGGTTCCTATGGACTACGGAAGAAAAGATTTATGGACTATGTGGAAAGTCAGACAAATGGTCATATGATGAAAGATTCCATCCTTAATGGACTTGCCGTTCATCGCCATCCCACTACTGATGCAATTATTCTGACTCCTGATCTTTTGAATGCTGAACAAAAAGATCGAACAGCTGCAGATAACAGAGCTAGGTCATGCCTATACAAAGCTCAGATAACAGAGCTAGGTCATGTTTATACAGAGCTCTACCGGATGAAATCTATGGCTCTGTTGATTCTTATGATACAGCCAAGGAGATATGGGATGAGGTGGCTAGACAGATGGAAGGAGCTGACGTGACTTTGACCATAAGATTGACCAATATTCTGACTGAGTTTGACAACTTCGCCAAATTGCCTAATGAATCTCTTGAAGCTGTCTACTACAGATTCTGCAATGTCATAAATGAGCTAAGGAAGAACAATGTCAAGAAAACAGAGATTGAGCTAAACATCAAATTCATCAAAGCTCTTGGTCCAGAATGGGAAGATTTTGGAACACAGATCAAGCAATATCAAAATCTGACCAAGTTCACCATTCATACTCTTTATGAATCTTTCAAACTCAATGAAAACCAAGTCCTAAACAAAGCTTCATCAAACAAAATGCCAGAAGTTGTATCTTCTGATCCTTTGGCATTGATAGTTGAGAAGAAGATTTCTGAAGCTCTTAACAGGCAAATGGTAGTTGTTTCTTCGTCTGATGAGGAGGGAGATGATTTGATGGCTACAAGAGATGGTGTTTCAGATGAACTATATCAAGCTCTTGCCGCTGTAACAAAGCATTTCAAGAGGAAATTTTACAAAGCGAGGCCAACAAACAACAATCTCCGCACTTCTTCTACAAGTGCATTTCCCAAGAAGGAACACTATCATCCAAGGAGCAATGAGCAAGGTGAAGCTAATGGATCAAGGTATGGTGAAAAGAAGGAAGCCTATGAGAAACAAGCTGTTGAGAAGGGTAAGGCATCAGACAAAAAGTGCTACAATTGTGGTATTCCTGGACATTTTGCTGTTGATTGCAAACAACCTCGAAAGCGGAACTATGAGTATTACAAGCAGAAGATGTTGTTAGCCAAACAAGTCGAAGCAGGACATGCATTGCTAGCTGAAGATGACAAATGGCTGTTACTCACAGATGATGAAGATCAAGATCTCTCTGCTAATGTTTGCTACATGGCAAGGTTGGCCAAGAACAAAGACTTTAAAGAAGAAAGCACTGATGATGAATACCCAGATGATGAGGTAAATCTCGACTCTACTTTTTCTTTGATTAAGGACAAAGAGTCATGTAGATTAGCTTTATCAGATTTAACAACTCATATCAATTCTTTAGCCAACAAAAACAAAAAATTGAAAAATAGCATTTCATTTTCTAAAAGTGAATTTTCAAAACTTATTGAAGAACATTCAAAATTACTTTTTGAACATGAAGCTATTAAACAAGATTTTCAAGCTTACAAAGATAAGATGTTGGTTAAAGAATGTGAGTTGAATGTCTCTCCTGATTCTAAGTTATTACAAAAATGTCAAAAGCTTGAAAAGACCATTCATGATCTTGAAAAGGCCAATCAAGATCTTGAAATTCAAAAGACCAATGAATGGCTTCGGGCAAATGCAAGACAAATGGATGTTGATATTCTTAATAAAAAACTCCAAGAAGCTAAACCAAACAATGTTGAATTCGAAAGGAAGATTTCTGATTTAAATCATAATTGTTTTCTAAAAGGCATTGAGATTGAGAATCTTGAAAAACAAATTGAGGAATTTAAAAAGAATATACTTTTCTATCAAGAAAAGTTATATAAAGTTGAACAAAATCCTCTCTTGAATTTCACTGCCTATTTCAACAAGTCAAAAATTGACAAAACAGAATTTCTTCTAGGGTTGGGATTTGAGAATATCACACCATTGCAAAAGGCCAAAGAGGAAATTGAACCCTTGTATGATGAAAAATTCCTACGACTTGGTATGATACAACAATTTATTCGTCCATTGGATGACGAATTTGAGACTGATGAAGTTGAGAGAATACCAAAACAAGAATTTTTGGTTAATTATAATGCAATAAATGATTCATACAAAACAAAAGAGTCTTCAATTTTCAAATTGGAAGAAATTGAATCAAATTTTCAAAACCAAGAATCTGTCTGTACTCCACCTAAACCAACTAAAATGTATTTTCCAACCACATTTTTGGAAAAACAAATAGAAGGTTTACAACAAAAGGTAGAATCTCAACAAAAAGTTATTGATCATCTCAAGTCTCAAAGTCCGAATTCAGAGGATAAATGTATTGTTGTTGATACTAAGAAAGTTTGTGAGATTGCTTCTACTCAAAATGACCAAAGTACTTTAGTAGACAATTCTACACAAACTACTTGTGATTCATCTACCAATACCTCTACTCAGACCTTGACTGATTCTCTTGAATGTACTTGTCAAAATACTGCTACTTTTATAGCTGAGAATTATGTGCAATCTGATTTTTCTAATGAAGAACTTGCACATAGTTTAGTTTTGATATGGTACTTCTATAGGTTTTTCACATGCAACAATGTTGATGAGTTAGTTGTTCACCCTAAGCCTAGTACTAGTATAGGTGTTGAAACCTCTACTCAATTTTTTTGTGAAACCAAAGATGCGTCAGTTCAAGTTGACCTAATTTCCGAGACTAACCATGATGTGAAGTTGGACACAAAGATTCCTGATTTTTCAAAATTTTCAACTAAATCTGAAATTAATCAATCTCCATTGAAATTTTCTTTTTCAAAAGATTTCACGAAAGATGATTTTGATAAATTCATGGAGGGAGAATATGTTTTTGATTCAGAAACTGAGAAAAAGATTGAATCTACCAAAATCAAAGTGAAAACAAAAGTGGAATCTCAAAAACCATTGTCCAAAGCTCCAACTTCATATTACTCAAAGAAACGAGTTAAGACCAAACTCGTCAAGACTGAACCAAAGACCATTAAGGTAGAAACCTTTGTTGCTACCCCAGTGAAACATGTCAAAGAGGAACAAGCTGAGAACCCACACAAGACAAAGTACACCAAAGTGAAACTTCCGAAAGACTACTCTACTGCTTCTCAATCTAGCTCTCAAACTAGTTTTATACCTAAGGTGTCTAAGTATAGCTCAGTTTTGCTAACTAAGGATGCATCAAATGGTACAACTAGATATAGGGATAGATATGGATGGTTTTCTCATGATAAACCAAAGAAGCAAGAAGTTTCCTCACCTCCAAAAGATTCCAAAAAGATGAAATTGTTTAAAACTTCTAGTTCTAATCTTCTAAATTTCAATTCAACAGGTGGAAAGAGCATAACTAGTGGTACTAGATGGGTTGCTAATACTTTAGTACCTAAGTTCACTAGTAACCAAAAGGTTGTTGAGAAAAGGAAGAAAAGAAAGAGGAGAAAGAATGTTAATAGGAGGAAGGGTGTTCAGGTTAATCAAAACAATTTTTCTTTGTCAAATAATGTTGAAAATACCAAGGCAAGACCTTGTGAGCTTGTAAACAATGTTAATTCTCGTACTTGTGTATCTACTGATGTTAATGCTTGTAGACATGTTACTTTTAATTCTCATGTGAATGTTCGTACTTTTATTCAAATGTGTTTGTTGATAATGTGCTTGTCAATGCTTATGTTGATTCAAAAACATGTTTGAATGCGATTCCTAAGTTATATACCCTGCCTGTTTTAACTAACCTTAAAGGACCCGTCTTCAAGTGGGTACCTAAAAACGGTTAAATTTCTTTGATTGCAGGAAATAACCATCTGTGTTTGGATACTCGATTCCGGGTGTTCGAAGCACATGACTGGAAATAAATCTTTGCTCAAGAATTTTGTTGAAAGATTCATGGGAACAGTTCGCTTTGGAAACAACAATTTCGCTCCTATCTTAGGTTATGGAGACATTGAAAGAAATGGAATTATCATCAAGAGAGTTCACTATGTTGAAGGATTAAGTCACAACTTGTTCAGTGTTGGACAATTCTGTGATAACAATCTTCAAGTTCTGTTTCGAAAATCTCTTTGCAAAGTCCAAACTCTAGATGGAGTTGATATTCTTTGTGGTGACCGTGATGATAATCTTTTACCGTCAATCTCGATGATAACCAACCAACCGATAATATTGTCTCATTTCAAAGGCTGCTTCAAAGAATTCTTGGTTATGGCATAGAAGGCTGTCGCATCTTAATTTTCAAACCATCAATATTTTGGTCAACAAGCATCTTGTTAAAGGCTTACCTGACTATAAGTATGAAAGTAAGCATGTTTGTCCTTCTTGTGCTGTTGGGAAGATTAAGAGAGTCTCTCATAAACCGAAGAAATCTCCAAATTCTTTAGCACCTCTTCATTTGCTTCACATGGATCTTTGTGGGCCAATGAAAGTACAAAGCCGAAATGGGAAGAAATACATCCTGGTTATTGTTGATGATTATTCAAGATATACTTGGGTCAAGTTCCTTGCATCCAAAGATGAAACAACTCAGATGTTGATAGATTTCATCACTAATACTCAAGTAAATCTTCAACTTCCAGTTCGTTACATCCGTTCGGATAACGGAACTGAGTTCAAGAATGCTGTTTTTGATGAATTCTGCAAATCCAAAGGTATTACTCATCAATTCTCAGCAGTTCGCACCCCACAACAAAACGGTGTCGTTGAAAGGAGAAATCGATCGCTGGTGGAAGCAGCAAGGACAATGCTTGCTTATTCCAAA
Source organism: Erigeron breviscapus (assembly GCA_034093135.1). Lineage (NCBI taxonomy): Eukaryota > Viridiplantae > Streptophyta > Magnoliopsida > Asterales > Asteraceae > Erigeron > Erigeron breviscapus. The sequence continues at coordinate 40,749,385 of CM067171.1, read as the reverse complement.
TTGCCATCCAATATGTGGGCTGAAGCTGTTGACACTGCATGTCACACTCAGAATCGGTCCATTATCAATCAGCGCTTCGAAAAGACTCCTTATGAGGTTATTAACAAACGCAAACCCAACATCAACTACTTTCATATATTTGGGTGTGTTTGTTATACTTTGAATGATCGGGAGAATCTTGGAAAGTTCGAGAAGAAAGGTGATGAAGGATATTTTGTTGGTTATTCCAAAACATCAATTGCCTATCGAATCTATAATCGCCGAACCAACACAATTCAAGAAACAATGAATGTTTGGTTTGATGAGATGTCAGGCATGATTTTTGAGCAAGAAGGTTTGCTGCCAACAAGTAATGATCCAAGTACTTCAAGTACTTCTACAAGGAATTCTACCTTAGCTTCAAAATTCAAGAAGTTTCCAACTCCAACAAGTGATGAATTAGATATTCTTTTTGAAGAATTCTATAATTCAAAACCGATTCATGATCAAGAACCTCAGGTCATCGTTGAACCAATTCAAAACAATGAACCTTTTCATAACAACGATCCAGTTCCTGACAACATTCATGAATCTTCATCAAGTTCTTCAGAACAAGAATCCTCTTCTACTGATATTTCTCCACCATCCTCTCAGGATAATGCTTCTCAAGTGAATGTTCAAGAACAACCTTCTCGATTAATTCAGACAACAAATCCATTAAACACTCCAAATGTGTATGTACCACTTGATTTTGATCATCCAGCTTATGAGGAAAGAGTTATACCAAGTTATGACTCCATCTCTCAACAAAACTCAAGCTTTAATGATGGTGAAGTTGATCTTCAACAACAAGATCCTCTTCCTCATGCTCACAAGTGACACGTATGCAGAAAGACCATCCTACTGATCAAATAATTGGAGATCCACAAGCAGGAGTAACTACTCGTACCTCAGTAAATGAGTGTCTTGTTGCACTTTCTCTTAGCAACATCGAACCCAAAACTGTATCTGAAGCTCTTTGTGATCCAGAGTGGGTTAAGGCAATGCAAGATGAACTCGCGCAATTGAAAGACTGAAGGTATGGAGATTAGTTCCAAATCCTAGAAAAGATGATCCAATAGGAACAAAGTGGATATTCAAAAACAAAAAGGATGAGAATGGAGTGGTAGTAAGGAATAAAGCTCGACTTGTTGCAAAGGGTTATTGCCAACAACCAGGTGTTGACTTCGACGAAACTTTTGCTCCAGTAGCAAGAATGGAGGCCATTCGGATATTCTTAGCTTATGCCGCATTCAGAAACTTTACTGTGTTTCAAATGGATGTGAAGACTGCTTTCTTTGAATGGTGACCTCAAAGAAGAAGTTTACGTTGATCAACCGGAAGGTTTTGTTGATCCTCAAAGGCCAAACCATGTCTACAGGTTAGACAAGGCTCTCTACGGTCTTAAGCAAGCACCCCGAGCATGGTATGATTCTTTAACTACTTTCTTACTAAGAGGTGGCTTTACCAAAGGCACAATTGACCCTACCTTGTTCATTCGCAAACAAGGTAAGCACGTTCTACTTGTTCAAATATATGTTGATGACATTATCTTTGGGTCGACCAGTCAAACATTTTGCCGAAACTTTTCATCTCTTATGGTTAATCATTTTGAAATGAGTATGATTGGGGAAATGAATTACTTTTTGGGTCTACAAATCAAACAGTTACCAACTGGTATTTTTATATCACAAGGTAAATACATAAATGACATGTTGAAAAAGTTTGATATGACTTCATGTTCTTCAATATCTACCCCAATGGCTGCTCGAACAAACATAAATGCTGACACAAATGGGAAACCATTTGACCAAAAGAGATATCGAAGTATGATTGGTTCGTTGTTATACCTAACAGCATCTCGACCAGATATAATGTTTGCAACATGTATGTGTGCTAGATATCAAGCTGCTCCAACTGATTTACATTATCAAGCTGTGAAACGAATTTTTCGTTATCTGAAGGGGACACCCGATTTAGGTCTCTGGTATCCAAGGGATACTGGATTCAATCTAACTGCATACTCAGATGCAGATCATGCAGGTTGTAAACTTGATCGCAAGAGCACTTCCGGTACTCTACAATTTTTAGGCGATAAAATTGTGAGTTGGTCTTCCAAGAAACAGAATTGTGTGTCACTATCAACAGCTGAAGCTGAATATGTTGCTGCGGCTAGTTGTTGTGCTCAAGTTTTATGGATGAAGACACAACTAACTGATTATGGTCTGAAATATGATCATATCCCTATCTATTGTGATTCTCAGAGTGCCATTGCCATTGCAGTCAACTCAGTAAACCACTCTCGCTCAAAGCATATTGATGTTAGATATCATTTTCTCAAAGATCATATTGAGAAAGGTGACATCGAACTCTACTTTGTGGGTACTGACATTCAACTTGCAGATTTGTTCACAAAACCACTGGATGAAAAGAGGTTTAACTTTCTTATCTCCAAGCTAGGTATGTTAAATCTTAAACCTTAATTTTTTCCATTTGAAGGAATTCTTGACACATTCCAGAAAAACAAAATACAAAATTTGAAAAGAGAAAATCAAATACAAAATTACAAAATTTTCAAAAATAAACAAAAAGACATTTTTTATAATGGCTTGCATATACTATGTATGCAACCCGTTCTTAAATGATATATTTATTGGTAGATGTTTTTACATTCTAAGCTTTTGTTATTATACATATAAATTGATATAAGATAACATGGAATCGAACGCCTTTGTGTACTTCCAAGTAGTCTTATATGAGTATGTATGTGTGATAGCAATCAAGTTGTTCAAATAAAGTTTTCAAAACTCTCAATTGTTGATATGAGACGCAATGGATCGAACGCCTTTGTGTACTCCCTTGTTGTCTTATCTTGTACAATTGACTGGATTTTTCATTTGCTTAAATGTTTTAATTGCCTCCAACTTGTTGTTGTAAGATGCGACGGATTGAACGCCTTTGTGTACTCCCTAGCTCTCTTACTCTCAACATTGTTGTTGACGCAAAACTTTGTGTTTAGCAAAGCTTTTTGATCTCACAAAACCAATTTTTGCTCCACCTTTCTATGGAAAACTTTTTAATCTATTCTTGCATAGATTAAGGAGGAGTTTGTGATTTCAAACACTTTCAAAACTTCAAATGTGTGCCAAAATTTTTTCAAACATTTGATGTTTTTCCAATGATTTTTGATCAAATGGAGTTCGGTGATTAGTTTGCACATGAGTGATAAGTAATTCTCAAAATTTACTCCATGAATTTCATCATCGCCGATGAATTCTAACCCCGGAGTATTCACTTCTTTCATTAGATAGTGAGGGTATTTTGAGTGATGTTGTTTTCGTGCAAATAGGATGGAGGGAGTAAAGTCGAAAAGTGAGAGGTTATGGTGATATGATGTGCGAAAGGGCTAAAAGAAACGAAAGCCCTCCCCAAAATTCTCAAAAAGCCGGGTAAACACGTCCCTATCGGATTTCATTTGTTGATTTCTCGATATTGAAAAAGTCTTCATGGACCCAGTGAAGCAATGCACATCTTTCCTAACCACTCAAGTGTTTCTTAACAAATACTTGTTTCATTTCTCACGGAGATTTCCAAATTTCTATTGACTCTTCATTTGGAAGATGTTGATATTGAAAAAGGGAGACATTCTGCTCCAGTCCCCGACTTCATTTTGATCACAATGTGTCTAGAGCTATCTTGTTTGGTCATTAATTTGATCATCATTCATTTGTATTAGAACACATTCGAGTCATATCTTTGTGATATACTTGCTTATCTTTGTGATATAGCCGGAACATTTGTAGTGATATCTTAATTGATATTCCACGATGATCGAATGGAAATCCTACCAATGCTAACATCTTTTCCAACGTTGAAAGTAGGTCTCATGATTACATTTATGTGATTATTGAGTTAACAAGAAGTCTAAGTGACCTCGGTTTTTCCCTAAAAAGTCTTTAAGGATAAAATTGTGGTTATCAAATGCTTCGGTAGTGTTAACCATAATTTATATTCTTTGAAGCAATCTCGTGGTTGCAAAGCCGCAGACTGAACTATGTTAGAGAATTGTTTTGTGCATATCTCAATGATACATAGGAAATCCGAAAAATGTTATACATTTCAATCGGTCATTTCATTAATCCCTTCGATTTTTGAACATGCTAACGGATCATTCTTATCCGGTTTCATTTCTCTTCACACAAACACAGAAAACACCAACACCATTATATAACGTTTGTACCAACAACTTCGATCCTACATTTTAGTCACCCCTAGGATTTCTTGGGTTGGGCTAATGGTTTGGGTTGATGTTTTGATGGTTGCAATTTCTTTATGGTCTCTTTTGATATTTAATCAATCAAATGTGTACATAATGACATTGGTTCCCAATGATGTCATTATGAGGAGGAGAAAATATTATGATTGATTCACTAATTGATAAGGAAACAAGAAGAAAAGTTTATGTTTGGTTGTTTTAATTGGGTTTAGGCTTATCAAAGTTCTAGGCTTATCAAAGTTTGTGTATAGGGGGAGAAAATTATTCATGATGTGACTATAGTTTCAGATTTTCACTAGACTTTAGGTGATTGAAATCTTGATTTTAAAAAGGGTGAATCTGAATTGACGTCAAAGATAAGAATGAAACCGAAGATGAAAAGATTTTCACTCAAGATGCTTCAAAAGTTCAAAGATGCTCCAAAATGTTTATAATCATGGATTGAGGGGGAGCATGATTACTTCGTAAGAATTTCATCCAAATCTCATTCAATTGCTTACTCTCCAAAGTGTTCGAATTGATATGACAAAGATCAAAGCTTCAAAAAGGATCAAAGATTGGTTAGAAGATTCAAGTCAAAGAAGTAAAAGCTTTAACAGAGTCTTCATCAAATACACTTCATTCAAAGATCTTCAAGTCATACAACAACATTTTGTTCAAGAAACTCCAATGCATACATCAAGGGGGAGAGTTCATATTCATGAAACTTTATTCCAAGAAGATGAAATTCATTCGAGAATTAAAACTGAAGAATCGAAGATTGATACATTCGAAACCCAGATTCATACCTTCCGCATTTCAAAGGACAACTCTGATTCATGATTCAACAATTCTCGAAGATTCAAGTCACACACATTTGTTCGACTTCATTATTCTCTGTTCTAAAAGAACATTGAGAATCCTCACATGATTTAACTTCAAGAAGTTCAAGACCAAGACCAAGACTGAATCAAGTTCTCCAAAGACAAAAGAGAAAGCTTTGAAGACTTGTTTCAACACCCCAATTGTCTTCACCACCGGGCTCATCAAATTCATACCTACAAGACAATATAACACGTACTTCATTCATTACAATATATCACTAAGGGGGAGAATGTTAGAAATCCAAAAATAGTGATAAATTGTAATCTAGATTAGAAGAATTCTTGTTGTTAAGTCATAGATAAATGATCACTAAGGTTGAGGGGCTAATTGTGACAATTAGCATAATTATGTAATTAGACTATAAATAGCCCTCTCACACCTTAGAGATTATAACTTGTCATAACTTTTCAGAACCTTTGATAACATTTACACAGTTACCTTTGATTCTCTCTCAAAACACACACAAACACCAAGAACACACACTATCCAAACCGCCATTGATGAATTGAATTCAGTGATAGAAATCGTGTTATAACAACCATGCTCAGTGAGTCCTCTCTTCCTAGTAAATTCTGGGCTGAAGCAGTTAGTACTGCTTGCCATACTCAAAATAGGTGTCTTATTGTCAAGCGACATGATAAGACTGCCTATGAAATTCTCAAGGGCAAGAAGCCTCAAATTGGATATTTCCATGTTTTTGGTTGCCCAGTTTTCATCCTAAATGATAAGGATCATTTAGGAAAGTTTGATCCCAAAGCTGATGATGGCTACTTTCTGGGATATTCTTCTATAAGCAAAGCTTTCAGAGTTTACAATACTCGCACTCAAAAGGTAGATGAATCAATTCATGTTACTTTTGATGAAAGCTGTTTAGCTTTAGGTGATCTCTCAAATGAGTCATCTGCTGAAGTAATTATCAGCGATCTATCTGACTCGTCTGAAGTATCAGCGACACATCATGATGTTGCTGAACAACCTATCGCTGAGTCTTCAAAGTCCTCACCAAATGATGAGTACATCGCTGCTCACATTTATTCTATAGATCCAGTTGAGCCTCTTCTTCGAACAGTTAATGCCACTTCCATTAATGTTCCTCTCTCAACTGAAGCTCAAGATGCTGAATGTGTCGCTGAGGAAACATTTCATGATGCCTCAGCGAATCCTTTTTTAGGAGACGCTGAGGATGACACTCCTCAGCAAGAGGTACCCACTGTTCTCAGTGACCCTCCTGTCAGCAACTCTGAACCCTTGCTTACCATTGATCTCTCCTCTTATACTCCCACTCCTAGTGGTACTACCACCACAGTATCCGCTGTGAATCATTCTTCTATTCACACACCAGCACTCAAATGGACTGCTGATCACCCTCTTGACCATGTGATTGGTAATCCACACAATGGTGTCCAAACTCGCTCAGCGACAAGTAATACTTGTCTCTATGTTAATTTTCTTTCTCAAATTGTGCCTGCCAATATTGGTGAAGCCATGGCTGATCCCTCATGGGTGGAAGCCATGCAAGAAGAACTAACACAATTTGAAAGACAATATGTTTGGTTCCTTGTTCCTCCTCCCTATAAAGAACCCATTGGCACTCGATGGGTTTATAGGAATAAAATGGATGAAGCTGGTGTGGTCATCAGAAACAAGGCAAGACTGGTTGCTCAAGGTTATACTCAAGCTGAAGGCATTGATTATGACGAGACCTTTGCTCCAGTCGCTCGTCTTGAAGCCATTCGTCTCTTTCTCGCTCATGCTGCTTACAAAGGCTTCATTGTCTATCAAATGGACGTCAAGAGTGCCTTCTTAAATGGTGCTCTTGATGAAGAAGTCTATGTTAAGCAGCCTCCTGGCTTTGAGGATCCAAAGCATCCTCACTATGTCTACAAGCTAAATAAAGCTTTATATGGTCTTAAACAAGCTCCTAGAGCTTGGTATGACACATTGTCTACCTTCCTTCTTGACCATGGCTTTCGTAGGGGAACCATTGACAGCACCCTATTTATCTACAAGCATAAGGGTGATGTTCTGTATGTGCAGATTTATGTCGATGACATTATCTTTGGTTCCTTATCCACCAAACTCTGTCGAAAGTTCAGTTCTCTTATGTCTAGCACTTTCGAAATGAGTATGATGGGTGAGTTAACCTTCTTTTTGGGGTTACAAATCAAGCAGCTTCCCACTGGAATATTTATCAATCAAGAAAAATATATTCGGGATATGTTGCATAAATTTGACTTCACCCATGTCACTCCAAAAGGAACTCCAATGTCCCCTCCTAATAATCTTCACGCTGACCCTGATGGTAAGTATGTGAATCCTACTTACTATCATGGCATGATTGGGTCACTCATGTATCTCACAGCGAGTCGCCCAGACATCATGTTTGCAACATGTCTCTGTGCTCGCTATCAAGCTTCTCCTAGAGAATCTCATCTCCTCGCTGTGAAGCGTATCTTTAAATATCTCAAGGGTACACCCACGCTGGGTCTTTGGTACCCAAAAGACTCCAACTTTGAGTTAGTTGGATATTCTGACTCCGACTATGCTGGTTGCATGCTTGATCGCAAAAGCACCAGTGGAGGATGTCAACTGTTGGGGGGGAAGCTGACTAGTTGGACTAGTAAAAAGCAACACACAGTTTCCATCTCCACAGCTGAGGCATAATATGTCTCTGCAGCGAGCTGTTGTGCCCAAATGCTATGGATGAAACATCAGCTTGCTGACTATGATTTGGAATACTCTAAAATTCCAATCATGTGTGATAATACAAGTGCTATTGATATTACACACAACCCAGTTCAACATTCCAAAACTAAGCATATTGATATTCGATATCACTTTATTCGTGATCATGTCATGAAAGGTGACATTGAGATCTACTTCATTCCAACTGATGATCAACTAGCTGACATCTTTACTAAACCGTTGGATGAAACTAGATTCAAACTGCTTGTTAGCAAGTTAGGAATGTTGAATGGGGAATCAGCGACATGACTTGTCATGTATGCTAATTTCAGCGAGCTTAAGTCAGTCTTACTCGCTGATCTCAAAGCAATGAAGAGCTTAAAGTCTTCATCTAGTCCAATAGCAAACGGTTATTGGTAAAGACTTATCAAATCCGTTGATCCCTGTTGCTTTGGGAAAAAGCAAATAATAGCAATGAAGAGCTTAAAAGTCTTCATCTAGTCCAGTAGCAAACGGCTATTGGTAAAGACTTATCAAATCCGTTGATCCCTGTTGCTTTGGGAAAAAGCAAATAATAGCAATGAAGAGCTAAAAGTCTTCATCTAGTCCAATAGCAAACGGTTATTGGTAAAGACTTATCAAATCCGTTGATCCCTGTTGCTTTGGGAAAAAGCAAAATAAAAGCAATGGAGAGCTGAAAGTCTTCATCTAGTCCACTAGCAAACGGCTAGTGGTAAAGACTTATCAAATCCGTTGATGGCTGACAGTTTGCCAAAAACTGTAGTCAGCGACCAACGTTAGTTGTGAAGTCGCTGACAAAAACTTTAAACATGCTGAGCATCTTCCAGCATGTGGCCTTTCAAAATAAAACATAGGATATTTTCAAAACTAAGTGTTTTCAAAGTAACTATGTGGGTGACGTGGCAAAGTTTTGAACCACATGTTTTGTAAATTGAAACTGAAAGGTCACCTCGATTTTTGCTCTTGATCACGTCATTTGTCTGTATGTGACAGTCTGACTGACAGGTTATGACTGCTCAATACGGCGCACACTCAAGTATTTTTTGGATAAAATTTCTTTTCCTTTATTTAAATGTTACTCTCAAAATCTTTTTATATTATATAAATGTACGAAACAGTTGTTGTTGACAACTGTTCCACAACTTAAAAAGAGGAGAGAGAAATCATAACCCACCACCATACCCTATATATACAACCTCATTCTCACAACCCTATTTTCATGCTTCCATAACTATTCATATTCTCTCAAATCAAATATCTCTCTCCATCTGTCCATCTTCTTTCATAAATCTCCTTCATTTTCTTCTAACAAAATCAATGGCTTCCTTCTGATATTCCTCCACTTCCTCTACCGCCGCCGTACAAAACCCACCGGCTCCTGAACCACAAGTTCAGGAACAAGTTCATACTTATCTTAATTCACCAGTTTTCACTCCTATAAATATCACAAAATCATCCAAAGTGAATTTCTCTGCTTCCCAAATTGTTGTGAAACCCAACAATCATATTGGCACCTCTGAGTTGCCAAAAGATTCTGAAGGATACAAGCCCATGCTGGACTTTATCCATGCTTCTCCTGCCAAATATTGCATCATGGCAGATCCGGGAAAGATATTTGTTCATCTTCTCCGTGAGTTCTGGTGGACTTGTGAATATGATGATGAATCCAAGTCCATCACTGGTACTGTTCGTCAGGGGGCAAAGACGATTACCATTACTCCGGCGTCTCTTCGCCAAACCCTAAGATTTCCCCAAGAGACAAATGAAAACAAGTTTGTAGAGGCTGTTGGTGAAAATGAATGGAAGGAGTGGTTACCTTCCATTGGCTATAATTATAACTTGAAAACTCCTCCAGCAATTCCAAGCAACCCCTTGAAGCAGAATCTTCCCGGGATCTGGAGAGTTTTGTTCACCCATGTAATTCAGTGCATGGGTGGTAATTCTGGATCATATAATCAAGCATCTTCTACCTCGATGCCGATTATTCATGCCCTCGCTGAAGGGAGATTTGTAGACTATGGGAAGCTGATCTTCAATGATTTGAAGAACAAGATCAATATGAACAATAGGTCACATACAGTGCCTTTTGTAAGAATTTTCTCTCTTATCTTCAAGGAGGCACTGGGTGAAGAATATGTGTTACCAAATGCTGCCACAATTCCTATAGCGAAAGTGGGCAACAACATCTACAAGTAGCCCGCTGAGCATCTTGTTGCTTGACTTACCTCACACATGAAAGAGCTACTCTTCTCTCTTAATCCTTCTTTATACCCGAAAGACAGCGACTGGGAGGCAACACTTCTTTCTGATGAAGTGGCTGATACAGTCGCTGTGGACGCTGAAATGCCTTCTGAGGCTGGTTCACTGGTAAACCCCCCAGCGACCTCCAAAGCCTCTAAAAAGACCAAAGCTAAATCCAAGGCAGCGTCCTCAACACAAACTTCTCAATCTTCACCCTCCGCTGACGTCCCAAAACGTAAGCGGAGTGTATCAAAGGGCAAACCCAAGGTTAGGAAGTCCACAGCGCCCATGGACACTAGTACCCAAGCCACCCCATCAGCAGCCTCCCAACAGGCTGTTGACGAGTTAAACGGGAACAGCAGGCAGCCACCTCAAACTTCTGTAGGCGAGGTTGGTGAAGATATTAGGTCACCCCAGCCCACTAGAGGTCAAAGTCCAACTCCTCCCCAAATAATTCCCCTTCTTCTCAATTACCCTCTGAGTCGTTGACAGCAGCCAGATCACAGGTGATGCTAGAGTCAACCCATTCTACGGCCGATGATGTCTTGGTGGAACAACACACTGAGATTGAGGCACCAGGTTCCCTTACCCAAAATATTGCTGCACAAGTCTCGGAAACTGTTAGTGCAGGGACCGAGACAAATACTTTGTTCACTGAAATGGAGGTTGATGATGAAGATCTGGGCAGCGAGTTTGATCTCCAAGATCATGATGCTGAAATTAGACTCGCTGCCGCAGAAGAAAGTGAAGATGAGGCTTTTGTAAGTGGTTTCTTAGATGAAGATTTGGGATATGTGCTGATCTCCTCTCCT
>CM067171.1:40708011-40737468 GCA_034093135.1 Erigeron breviscapus | reverse complement strand
TTCTAAAAATTTTCGCCAAAACCGCGTCGATAACGGATGAAAATTGGCCTAAAATTTTTTTAACGCTATCAAATTTTAAATCTTCATGAATTATCCCTTTTTAAGATCCTGGGCAAAAATTATTTTTCCCGCCAAAAGACTCTTTTTTTTTTTTTTTTTATTGGAATTGGAATTGGAACGATCTTGTGAAGATCAGGAAATGAAACGATCTTGAGTTAATCAGGAAATGAAACGATCTTGTGATAGATAGAAAATGAAAAGATCTTGAGAAACAGGAAATGAAACGATCTTGTGAAGATCGTCTTAACTTCAAAAGAAATGAGACGATCTTGTTGAAGATCGTCTTGGTTTCAGAATAATGAGACGATCTTGGTGAAGATCGTCTTGGAACCTTTTGTGAAAATTTGGTTAAGTATGAGAAATGAAACGGTCTTGAAAAACTGGGACGATCTTGATTGAAGATCGTCTTGGAAATTTTGGTGAAATTTGGCTAAGTATGAGAAATGAAACGGTCTTGAAAAACTGGGACGATCTTGATTGAAGATCGTCTTGGAAATTTTGGTGAAATTTGGCTAAGTATGAAAAGTGAAACAATCAGGAAATGAGACGGTCTTGAATTGAAGATCGTCTTAACTTCAAAAGAAATGAGACGATCTTGTTGAAGATCGTCTTGGTTTCAGAATAATGAGACGATCTTGGTGAAGATCGTCTTGTTTTCTTTTCAAGAATTTGTATTGACCAAACCAATCCTTCTGGATTAGTTAGCCAAAAACAAATACTTCTCAACTCAACCACTTGTCAAGACGATCTTGAGGAGATCGTCCTACAAGCCACTAAGCACAAAGTATGGGAAATTGGTTTTTCAAGCCTGAGATGATCTTGAGAAGATCGTTCTAGATCAAAAATACTACTGGAGATCGTATCAATACAAAATCAGGAACAAGATCGTCCTGAAGTCATCTTCTCCATCATGAACATGAACAGCAGCAGTTTTCTCCATTAACGACATAGCAAAGCTTCAATAACTTTCGATTTACTAGGAGTTAGATCACGAATTCACTTGCAAACTGTTTGTTTTCACCTTAGCAACACACCGATTAACAAAATTCAACACAAAACATAACAGATTCAAAACCCAAAAATCGCGCCAAAATCAAAAAATTCAATCTCGAGATTTAGATCGAATTGGAACTTGAAACTTGACAGGATTATGTTTACAACTATCACGAATCTATTGGTGAACAAATAACTGTGATTTTATGTGATTTGAGAGTGTGAATTTTGATGAACAGTGAAAACGATTTTGAATAAAAAAATTCAAAAATTGAATGAAAATTGCAGCAAATCGAGCTATGGATCGTTCAGATTAACTGATTTTGCTCTGATACCAATTGTTAAGTAGAAATTTGAGCTTGATTTGTGCAAAAATGGAGTTAGTGTGTGAAAAGGTGTAGTGTGTGTTTTGGAGGTTGAAGATGAAGATCAGAGAGAATTGAGGTTGAATTGTTGTGATTAATTAAGGAAATGGGGGAAAAGCTTACAATTTTGGGTATGGAAAGGAGTATTTATACACTTGACTAACTTTCACTAATACTCCTTCCATTATTAAAATAATTACATTTTAACACCATTTTTGGATTTCTAACAAACATTCATATTAATACCCAGCCCATCATCAAATCATACCCAGAAAATTTTAAACACATGCAGAATGAGGCATAAACTCATATGAACAATAACCATAAGACCTAATCATGCAACTAAAACATCAAAAATACACAATCAATCATCATAAAATACATAAAAATCATAACAGTTCATTCAAGCATTTTATCAAACAGTTGGAGGGCAAAATTTGAACAAGAGTTATTACCTCAAAACTGTTGATATAATCGAAAGAAATGATGAAATTTAGCAGAAACTCGATCACTAGAATGAATCCTCTTTGATTATTATTAAAAAGATGAAAATTATTGATTGATTGATGTAAAGTTTGATCGGGTTTTGAGAGAAAAAATGATATTTGTTGGTTTGAATTTCAAAGTGAATAAAATGGACCGCCCATTTTTCTTTTAAACTCAAATTCGGGTCGCGGGTTTGGGTTTGACCCGCGTGTCAACCCGAGTTCTAAACTGGTTTTGGGCTTATCATTTCAGATGGGTTCTGGTTTTGGGCTTAACATTTTAGATGGGTTCAATTTGGTTTTGGGCTTTAAACACATAAAAAAAATTAAACAAATGAAATAATAATAAAAAATTAAAAACAACTTTAAGAAAAGAAAAAAAAATTTAAAAACAGATTTAGAAAATAAAAAAATTAAAGAAAAATCTTTTTATCATTTTTAAAATTTATAATTTTGTATTTGGTTTTTCAATTTTAAAATAAACACTCATAACAACAAAAAAACTTAAAAAAATATTACACATACTAGAAAAATAAACAAACAAATATTTTCATGCATTGCACACTCCCCCTCAAATTAAGCATATATTACAATACTAAATTTACAAACTCCCCCTAAAATCATGCATTCTACCCTTTTTCTCCCCCTCAAACATTGCATGTAATAACAAGTAAAACACATCAATGTTTGAAACAGAAAATGAACATAGTATACATGTCATGAAAGCATTTAAGTTTGTAAATCTAGCATTCCCAACTTGGTTTTAAGAAAGTTAAACCTGTTTTCGTCCAGAGGTTTGGTGAAAAGATCAGCAAGTTGGTAGTCTGTTGGGACAAAATAGAGTTCGATGTTACCTTTCTCGACATGATCTTTAAGAAAATGGTACCGAACATCTATGTGCTTGGTCTTTGTGTGCTGTACAGGATTGCAAGAAATAGCAATAGCACTCTTTGAGTCACAGTAGATGGGAATTCTGTTGAACTGAAATCCATAATCAGTCAACTGAGTCTTCATCCAAAGAACTTGTGAACAACAGCATGCTGCAGCAACATATTCAGCTTCTGCAGTAGATGTAGATACACAATTCTGTTTCTTTGAAGACCAACTGACCAATCTATCCCCTAGAAACTGTACACTCCCAGAAGTACTCTTTCGATCAAGCTTACAACCTGCATGGTCAGCATCCGAATATGCAATTAATTGAAACCCGGTATCCCTTGGATACCAGAGACCAAGGTTCACTGTGCCTTTCAGGTATCGGAAGATTCGTTTAACGGCCTGGAAATGACTTTCCTTGGGATTGGCCTGGTACCTGGCACACATGCATGTGGCGAACATAATATCTGGGCGACTTGCAGTCAAGTACATGAGTGATCCTATCATACTGCGATATTTCTTTTGATCAAAAGTTTTTCCATTTAAATCAACATTGATCTTTGTTCGAGCTTCCATGGGTGTACCAATTGTTTGACAATCCATCATATCAAACTTTTTCAACATGTCAAGAATGTACTTTGTTTGACAAATAAATGTGCCATTTGACAATTGTTTGACTTGAATACCAAGGAAAAAGTTTAATTCACCCATCATGCTCATTTCAAATTTCTTGATCATTAAAGCTGAAAAATTCTTGCAGTATTTAGGATTTGTAGACCCAAAAATTATGTCGTCAACATAAATCTGGATTAGAATGATGTCACTCCCTTGTCGTTTGATAAACAAAGTAGTGTCAATCGAACCTTTGTTAAAACCAGATTTCACAAGATAAGAGGATAGAGCATCATACCATGCACGAGGGGCTTGTTTTAGACCATATAACGCCTTATCTAACCTGTAAACATAGTCCGGATGTTTGGAATTCACAAAACCTTCTGGTTGTTCAACATACACTTCTTCTTTGAGAATTCCATTCAAGAAGGCAGTTTTGACATCCATTTGGTAGACTGTGAAGTTCTTGTAGGCAGCATAGGCAAGAAACATCCGAATAGCCTCAATTCGTGCAACTGGTGCGAATGTCTCATCGTAATCAATTCCATCTTGTTGACAATATCCCTTTGCAACCAATCGTGCTTTGTTACGTACAACAACTCCAGTTTCATCCTTTTTGTTCTTGAAGATCCATTTGGTTTTAATTGGTTCCTTGTTCTTGTAAGGATTGGGAACCAATTTCCACACCTCAAGACGTTCGAACTAATTAAGTTCTTCTTGCATTGCTTTCACCCAATCTGGACAACTTAGAGCTTCATTCACTGTCTTTGGTTCAACAATACTCAGAAAATTCACAAACAGACATTCATTCGCGGATGCGGATCTTGTCTGAACTCCAGTTGTTGGATTACCAATGACTTGAGAAATTAGATGAGCTCTTGTCCATTTGGTTGTGTGAGGAATTGGATCAAGTGGATCACCAGATTCTTCAGAATCAATAAAATCAGGAGAATGTTGTTCTGTTAATTGTTCAAACGAAGTAGCAATTGGTTCAACAAAGTCGTCATGATCATAAACTTCAGGATTGGTTGAAAGATTTGTCACTTGAGAGATATTATGAGGTTGAGTATGCAACTTTGAAGTATCGGTAGGTGGAGGAGAATCAGATGATGAATTAACATCTGATGATTGTGATGGTGAAGACTCATTTGGATCCATCTCTTTTGAATTTGAACTGGATGGTTCATTTTCATTTACTTCAGATTCAGGAACTTTCTTCGGCACTTGGAAAAATTCTTCAAACAAGATATCCAAATCTTGTGTTGTTGGAGTAGAGAATGATGATTTGACATTTGAAGCAGTCTTTGTTGCGGAAGATTGTGGACTTTGAAGTTCGGGTCTTGAACTATTTTGTTCAAGAACCATTCCCGAGAGTTCATCAAATCTAACATTCATACTCTCTTCGATTCTCTTGGTTCTTCAAAATTCACACATCAAATCTCATAAAATCACAGTTGTTTGTTCATCAATAGATTCGTGGCTATTGATAACATAATCCTGTCAATTTTCAAGTTCCAATTCAATCTAAATCTCGAGATTGAATTTTGAGTTTTGGCGCGTAATTTCAGGGATTTGAATCTGTTGTGTTTTGTGTTGAATTTTGTTCATAATCGTGTTGCGGACGTGAATTAAAACAGTTTGGAAGTGGTTTCGTGATCTAACTCCCTGTAATTCATAAGAAATCAAAGTTTTAAAAAGTTGATAATGGAGTTTTTCTGGAAATGTGTTCAGATGAAGAAGATAACCAAGACGATCTGCCTAAGATCGTTTCATTTTCCATACTTAACCAAATTTTCATCAAGACTTCAAAGACGATCTTCATCTAAACCGTTTCATTTTCATACTTAGCCAAATTTCACCAAAAATTTTCAAGACGATCTTCATCTAAACCGTTTCATTTTCATACTTAGCCAAATTTCACCAAAAATTTTCAAGACGATCTTCATCTAAACCGTTTCATTTTCATACTTAGCCAAATTTCACCAAAAATTTTCAAGACGATCTTCATCTAAACCGTTTCATTTTCATACTTAGCCAAATTTCACCAAAAATTTTCAAGACGATCTTCATCTAAACCGTTTCATTTTCATACTTAGCCAAATTTCACCAAAAATTTTCAAGACGATCTTCATCTAAACCGTTTCATTTTCATACTTAGCCAAATTTCACCAAAAATTTTCAAGACGATCTTCATCTAAACCGTTTCATTTTCATACTTAGCCAAATTTCACCAAAAATTTTCAAGACGATCTTCATCTAAACCGTTTCATTTTCATACTTAGCCAAATTTCACCAAAAATTTTCAAGACGATCTTCATCTAAACCGTTTCATTTTCATACTTAGCCAAATTTCACCAAAAATTTTCAAGACGATCTTCATCTAAACCGTTTCATTTTCATACTTAGCCAAATTTCACCAAAAATTTTCAAGACGATCTTCATCTAAACCGTTTCATTTTCATACTTAGCCAAATTTCACCAAAAATTTTCAAGACGATCTTCAACAAGATCGTTTTAGCTAAGAGTGTGTTGTGGAAGTGTTGATTCTGGCTAATTAATCCAAAAGGATTGGTTTGGTCGTTTCATACACTTAAAGGTTTTTGAGAAAGACAACAAGACGATCTTCATACCAAGATCGTCTCATTGTTTCCAAGAATGTTTCATACTCTATTCAATCAAGATCGTTTCATTCTCTATTCAATCAAGATCGTTTCATTCTCTATTCAATCAAGATCGTTTCATTTCTATTCAATCAAGATCGTTTCACCTAAGACGATCTTCATCTAAACCGTTTCATTTTCATACTTAGCCAAATTTCACCAAAAATTTTCAAGACGATCTTCAAACAAGATCGTCCCAGTTTTCAAGACCGTTTCATTTTCCATACTTAACCAAATTTTCATCAAGACTTCAAAGACGATCTTCTCAAGACCGTTTCACATTTTGTTCTTCAAGATCGTTTCACTGTCTTATACTTAACCAAATTTTCATCAAGAGTTCCAAGACGATCTTCATCTAAACCGTTTCATTTTCATACTTAGCCAAATTTCACCAAAAATTTTCAAGACGATCTTTAACAAGATCGTTTCATTCTCTATTCAATCAAGATCGTTTCATTCTCTATTCAATCAAGATCGTTTCATTCTCTATTCAATCAAGATCGTTTCATTCTCTATTCAATCAAGATCGTTTCATTCACTACTTAAATCAAGATCGTTTCATATCATAACCTTACCAAGATCGTTTCATTTTCCAATTTTAAATTCAATTCAAATTTTTCAAATCTTCTTGAAGAACACTCAAAATTACTTTTTGAACATGATACTATTAAACAAGACTTTCAAGCATACAAAGACAAAATGTTGGTTAAAGAATGTGAGATGAATGTCACTCCTGATTCTAAATTATTACAAAGATGTCAAAATCTTGAAAAACAAGTTGAGGAATTTAAAAAGAATATACTTTTCTATCAAGAAAAGCTATATAAAGTTGAACAAAATCCTCTCTTGAATTTCACTGCCTATTCAACAAGATCGTTTCAATTTCTTTGATTGATCAAGATCGTTTCAGTTACTTGGTTAATCAAGATCGTTTCATTCACTACTTAAATCAAGATCGTTTCATATCATAACCTTACCAAGATCGTTTCATTTTCCAATTTTAAATTCAATTCAAATTTTTCAAATCTTCTTGAAGAACACTCAAAATTACTTTTTGAACATGATACTATTAAACAAGACTTTCAAGCATACAAAGACAAAATGTTGGTTAAAGAATGTGAGATGAATGTCACTCCTGATTCTAAATTATTACAAAGATGTCAAAACCTTGAGAAGACCATTCATGATCTTGAAAAAGCCAATCAAGATCTTGAAATTCAAAAGACCAATGAATGGCTTCGGGCAAATGCGAGACAAATGGACGTTGATATTCTCAATAAGAAGCTCCAAGAAGCCAAACCAAACAATGTTGAACTCGAAAGGAAGATTTCTGATTTAAATCATAATTGTTTTCTTAAAGGCATTGAAATTGAGAATCTTGAAAAACAAGTTGAGGAATTTAAAAAGAATATACTTTTCTATCAAGAAAAGCTATATAAAGTTGAACAAAATCCTCTCTTGAATTTCACTGCCTATTTCAACAAGTCAAAAATTGACAAAACAGAACTTCTTCTCGGGTTGGGATTTGAGAATATCACACCATTAAAAAGGCAAATGGTGGTTGTTTCTTCGTCAGATGAGGAGGGAGATGATGTGATGGCTACAAGAGATGGTGTATCAGACGAACTATATCAAGCTCTTGCCGCAGTAACTAAGCATTTCAAGAAGAGATTCTACAAAGCGAGGCCAACAAACAACAATCTCCGCACTTCTTCAACAAGTGCATTTCCAAAGAAGGAACACTATCATCCAAGGAGCAATGATCAAAGTGAAGCTACTGGTTCAAGATATGGTGATAAGAAGGAAGCATATGAGAAACAAGCAGTTGAAAAGGGGAAGACATCAGACAAACGGTGCTACAATTGTGGAATTCCTGGACATTTTGCTGTTGATTGCAAACAACCCAAGAAGCGGAACTATGAGTACTACAAACAGAAGATGCTATTAGCCAAACAAGTTGAAGCAGGACATGCATTGCTTGCTGAAGATGACAAATGGCTATTGCTCACTGATGATGAAGATCAAGATCTCTCCGCTAATGTTTGCTACATGGCGAGATTGGCCAAGAACAAAGTCCTTGAAGCAGAAAGCACTGATGATGAGTACCCAGATGATGAGGTAAATCTCGACTCTACTTTTTCTTTGATTAAGGACAAAGAGTCTTGTAGATTAGCTTTATCTAAATTAACAAATCATATCAGTTCTTTAGCCAACAACAACAAAAAGTTGAAAAATAGTATTGCATTTTCAAAAAGTGAATTTTCAAATCTTCTTGAAGAACACTCAAAATTACTTTTTGAACATGATACTATTAAACAAGACTTTCAAGCATACAAAGACAAAATGTTGGTTAAAGAATGTGAGATGAATGTCACTCCTGATTCTAAATTATTACAAAGATGTCAAAACCTTGAGAAGACCATTCATGATCTTGAAAAAGCCAATCAAGATCTTGAAATTCAAAAGACCAATGAATGGCTTCGGGCAAATGCGAGACAAATGGACGTTGATATTCTCAATAAGAAGCTCCAAGAAGCCAAACCAAACAATGTTGAACTCGAAAGGAAGATTTCTGATTTAAATCATAATTGTTTTCTTAAAGGCATTGAAATTGAGAATCTTGAAAAACAAGTTGAGGAATTTAAAAAGAATATACTTTTCTATCAAGAAAAGCTATATAAAGTTGAACAAAATCCTCTCTTGAATTTCACTGCCTATTTCAACAAGTCAAAAATTGACAAAACAGAACTTCTTCTCGGGTTGGGATTTGAGAATATCACACCATTAAAAAGGCAAATGGTGGTTGTTTCTTCGTCAGATGAGGAGGGAGATGATGTGATGGCTACAAGAGATGGTGTATCAGACGAACTATATCAAGCTCTTGCCGCAGTAACTAAGCATTTCAAGAAGAGATTCTACAAAGCGAGGCCAACAAACAACAATCTCCGCACTTCTTCAACAAGTGCATTTCCAAAGAAGGAACACTATCATCCAAGGAGCAATGATCAAAGTGAAGCTACTGGTTCAAGATATGGTGATAAGAAGGAAGCATATGAGAAACAAGCAGTTGAAAAGGGGAAGACATCAGACAAACGGTGCTACAATTGTGGAATTCCTGGACATTTTGCTGTTGATTGCAAACAACCCAAGAAGCGGAACTATGAGTACTACAAACAGAAGATGCTATTAGCCAAACAAGTTGAAGCAGGACATGCATTGCTTGCTGAAGATGACAAATGGCTATTGCTCACTGATGATGAAGATCAAGATCTCTCCGCTAATGTTTGCTACATGGCGAGATTGGCCAAGAACAAAGTCCTTGAAGCAGAAAGCACTGATGATGAGTACCCAGATGATGAGGTAAATCTCGACTCTACTTTTTCTTTGATTAAGGACAAAGAGTCTTGTAGATTAGCTTTATCTAAATTAACAAATCATATCAGTTCTTTAGCCAACAACAACAAAAAGTTGAAAAATAGTATTGCATTTTCAAAAAGTGAATTTTCAAATCTTCTTGAAGAACACTCAAAATTACTTTTTGAACATGATACTATTAAACAAGACTTTCAAGCATACAAAGACAAAATGTTGGTTAAAGAATGTGAGATGAATGTCACTCCTGATTCTAAATTATTACAAAGATGTCAAAACCTTGAGAAGACCATTCATGATCTTGAAAAAGCCAATCAAGATCTTGAAATTCAAAAGACCAATGAATGGCTTCGGGCAAATGCGAGACAAATGGACGTTGATATTCTCAATAAGAAGCTCCAAGAAGCCAAACCAAACAATGTTGAACTCGAAAGGAAGATTTCTGATTTAAATCATAATTGTTTTCTTAAAGGCATTGAAATTGAGAATCTTGAAAAACAAGTTGAGGAATTTAAAAAGAATATACTTTTCTATCAAGAAAAGCTATATAAAGTTGAACAAAATCCTCTCTTGAATTTCACTGCCTATTTCAACAAGTCAAAAATTGACAAAACAGAACTTCTTCTCGGGTTGGGATTTGAGAATATCACACCATTAAAAAAGGCCAAAGAGGAAATCGAACCCCTGTATGATGAAAAATTTCTTCGCCTTGGTATGATACAACAATTTATTCGTCCATTGGATGACGAATTTGAGACTGATGAAGTTGAGAGAATACCTAATCAAGATTTTTTGGTTAATTATGATGCAATCAATGATTCATACAAAACAAAACAATCTTCAATTTTCAAATTGGAAGAAATTGAATCAAATTTTCAAAACCAAGAATCTGTTGGTACTTCACCTAAATCAACTAAAATGTATTTTCCAACCACATTTTTGGAAAAGCAAATAGAAGATTTACAACAAAAGGTGGAATCTCAAAAACCATCGTCCAAAGCTCCAACTTCATATTACTCAAAGAAACGAGTTAAGACCAAACTCGTCAAGACTGAACCAAAGACCATTGCTACACCTGTGAAACATGTCAAAAAGGAACAAGCTGAAACCCCACACACAACAAAGTACACCAAAGTGAAACTTCCGAAAGACTATCCTAATGCTTCTAAATCTAGCTCTCAATCTAGCTTTAAACCTAAGGTGTCTAAGTCTAGCTCAAATTTGCTAACTAAGGATGCATCTAATGGTTCAACTAGATATAGGGATAGATATGGATGGTTTTCTCATGATAAACCAAAGAAGCAAGAAGTTTCCTCACCACCAAAAGATTCCAAAAAGATGAAAGTTTTTAAAACTCCTCGTTCTAATCTTTGTAGCTTCAATTCAACAGGTGGAAAGAGCTTAAGTAGTGATGCTAAATGGGTTGCTAAGTCATTAGTACCTAAGATCACTAGTAATCAGAAAGAGGTTGAGAAAAAGAAGAAAAGAAGGAGGAGAAAAGCTGTTAATCGGTGGAAAGGTGTTCCTGTTAAACAAAACAATTCTGATTTGTCAATTGGAAAAATTGAATCAAATTTTCAAATAAATCTAAAATTAATCAATCTCCATTGAAATTTTCTTTTTCAAAAGATTTCACGAAGGTTGATTTTGATAAATTCATGGAGGGAGAATATATTTTTGATTCAGAAACTGAGAAAAAGATTGAATCTACCAAAATCAAAATGGAATCTCAAAAACCATCGTCCAAAGCTCCAACTTCATATTACTCAAAGAAACGAGTTAAGACCAAACTCGTCAAGACTGAACCAAAGACCATTGCTACACCTGTGAAACATGTCAAAAAGGAACAAGCTGAAACCCCACACACAACAAAGTACACCAAAGTGAAACTTCCGAAAGACTATCCTAATGCTTCTAAATCTAGCTCTCAATCTAGCTTTAAACCTAAGGTGTCTAAGTCTAGCTCAAATTTGCTAACTAAGGATGCATCTAATGGTTCAACTAGATATAGGGATAGATATGGATGGTTTTCTCATGATAAACCAAAGAAGCAAGAAGTTTCCTCACCACCAAAAGATTCCAAAAAGATGAAAGTTTTTAAAACTCCTCGTTCTAATCTTTGTAGCTTCAATTCAACAGGTGGAAAGAGCTTAAGTAGTGATGCTAAATGGGTTGCTAAGTCATTAGTACCTAAGATCACTAGTAATCAGAAAGAGGTTGAGAAAAAGAAGAAAAGAAGGAGGAGAAAAGCTGTTAATCGGTGGAAAGGTGTTCCTGTTAAACAAAACAATTCTGATTTGTTAATAAATGTTGAATGTGCCAAGGCAAGGCCTTGTGAGCTTGTAAACAATTTTAATTCCTGTGTGATGGATATGAATGCTTGTAGACATGTTACTTTTAATTCTTGTGTGAATGTTCGTACATTTTATTCAAATATGTTTGTTGATAATATGCTTGCTGATGCTTATGTTGATTCAATAACATGTTTGAATGCGCATCCTAAGTTATATACCCTGCCTGTTTTATCTAACCAAAAAGGACCCGTTTTCAAGTGGGTACCTAAAAACGGTTAAATTTCTTTGATTGCAGGAAATAACCATCTGTGTTTGGATACTCGATTCCGGGTGTTCGAAGCACATGACTGGAAATAAATCTTTGCTGAAGAATTTTGTTGAAAGATTCATGGGAACTGTTCGCTTTGGAAACAACAATTTCGCTCCTATCTTAGGTTATGGGGACATTGAACGAAATGGGATTATAATCAAGAAAGTTCACTATGTTGAAGGTTTAAGTCACAACTTGTTCAGTGTTGGACAATTCTGTGATAACAATCTTCAAGTTCTTTTTCGAAAATCTCTTTGCAAAGTCCAAACCTTAGATGGAGTTGATATTCTTTGTGGCGATCGTGACGATAACCTTTTTACCGTCAATCTCGATGATAACCAACCAACCGATAATATTTGTCTCATTTCAAAGGCTACCTCGAAGAATTCTTGGTTATGGCATAGAAGGCTCTCTCATCTGAATTTCCAAACAATCAATACTTTAGTCAATAAGCATCTTGTTGAAGGCTTACCTGACTATAAGTATGAAAGTGAGCATGTCTGTCCTTCTTGTGCTGTTGGGAAAATTAAGAGAGTTTCTCATAAACCGAAGAAATCTCCAAATTCTTTAGCACCTCTTCATTTGCTTCACATGGATCTTTGTGGGCCAATGAAAGTACAAAGCCGAAATGGGAAGAAATACATCCTGGTTATTGTTGATGATTATTCAAGATATACTTGGGTTAAGTTCCTAGCATCCAAAGATGAAACAACTCAGATGTTGATAGATTTCATCACCATTACTCAAGTAAATCTTCAACTTCCAGTTCGTTACATCCGTTCGGATAACGGTACTGAATTCAAGAATGCTGTTTTTGATGAATTCTGCAAATCCAAAGGTATTACTCATCAATTCTCAGCATAATTCAAAACCGGTTCATGATCAAGAACCTCAAATCATCGTTGAACCAATTCCAAACAATGAACCTCTTCATAACCACGATCCAGTTCCTAACAACACTCATGAATCAGCATCAAGTTCTTCTGAGCAAAGATCATCTTCAAATAATTCTATTCTATCATCCTCTCCTGAGAATCCTTCTCAAGTGAATGTTCAAGAACAACCTTCTCAATTCACTCAGACAACCAATCCCCTGAACACTCCAAATGTGTATGTACCACTTGACTTTGATCATCCAGCATATGAGGAAAGAGTTATACCCAGTTATGACTCTATCTCTCAACAAAACTCAAGTTTCAATGATGATGATGTTGATCTTCAAGAACAAGATCCGCTTTCTCATGCTCACAAGTGGACACGTATGCAGAAAGACCATCCTACTGATCAGATAATTGGAGATCCACAAGCAGGAGTAACTACTCGTACCTCAGTAAATGAGTGTCTTGTTGCACTTTCTCTTAGCAATATTGAACCCAAAACGGTATCTGAAGCACTTCAAGATCCAGAGTGGGTTAAGGCAATGCAAGATGAACTCGCTCAATTTGAAAGACTGAAGGTATGGAGGTTAGTTCCAAATCCTAGAAAAGCTGATCCAATCGGAACGAAGTGGATATTCAAAAACAAAAAGGATGAGAATGGAGTGGTAGTAAGGAATAAAGCTCGACTTGTTGCAAAGGGTTATTGCCAACAACCTGGTGTTGATTTCGACGAAACTTTTGCTCCAGTAGCAAGAATGGAGGCCATTCGAATTTTCTTAGCTTATGCCGCATTCCGAAACTTCACTGTGTTTCAAATGGATGTGAAAACTGCTTTTCTGAATGGTGACCTCAAAGAAGAAGTCTACGTTGATCAACCTGAAGGTTTTGTTGATCCTCAAAGACCAAACCATGTCTACAGGTTAGACAAGGCTCTCTATGGTCTTAAGCAAGCACCCCGAGCATGGTATGATTCCTTAACTACTTTCTTACTTAAAGGTGGATTTACCAAAGGCATAATTGACCCTACCCTGTTCATTCGCAAACAAGGTAAGCATGTTCTACTAGTTCAAATATATGTTGATGACATTATATTTGGGTCGACCAGTCAAACATTTTGCCGAAACTTTTCATCTCTAATGGTCAATCATTTTGAAATGAGCATGATTGGGGAAATGAATTACTTTTTGGGTCTTCAAATCAAACAATTACCAACTGGTATTTTTATATCACAAGGTAAATACATAAATGACATGTTGAAAAAGTTTGATATGACTTCATGTTCTTCAATTTCTACCCCAATGGCTGCTCGAACAACCATTAATACTGATACAAATGGGAAACCATTTGACCAAAAGAGATATAGAAGTATGATTGGTTCATTGTTGTACCTAACAGCATCTCGCCCAGATATAATGTTTGCAACATGTATGTGTGCTAGATATCAAGCTGCTCCAACTGATTTACATTATCAAGCTGTGAAACGAATCTTTCGTTATCTGAAGGGTACACCCGATTTAGGTCTCTGGTATCCAAGGGATACTGGATTCAATCTAACTGCTTATTCAGATGCAGATCATGCAGGTTGTAAACTTGATCGCAAGAGCACTTCCGGTACTTTACAATTTTTAGGAGATAAAATTGTGAGTTGGTCTTCCAAGAAACAGAATTGTGTTTCACTATCAACGGCTGAAGCAGAATATGTGGCTGCAGCTAGTTGTTGTGCTCAAGTTTTATGGATGAAGACACAACTGACTGATTATGGTCTGACATATGATCATATTCCTATCTATTGTGATTCTCAGAGTGCCATTGCAATTGCAGTCAACTCAGTAAACCACTCTCGATCAAAGCATATTGATGTTAGATATCATTTTCTCAAAGATCATATTGAGAAAGGTGACATCGAACTCTACTTTGTGGGAACTGAATTTCAACTTGCAGATTTGTTCACAAAACCGTTGGACGAAAAGAGGTTTAATTTTCTGATCTCCAAGCTTGGTATGTTAAATCTTAAACCTTAATTCTTTTGAAGGAATTCTTGAAACATTTCAGAAAACAAAATACAAAATTGAAAAAAAAAAAAAAAAAAAAAAAAAAAAAAAAAAAAAAAAAAAAAAAAAAAAAAAAAAAAAAAAAAAAAAAAAAAAAAAAAAAAAAAAAAAAAAAAAAAAAAAAAAAAAAAAAAAAAAAAAAAAAAAAAAAAAAAAAAAAAAAAAAAAAAAAAAAAAAAAAAAAAAAAAAAAAAAAAAAAAAAAAAAAAAAAAAAAAAAAAAAAAAAAAAAAAAAAAAAAAAAAAAAAAAAAAAAAAAAAAAAAAAAAAAAAAAAAAAAAAAAAAAAAAAAAAAAAAAAAAAAAAAAAAAAAAAAAAAAAAAAAAAAAAAAAAAAAAAAAAAAAAAAAAAAAAAAAAAAAAAAAAAAAAAAAAAAAAAAAAAAAAAAAAAAAAAAAAAAAAAAAAAAAAAAAAAAAAAAAAAAAAAAAAAAAAAAAAAAAAAAAAAAAAAAAAAAAAAAAAAAAAAAAAAAAAAAAAAAAAAAAAAAAAAAAAAAAAAAAAAAAAAAAAAAAAAAAAAAAAAAAAAAAAAAAAAAAAAAAAAAAAAAAAAAAAAAAAAAAAAAAAAAAAAAAAAAAAAAAAAAAAAAAAAAAAAAAAAAAAAAAAAAAAAAAAAAAAAAAAAAAAAAAAAAAAAAAAAAAAAAAAAAAAAAAAAAAAAAAAAAAAAAAAAAAAAAAAAAAAAAAAAAAAAAAAAAAAAAAAAAAAAAAAAAAAAAAAAAAAAAAAAAAAAAAAAAAAAAAAAAAAAAAAAAAAAAAAAAAAAAAAAAAAAAAAAAAAAAAAAAAAAAAAAAAAAAAAAAAAAAAAAAAAAAAAAAAAAAAAAAAAAAAAAAAAAAAAAAAAAAAAAAAAAAAAAAAAAAAAAAAAAAAAAAAAAAAAAAAAAAAAAAAAAAAAAAAAAAAAAAAAAAAAAAAAAAAAAAAAAAAAAAAAAAAAAAAAAAAAAAAAAAAAAAAAAAAAAAAAAAAAAAAAAAAAAAAAAAAAAAAAAAAAAAAAAAAAAAAAAAAAAAAAAAAAAAAAAAAAAAAAAAAAAAAAAAAAAAAAAAAAAAAAAAAAAAAAAAAAAAAAAAAAAAAAAAAAAAAAAAAAAAAAAAAAAAAAAAAAAAAAAAAAAAAAAAAAAAAAAAAAAAAAAAAAAAAAAAAAAAAAAAAAAAAAAAAAAAAAAAAAAAAAAAAAAAAAAAAAAAAAAAAAAAAAAAAAAAAAAAAAAAAAAAAAAAAAAAAAAAAAAAAAAAAAAAAAAAAAAAAAAAAAAAAAAAAAAAAAAAAAAAAAAAAAAAAAAAAAAAAAAAAAAAAAAAAAAAAAAAAAAAAAAAAAAAAAAAAAAAAAAAAAAAAAAAAAAAAAAAAAAAAAAAAAAAAAAAAAAAAAAAAAAAAAAAAAAAAAAAAAAAAAAAAAAAAAAAAAAAAAAAAAAAAAAAAAAAAAAAAAGTTGAAGCAAAACTTTGTGTTTCTTTTTGATTTCGCAAAAACAATTTTTGCTCCACCTTTCTATGAAAACCATTTTTTGATATATTCTTGCATAGATTAAGGAGGAGTTTGTGATTTCAAAAATTCTCAAACTTCAAATGTGTTTCAAACCTTTTCATTCACACATTTGATGTTTTTTCATTGATTTTTAATCAAATGGAGTTCGGTGATTAGTTTGCACAATGAGCGATAGGTATTTCTCAAAATTTACTCCATGAATTTCATCATCGCCGATGAGTTCTAACCCCGGAGTATTCACTTCTTTCATTAGATAGTGAGGGTATTTTGAGTGATGTTGATTTCGTGCAACTAGAATGGAGGGAGTAAAGTCGAAAAGTGAGAGGTTAAGGTGATTTGTTGTGAGAAAAGGGATAAAAGAAATGATACCCTTCCCAAAATTCTCAAAAGCCGGGTAAAACACGTTTCTATCAGATGTCATTTGTTGATATCTTGATATTGAAGAAGTCTTCATGGACCCAGTGAAGCAATGCACATCTTTACCTAACCACTCAAGTGTTTCTTAACAAATACTTGTTTTATTCTCACGGAGATTTTCACACTTCTATTGACTCTTCTTTTGGAAGATGTTGATATTGAAAAAGGGCGACATTCTGCTCCAGTCCCCGACTTCATTTGATCACGATGTGTCTAGAGCTAATTTGATTGATCATTGATTTGATCATCTTTCATTCTTTTAGGACACACTAGCGTCATATCTTTGTGATATAATTGCTTATCTTTGTGATATAGCCGGAACATTCGTAGTGATATCTGCAATGATATTCCACGATGATCGAATGGAAATCCTACCAATGCTAACATCTTTCCAACGTTGAACGTAGGTCTCATAATTACATTTATGTGATTATTGAGCTAACGAGAAGTCTAAGTGACCTCGGTTTTCCCTAAAAGTCTTTAAGGATAAAATTGTGGTTATCAAATGCTTCGGTAGTGTTAACCGTGATTTATATTCTTTGAAGCAATCTAGTGGTTGAAAAGCCGCAGACCGAACTATGTTAGAGACTTGTTTTGTGCATATCTCAATGATACATAGGAAATCCGAAAAATGTTATACATTTCTATCGGTCATTTCATTAATCCTTTTGATTTTTGAACATGCAAACGGATCATTCTTATCCGGTTTCATTTCTCTTCACACAAACACAGAAACTACCAACACCATGATATAATGTTTGTCCCAACAACTTCAATCTTACATTTTAGTCACCCATAGGATTTCTTGGGTTGGGCTACTAGTTTAGGTTGATGTTTTGATGGTTGACATTTCTCCATGTCTTCTTATTCCTTGTGACACTTAATCAATCACATTTGTGCATAATGACATTGATTCCCAATTTTGTCATTATGAGGGGGAGAAAATATTATGATTGATTCATAGTCTTTGTCATCTGAGCTTTTGCTTCGGAAATGAATTTGGTATTATCTTCAAATGATACCATCTTTCTATCCTTTTCAAGGCATAATTAGTGATAGAAATGGAATGAGAGTCTATGTTGAGAAATTTTTATTTGGGTGTTTTCAAATGGGAAAAGGCTTATCAAAGTTTGTGTATAGGGAGAGAAAATTGTTCATTCAAGACAATTCAACAATTCAAAGATGCTCCAAAAGATGTATACTCATGGATTGAGGGGGAGCATGATTAATTCATAAGAATTTCATCTTAAACTTCATTCAATTGCTAACTCTCCAAAGTGTTCGAGTTGATGTGACAAAGATCAAAGCTTCAAAAAGGTTGAAAGATTTGTGAGAAGATTCAAGTCAAAGAAGTAAAGCTTCAAACGAGTCTTCATCAAACTCACTTCATTCAAGATCTTCAAGTCATACAACAACATTTTATCAAGAAACTCCAATGCATAAATCAAGGGGGAGAGTTCATATTCATGAAACTTCATTTCAAGAAGATGAGATTCGTTCAAGAATTAAAACTGAAGAATCGAAAAGTTGAATTTCACTCAAGAATCGAAGATTGAAGAATCAAAACCAAGATTCATCTCTTCTGCATTTCAAAAGACAACTCTGATTCATGATTCATCAATTCTCAAAGATTCAAGCCAAACATGCTTTCATCATTCTCTGTTCAAAAAGAACATTGAGAATCTTCATATGATTTAACTTCAAGAAGTCCAAGATCAAGACTGAATCAAGTTCTCCAAAGACAAATGAAAAAGCTTTGAAGACTTGTTTCAACATCCCAATTGTCTTCACCACCGGGCTCATCAATTTCATTCCTTCAAGACAAGATAACACGTACTTCATTCATTACAATAAATCACTAAGGGGGAGAATGTTAGAAATCCAAAAATAGTGATAAATTGTAATTAAGATTAGAAGACATTCTTGTTGTTAAGTCATAGATAGATGATTTCTAAGGTTGAGGGGCTAATTGTGATAATTAGCATAGTTGTATTGTTAGACTATAAATAGCCCTCATACCTTAGAAATCAGAAGCTGATCATAACAAACACACAAATTAATCCCAAGCTTTCAGTTTATTCGATCTTTCTCTCTCAAAACACACACACACACACCAAGAACACACACTAGCAAACCGCCAGATCGAATTCAGAGCACACACACACACACACACACACACACACACACACACACACACACACACACACACACACACACACACACACACACACACACACACACACACACACACACACACACACACACACACACACACACACACACACACACACACACACACACACACACACACACACACACACACACACACACACACACACACACACACACACACACACACACACACACACACACACACACACACACACACACACACACACACACACACACACACACACACACACACACACACACACACACACACACACACACACACACACACACACACACACACACACACACACACACACACACACACACACACACACACACACACACACACACACACACACACACACACACACACACACACACACACACACACACACACACACACACACACACACACACACACACACACACACACACACACACACACACACACACACACACACACACACACACACACACACACACACACACACACACACACACACACACACACACACACACACACACACACACACACACACACACACACACACACACACACACACACACACACACACACACACACACACACACACACACACACACACACACACACACACACACACACACACACACACACACACACACACACACACACACACACACTCTCGATTCACACACTAAAACACACACACAAACACAACACTCCATTCTGTTGAGGTGTCCTGACAGTGGAAAATTGATGAGTAATACCCATGGACTTGAAGAAAGAATCAATTGTTGAATTCTTGAATTCAGTGCCATTGTCTGAGCGAATAATTCTAACTGATGATTTAAGATTTACTTGGGTCTTCTTTATGAAATCAATAATTGCATTCGGAGTATCACTCTTTGCATGAAGAAAGAATACCCAAGTGTAACGAGAATAATCATCGACAATCACAAGAATGTATCGCTTGCCATGGATACTTTGAACTTTCAATGGGCCACACAAATCCATATGTAAAAGGTGCAAAGGACCTTCAGTACTCAAATACTTCTTTGGTTTGTGTGAAGCTTTCTTCATCTTACCTATTGCACAAGCTGGACAAACAACCTATCTTTAAGAGTTTGGAAGGCGTTTTCTTGTCTTTCGCCCCATTCAAAGTTTCTATCTTTTTGAGTCAAGAGGGTGAGTGGTTGTGCAATACGGGAGAAGTTTTCAATGAATCTTCTATAGTAACCCGCCAATCCAAGGAATTGACGGATTTCGGATGGCGTTTCGGGTCTTCTCCAATTCTTTACCGCTTCAATCTTGCTTGGGTCCACATGAATACCATCCTTGCTCACTACGTGACCAAGGAAGTGGACCTCTTCCAACCAAAACTCACACTTGGAGAATTTGGCATACAACTTCTCTTTTCTTAGTAACTCAAGCACTTCACGCAAGTGCTCAACATGCTCCTCCTTGTCTTCGAGTATACAAGTATGTCATCAATGAACACAATGACAGACTTGTCTAAGTATGGTTGACACACCCGGTTCATCAAGTCCATGAACACCGCCGGTGCATTAGTCAACCCAAAAGGCATCACGGTGAATTCAAAATGGCCATACCTTGTGCAAAAAGCCGTTTTGGGGATGTCATCTTCATGTATCCGGAGTTGATGATAACCCGAGCGAAGATCGATTTTAGAGAAGTGCTTAGCACCTTGAAGTTGATCAAATAAGTCATCGATTCTTGGGAGGGGATACCGGTTCTTCACTGTGAGCTTGTTTAATTCCCGGTAGTCGATACACATTCTGAAGGACCCATCTTTCTTTTTGACGAAGAGAATAGGAGCACCCCAAGGAGATTGACTAGGGCGAATGAAACCCTTCTCTTGGAGTTCCTTGAGTTGAGTTTGTAATTCTTGCATTTCGGTCAAGGCTAGTCTATACGGAGCTTTTGCTACGGGTGCGGCTTCGGGAATGAGATTAATACGAAAATCAAGTTCACGAGTTGGAGGTAATCCCGGTAAGTCATCCGGAAAAACATCGGGAAAATCACAAACAATAGGGACGGTCTTCAATTCTACCTTTGTGACGGTAGCACTAAAGACTTTAGGATTAGAGGAATCGGAGATTTCGCCTTGAACCCTAAGAATTCTACCGTTAGTCAAAGGTATCTTAACAACTCTCTCACCACAATCAATCGTCGCATTTACCGCCGCTAACCAATCCATACCCACTATGACATCAAAGCTCCCAATATCAAAAGGCATGAGGTCTATGAAGAAATTGACATCTTCCAAGGTCAAGACACAATCGCGAAGTATTTGACTAATTTTTGTTAGTGACCCGTTTACCATTTCAATGTCAAGCACATAATTTAAAGCACAAGGATTCACATCAATCAAAGGAACAAAATTAGAAGACACGAGGCTATAATCGGCCCCGGAATCAAATAGGACAGTGGCATAGTGACCATTAAGGAGAAAGGTACCTGCTACTACGTTGGGATCGTTGCGGGCTTCGTTTGCATTGGCCGCAAAGGCTCGGCCGCGTGGTTGCACTTGGTGGCCTTGTTGTCCCCGGTTTTGGTTAGGCCCGACCATTTGCAGTTGGTTGGGGTGGACGGCTACTTGCACTTGTTGTCCCACCCATCGAGGACAAGTATTACGGTAGTGGTCTCGACTACCACATTCAAAACATTCACCTCTTCGTTGGTTACCTTGAGGAGGGACGGCCCGAACAGGTGCCACATTCATTGGGCCCGTTCTAGGAGCTCTACAATTCTTGGATTCGTGTCCAACTTGGTTACAGTTATAGCATGCTCCACATCTGACATTTGCGGGATGATGCCTGTTGCATCTCCCACAGAAAGGATGGGGTCCAGAATAAGCCTTCTTAGCCGGTTCCACCGCCGCCATCACCCTACCCCTATTAGCATTCTTGGGGTCAAACCTTCCCACTTTCTTCACCCCACTAGACTCCGCTACCTCTTTCCTTTTGTTTGTTGAGGATTTGCTTAAAACACCGCTTCTCAACAAATCTTCGGTCACACTCCCGGCTTGGTTAACCGCATCGGCCAAAGAAATAGGCATGTTAGAGTTTACATATGATCGGACTTGAGGATTCAAGCCCAATACAAACTTCTGGATGGCCTGAGGCTCGGTACCCACCAAGTGAGGAATGAGGGTAGACAACTCTTGGAATCGCCTAACATAGCCCTTGTAATCGGCTCCCTCCATATTGAGATTAGCAAACTCAATGGTTAAGTTTTGTAGTTCGTAGGGAGGACAAAACTTTGCTTTCACTTTGTTCTTGAAGTCGATCCACTCCAAGTTATAAGTCCGTCCCAACGTTATTTCTTGGTTCCACCAACTCAAGGCGTCATGTCTGAACATACCGGATGCATAAGAAATCCGGTCATCATAGGTGCAATGACTTCTTTCAATCACCGCCTCGATCGCCTCAAACCACCTTAGACATTCTGTGGGACCACCTCTTCCATCAAACTCCGGTGCCCCACAACTTTTAAAATCTTTGAATATACACCCTTGACGGTATCCACCATATTGATTATTCATGGGCATCCCGATATTAACTCCCACTGGTCCCTCTTCTTCATTTTCTACGGCATGAGGTTGAGCATTTTCGTTATTTACATTTTCTGGGGCTTCATTGTTTTGAGGCCCATTGTTTTGCCCAAGATTTGCCGTGACTTGAGCAATAATGGTTGGCATGATATTGGCGATCGTTTGAGTGATCACCTCAGCCATATTTGGTTCCGGAACTTCACCACGACCCCTTCCTTGGCCTCTACCACGACCTCTACCACGGCCCCTACCTTCTTGTACTTCCGGTTGAGGTTCTTCCTCTTCAGCCCTATAGTTCGTTCCGGTTCTCCTTGGTCTCACCATTTCTATAAAACAAGTGACACGTTGATCCGAGAGTTAGTCTCAATTGCTCGCATGTTAGTCACACAAGTAGTCAATGCTCTCATACCGATACCACATACTCATTTCATAACATTATGCTAAGGCAAAAGTGTTAGAATCATAAGGGAGTTTTACATATCATAACATCAAGTTGAATTTATTACAATAATTCATCATTAATTCAAGTAATCATGCTCATTACATTATGCAATCAAACAACTAACACGAATGATTCAAAGTATAATCCGAATTCGATATGCTCTCTAGTTATTGACCGGGTATGTATACAAGGTATACCAACGGCTAACCTTCCACCTAATCAACTTCCATTAAGCATATCGGTTCCTTATTATACTTTAAGCCACACGTGCGCAATTCACGATGTCATGAACTTGCTATAATATCGGGTAACCATAAAAGAGTTGATCGGGTTCTTTTAGGGTTGCCACAATATTATACTAAGTTAATGGCATCCCTTCATTTTGCCCTAAATCATCAAATTAGTCTCAACAATTAACAACAACAAACCATGTTAACCATAATCCACATTCATCACCTTGAATTCAAGTTATCACACAAGTGGTCTTAACTACGAACTCACACGGGGATTCACATAATTCACATTGCACACAAATTTCCTAACCATGCATGCTATATGAAGAGTTTTAACTTAAGCCGTAGTCTAGGTCAAACCGCCTAATTTTCTACGACCACGCATGGGCCACCATTCTGTAACACCCCAAGCCGAGGCTCGAAATATTACGGAAATCATATAGCACAAGGTGGAATTACGATAGAACAAGAACTAAATGCATTTAAAGATTCAGTGAATCCATTACAAAGACGAAACAAGTACCAAAATACAAAAGGAGCAATAATCATCAAAGTTTACAAAGGAGCATCGGGAGATGGCAATTAATCCTAAGTATAATGCAAGAGAAGGCCAATGAATCCTTGATCCATAAAGTCCAAAGCCTGGGTTAAACAGCATGCAACAATCAAACTCCACGTCCAGGGATAACCTGATTACCTGAAAAGTGTACTAAGCATAGTCAACACAAGGTTGGTGAGTTCGTAGTAATGGTCCACAAGGAACCATAGACAATAATCGTAAAGTACGAATAGAGGCTAGACATGACTTACAGTGAGCCTCTAAGTAACACAACAACGTCCAACAACGAGATTTCACAAGTACGAATGCGTGCAAATAGTATGCACAGTGATAATGATATCAATAAAAGTACCGTAATGCATAATTAAGCCAACATGCCTATCTTATGCGTGAACTCAGTCACCTATGCAACGATACTCGCCTGTCATCACCATGAACAAGGCGGCATCTCAAAATCATCGAGGTATATATGTCTATATACTCGGATGGCATGTCACCAACATCTCACAGCTTAAGTGTATACATCTATACACTAGGATGTTTGAGTCCTCAATCGAGGGATATGAACGTACGTATGCAATGCTTACAATTAATCGTAAATGCATCATCACGAACCAACAACCAATGTACAATGAACATGAACCAACAACAAGAAGTACTATGGACATGAGCCGACAATCAATATTCGTCAAACATAAGCCAACAATCAATATTCGACAACATAAGCCAACAATCCATATTCGACAAACATAAGCCACTAACCACAATTTTAACCAACTATACGTACATACACTTAAGAGGATTCTACTTCCTTCGGGTCCCAGATGCTTATATATAGGGTCACCCGCAGCCTTCCCACCACATGTAAAACCCAATGAATGCATAACCGACTTTTATGTATGTACGTCTATCCTAATATTAACGAAATACTTACAAATATAAACTAAGTCATTCAAACGTGATAATCGTCTCAACAATTCAATATTTAAACCAAATTAACAAATCAATCAACAACGTAAGTAAACACGCAAGTTTACACTTTTCAGCCCGAATCTCAAGCGAGTAGGGAGATACGAAACTCACCTTGATTGGCTAAGAAAAGCTAAGATTGATATAGAGTCAAGTTATTTCCGTACAATGTTCACTTCACGTCCAACACCTAAATATCGAACATATACATTCACATCAACATTCACAAACACGTATACATGACTTATCAATTTCACGACAAAACCCTAATTAGTTTCCAAGGTGGTTCTCGACGTTAAGTGACTTCTAAGACTCTTAATCATTGTTAAATAAGTTAAGAAGTGATTTAGAACGATGCTCGAAGCGTTATTAGGGTTCTGGAAGTCAAACTAGGTCAAACAGGAAATTCAGCAACAAAGGGGGCGTAACCTACGCCCTAAACTGGCGTAGGTTACGGTGGTTCAAAACCACCCGGCGTAAGCTACGGTCAAAAGGGGCGTAAGGTACGGTGATCAGAAAACAACTGGCGTAAGTTACGGTCAAACCGGGCGTAACCTACGGTCCTCTAGAAATGAAGGTTTTGGCGTCTGGAGTGGCGTAAACAGTGGGTTTTTGAGCGTAAGGTAAAACTTCAGCGTAAGCTACGCCCCAAAGGGCCGTAACTTACGCCCCACAAAATTTGGCCTGGCGTAACCTACGCCCCATAGGGCCGTAGGTTACGCCCCTTACTGGGCAGCAACACGACCAGCAGCAAAAATGCAGAAAATTAAGAACCCAAAACCCCCAATTTCGACCCAAACCATACCAAAACGATTTGTAAAGACTTGTAACCCATTTTGAAGTATAACCAAACATCATTAACCATAAATACACATAACCCAACCCACAAATTCGACCAAAACATCATAATCGCCCACAAATCATTCAAACCCTAATTAAACCCTAATTTCCATTTTACCATTTTAAAGACTTGGAATCACATCAAAACGACTAGAAACATATAAACAAGCATAAATGGAAGTAAAAGAGTTGAATTAGACTTACACCAACCTCTCCTTGAGCTAGAACCCAAATTTAGGTCAAAATGGGTAAAGCTTGAACTAGAAACTTCAAGTTATGATTTAATGAAGATTATGAGGCAACAATGATGATGATTCTTGTACTATGGTAGTTTCAAACACAATTTTGATGCAAGAAATGAAGAAGAAATGAGAAGAGAGGGCCTTTGCTTTTACTTGAGATAAAATGGAAGTATAGATAGATAGATAGAAAGTGAAGGGTAAAGGGGAGGATAAGGGGGAGCATGGGTCAAACTTGGCTGATGGGTTGCGGGTATGGGTCGACCCGTTTCTCTTCTCAAGCCAAAATACAATCATTTACACACTTAAACGCCAATTTAACACATTAACGACCCGACTAACACACCACATCGTCACATAAACACAAAATGAACCCAAATATTTCATTCAAGAAGATTGTTAGTCAGATTACACATAAAGTCAACGGGTCAAAATTCGCGGATGTTACAATTAGTGACAGGATCGAGATATAGACATGAAAGATTGAATTAAAAATGAATGATGGCAATAAACATTATTAAAGACAACAAAAATTTAAATAATACCTGAATTTATTGATTGTAAATCTTGATTACAAATGATTGTCTTACAATCGGGAGGAGCTACAATAATTTGAAAATCTAAATTCTTTGAACATAGAGCAGTTGATAATAGAAGTTTTTTTTGGAGATTTTTTCATACATGATAATGTCACACCCCGTTGTAGCGGAAATACAGGGTTAACAAAGAATTGCATACTAATCAGAAGGTTAATAGAAATTACATCCATTTATACCAATACAAGTCAAAACAAGTACAATCGTTCCAAGTGTGGACCCCAAAATAAGGATACAAGCCATCCTCATTTGGAACTGGGCCCACAGAAATACAAGTTCAATAAATTGGACAGTCAAATACAATTAAAGCCAAAAGCATGAGAGTCCTCAATGTCTGATGCTAATTGTACGTCCAAAGTCAAAAGATTGGCCCTATAATGCAAAGACGATTCCAAGACTTACTGATGGTCACCTGAAAAGCATGAAATTTGAGAGGATCAACTATCGAAATAGTTGGTGAGTTTACAGTGTGTTTGACTAAAAGATCAATCGTCGTTTGTTGTAGTTATTTAATGCATGACGGTTCAGACCGAAGTCTAACCTAAATAATATGACAAGACGGTTCAGACCGAAGTCTAACCTAAATAATATGACGAGACGGTTCAGACCGAAGTCTAACCTAAATAATATGACAAGACGGTTCAGACCGAAGTCTAACCTAAATAATATGACAAGACGGTTCAGACCGAAGTCTAACCTAAATAATATGACAAGACGGTTCAGACCGAAGTCTAACCTAAATAATATGACAAGACGGTTCAGACCGAAGTCTAACCTAAATAATATGACAAGACGGTTCAGACCGAAGTCTAACCTAAATAATATGACAAGACGGTTCAGACCGAAGTCTAACCTAAATAATATGACAAGACGGTTCAGACCGAAGTCTAACCTAAATAATATGACAAGACGGTTCAGACCGAAGTCTAACCTAAATAATATGACAAGACGGTTCAGACCGAAGTCTAACCTAAATAATATGACAAGACGGTTCAGACCGAAGTCTAACCTAAATAATATGACAAGACGGTTCAGACCGAAGTCTAACCTAAATAATATGACAAGACGGTTCAGACCGAAGTCTAACCTAAATAATATGACAAGACGGTTCAGACCGAAGTCTAACCTAAATAATATGACAAGACGGTTCAGACCGAAGTCTAACCTAAATAATATGACAAGACGGTTCAGACCGAAGTCTAACCTAAATAATATGACAAGACGGTTCAGACCGAAGTCTAACCTAAATAATATGACGAGACGGTTCAGACCGAAGTCTAACCTAAATAATATGACAAGACGGTTCAGACCGAAGTCTAACCTAAATAATATGACAAGACGGTTCAGACCGAAGTCTAACCTAAATAATATGACAAGACGGTTCAGACCGAGTCTAACCTAAATAATATGACAAGACGGTTCAGACCGAAGTCTAACCTAAATATACAACAAGAGGGGGGATCATTTTAATTTGTCAAAACACAAGAAACAGTTTAGTCAGCCGACAACATGGCAAGTCAAGACATATAGATCAATTTTCATAAGACATGTATACACATTTTTAGACAGCCGTCTCATGGCAAATATAAGACAAATGATTTCATTTACCAAATCTCATGGCGTAGACAAAGACAAATCATTTACAAAGTAGTCGTGTATACAGTACATGCTTTCAGGCCCAAAGTAAAGGAAAAAGGGCGCCATAAACTCACCTTAGCGATCTAAATGCTAAAAGGTATAATGTAGCTCGAGAAGATCCACAGTCAATTCTCCTGGTTATCCAAAACCTATGATATCATTATCAATAATGAGGATCAAATCCCTTGACGACGAGTATCCTACGTACCACTACTTAGCTATAGACCCTAGAATGCCATAACCGAGAACGTGTTTCAAACATTGATTTTTATCAACTAAAGGTAAATAAAATTATTTAGACTTAAGGATTAAAAGTTATTAACGTTTAAAAATCGACGCGCAAAAACTTTCCAGCAGGTATCCACTGCGCCGCAGTGAGCCAGAACCATGCTCACTGCGCCGCAGTGGGCTAAATCGAACCAGGACCAGTACAATAGCACTGCGCCGCAGTGAGCTATATCCAAGCTCACTGCGCCGCAGTGGCCTAAGTCGAGACCAGACCAGACTATGGACACTGCGCCGCAGTGGGGCTAACCCACACCACTGCGCCGCAGTGGCCAGGTTCTGCAGCCAGCACCAGCAGTTCTAAGTGCAGAAAAAGCCCAAATCGTTTTCGACACAATTTCTTTCATTATAACAAGTTTCCACAAGTGCAATAGACCTGGAAACATTACATTTCGCCAACCATTTCGCCATTTCAATCATATTGACATCAAAACCTAATTCTAAGTCAAAAACCTAATTAGGTTAACCAAACCCAAAACTCATTTCATTTCCATGGCTATCTAATTCATTTAGAAATACTGAAATTAAACTTGAAATGGAAATTAAATCAAATCAAAAGTTTGAGAAATGGTTTACTTACCAAAATTGATGTTCTTGAAAATAGTTGACTATGATGAAGATGGTGATGCCTTGAATACTTGCTAAATGATTTCTTCTTTTTCCCAAAAATCAGATTTTGATATGCTAAGAGATTGAGAGAACTTGATCTTTGAGAGTGTTGGTGATATGTGTGGTGTATTTTGTGTTTGTGTGGTGTGTGTGTGTGTTGATCACAAAGAAAACAGAGAAAGAGAGAAAGAAGGAGGGAAAGGTTTGTTGGTTTAATTCCCACCACAAACAAAAAGGGGCCGGCCTATGTGGCTCCTTTTTAGTCATTTAAATACCCCAAATTTGGTAAAATGCTTACGATTAAATACCGTTTGACCTAAAAGTCAAAATGTAAAGTAAAGATATTTTCCCTCGTCTCATTTTTGTTAAGACAAGCCAATAAAATTAAATAAACTAAACTTTTAGAAGCCTTTAGTTTAGACAGTCTGTTTACTGTGCTCAATTATAACATTTAAATCTTTAT
>CM067171.1:40680937-40707011 GCA_034093135.1 Erigeron breviscapus | reverse complement strand
TTGCGATGCCTTAAGCCGCAAAGGATATGCGAAGAGTAGATTATGTGCGATGATTACGAAGATTGAGTCGAATTTACTGGAACCTATTCGATTAGCTCAAATCGAAGCGTTAAAGGATGATAATGTGAAAGCGGAGTCTATTGGGAAAAAGAAGAAGAACAAACTCCAAATGGAAGAAAATAGTCGTGGCCTTCGAACTTACAAAGGCAGAATATGGGTTCCTCTCTATGGAGGCAATCGTGAGTTAGTAATGGATGAAGCTCACAAAACTAAGTATTCTGTACACCCTGGTGCCACCAAGATGCATGCAGATTTGAAGCCTATTTATTGGTGGCCCAGTATTAAGAACGATGTGATGATGTATGTGCAAAATGTTTGACGTGTGCGAAGGTGAAAGCTGAACATCAAAAGCCCTATGGGAAATTTCAGCAACTTGAGATCCCTGAGTGGAAATGGGATCACATTACGATGGATTTTGTGACCAAACTTCCGAGGACGCCTCGTGGTCACGATATTATATGGGTTATTGTCGATCGATTAACGAAGAGTGCTCACTTTCTCCCAATTCGTGAGACTGCTCCTATGGAGAACTTCGCTACGTTGTATATTGATGAAGTGGTTTCTAAACATGGTGTTCCGATATCGATTGTGTCAGATCGTGATGCTCGATTCGTTTCCAACTTTTGGAAGAGTTTTCAACGGGAAGTTGGTACTCAAGTTCGACTGAGCACAGCCTATCACCCGCAGACCGATGGGCAAAGCGAAAGGACTATTCAAACGCTCGAAGATATGCTCAGAGCTTGTGTAATGGATTATGGTGGTTCGTGGGATAAACACCTACCTCTTATTGAGTTTGCGTATAACAATAGTTATCATGCGAGCATTGGAATGCCACCTTATGAGATGTTATATGGTAGGAAGTGTCGGACTCCTAGTTGTTGGTTGGAGCCCGGGGAAAAGCAATTTGCTGGACCCGAAGTGGTACAAATTACGGCCGATAAAGTTAATGTTGCAAAGAAGCCTTGCGTGTTGCTCGTGAAAGGCAAAAGTCCTATGCTGATAAGAAAAGGAGGCCGTTTGATTTTAAAGAAGGTGAAATGGTTTTACTCAAGGTGTCGCCTTGGAAAGGTGTATTACGGTTTGGAAAACGTGGGAAGTTAAGCCCCAGATTCATTGGACCTTTTAAGATCATTAAGAAGGTTAATGAACAGGCATTTAAGCTGGACTTACCTCCAGAACTTAATGGAATTCATCAACACATTTCATGTGTGTTTACCTACGTAAGTGCTATGCGAATGAAACGGATGTCATTCCACTCGAGGACGTAAGTATTAATCCCAACAAGCAGATTGTCGATGAACCTGTTGCTATATTGGGAAGGAAACAAAAGAAGCTACGACGAAAGACTATTGATCTAGTTCTCATAAAGTGGAAACACAATCACGGCGAAAGTATGACTTGGGAGACCGAGTCCGTAATGCGGGAGACCTATCCCCACCTTTTTAATGTTGAAGTGATTCCGGGGACGGAATCCTCTTAAGGGGGAGGTAATTGTAACATCCCAAAACTTAAACGTATATGTTGACTAACGTCGTTAGGTCAAATTCTAAGTCCGTGATATG
The DNA here is from genome assembly GCA_034093135.1 of Erigeron breviscapus. NCBI lineage: Eukaryota > Viridiplantae > Streptophyta > Magnoliopsida > Asterales > Asteraceae > Erigeron > Erigeron breviscapus. Next base: position 40,705,389 of record CM067171.1, on the reverse strand, counting down.
TTTATGTGGAAAATATGTGTTATTGTGTTTATGTGACCTATATGGGAGATTTAATTATCTTTAATGAGTGACAATAAAGTAGACTTAATGATGTGTAAAGGCCTATGTAGTGTGCGAAAGTGCTTTAGTGTGTTGTATGCATCCCCAATAGGTGTTTTTAAGCGAAATAAAGTCGATATGAAGTCCAGGGACCAAATTGCCAATGTTGAAAAGTTAAAAACGGGATTATGACTAGGGTTGGCCTAATCCCTGATCATTTGCAGCCAAATTACTTTCATTAATCACACACACAAACCTTTCAATCCTCCTTTGATTTCTTAAGCAATTTGCAAGGTTTTTGGGTCAATCGATCGTGTGTTTTTGGCTTTGATTGGGATCGGTCATTGTGTTATCAGGTAATCATTGATTATTCACTAATATTTTCAGATTCAAAGGTTGCTTTATGATAATCAAATTTGATTTTAATAAGGGGTTTTGATTAAGTTAGGGTTTATAATATGATTAAGCAAATTAACGATCAAAACGACATCAAACGAGTTTGTAATCGATCATTATGATCAAAATATGTTTTACAATGTCAAAATCATGTTTTGGGTGAAGCCCAAGTCGTTTGTTTCTGGAAAAATCGAAGAATGAAGTCGTTTTATAAATTCTGGACGAAATTAGGGTTTTCTGATGCTAAGTTCGTTTTCTGTTGTTCCAAACGAAGTATAACTTCGTTTTAAGTGTTCTAACTTCGTTTGGGGATCTCTAAATTCGTTTGAAGAAGAAGCTAAGTTCGTTTGAACTCAATTTAAATCCGTTTGGAAGCTTTCTAAATCGTTTGAACCCTAAGATGTGTAAATTCGTTTAAAGTGATTGTCTAAATAGTTTTGAGACTTAAATTCGTTTGAAATGAGCCTAACTTCGTTCACCAAACGAAGTTAAACTTCGTTGGGCATGTCCTAACTTCGTTTGGGCATTGCTAAGTTCGTTCAGTATGGTCTAAATTCGTTTTCTGGAAGCTAAATTCGTTTTCTGGAAGCTAAGTTCGTTTTCTGGAAGCTAAATTCGTTGATTTTTCAAATGGCCATATCTTTTGAACCGTAACTCCGTTTTTGACAAATAAGCTATCCCTAGATTCGTGAGAGAGTCTATTTTCTAATAGTAATGATTTTAAAGGATGATTTTGAAGTCAAGTTTCCTGAAAGGTTGAGTTAGTAAGTGAAGGTCGAGTTTCGACGGATTCTATGAGTCCTAAAGTCGTACGAAAGCCCATTTAATGTCCCTAATGACTTACACTTCATATATTATTGTACGATAGGTGTCGGGGGATTACTATTAAGCACTGTTAGCTCTTGTTTGCTCGCACATACTACTACGAGGTAAGATACACTACTTTTGTCACGCTGAGGGTGCAACATAAATGGTTTCATAAACTATAACCTCCAAAACGGTAATGTATAACCTATAATGTGGTTGGGTTGATATGGGAGGTACTCGGGGAATAATGATGACGATGCCTATGATGCTTCCCCGTAGTTATGTTTATGATATGATATGATGAACGGTGGTTTATGATATGATATGTTTACGATATGATATGTAATGATTACGGTGGTTAATGATATGTTTACGATATGATATGTTATGATGACGGTGGTTATAGGTATGTAAAATGAGATGACATAGTCACAACTTAATGAAATGAGATGAAACGGTGGTAACGGTAACTTCGGTTACAACTTAACGGTGATTTAGTCACAACTTAATGAGATGAGATGAGATGACGAAATTGATTAGGCACGCTTAGGGTCATGAACTCTATGCTTATATGTGATGTGGATATGTGATGTGGATATGTTTATACGGTGGTATGATTGCCTAATTAAAATGACGTAATGTTTTAAAGTGACGATTTAAATGGATGAAATGTTTTGCTTAAACCTGGTGTTATCTTACTTAGCTTTATAGCTAACACTTGTTTCTTTAATGTGTTGACACCCCTCAGGTTAGGCAGTAAGATGACGTGTGAAGCTGTGGCGAGAGATGGGTAGATGATCAAGCTGGCTTTAGTTTACCCAATAGCTTCGCACAGACCTTATGTTATTGATTTCCTTTATGGAACTTATGTAATGACTATGTTATGATTGCTTTATGTTGGGCAATCTTATGGATTTCTTTTATTACTGATTTGATGCTATTAGTAACACCACTTACGTTTTCTCAACTGTTTTCCTTAGTTGAGTATTTTCCTAAATCGTTTCCGCATGATTTAACGCCGTTAGGCGAAAATTTTTGGAAATCCATATTTTTACGAAACGGGTGTTACATGAACTCGGCTCCATGTCTAGCATTCCATCTAACCTTAACGATCGTGTAGCGTTTATTCTTGAGTTTCTTGTCTTGACGGTCCAAGATCTCTACCGGCTCTTCAACAAAATTTAGATTCGAATCCACCCTAATCTCGCCCATGGGCACATGATGTGTAGGATCCGCCAAACACTTACGTAGGTTACAAATATGAAACACATCATGCACACCACTAAGCTCTTGTGGTAATTCTAATCGGTAGGCAACCTTTCCAACCCGTTCAAGAATCTTGAAAAGACCAATATACCTTGGTGCAAGTTTTCCCCGCTTCACAAAACGTACAACACCTTTCCAAGGTGACACTTTCAAAAGTACATAATCACCAATTTCAAACTCTAACGGTCTCCGCCTCACATCGGCATATTTCTTTTGACGTTCACGGGCCAATTGTAACTTCTCCTTAATTTGAGAAATCACTTTTGTCGTTTCAACTACAATTTCCGGCCCGATGAGTTGACTCTCACCAATTTTCGCCCAAGCTAGAGGAGAACGACATATCCTACCATACAATGCTCTAAAGGGCGCCATTTGAATGGTGGCATGATAACTATTGTTGTATGAAAACTCAACTAGCGGCAAATGGTCTTCCCAACTTCCACCAAAATCAATTGCACATGCCCTCAACATGTCTTCAAGTGTTTGAATGGTTCTCTCGGTTTGCCCATCCGTTTGAGGGTGAAACGCCGTGCTCATGTCGAGTCGAGTACCCATTGCTTTTTGGAAAGCTCCCCAAAAGTTTGATTTGAAACGGGCATCTCTATCTGAAATGATAGAAATCGGTACTCCATGCTTAGATATTACTTCCTTGATGTACAAACGAGCCAAAGTGTCAAATTTATCGGTTTCACGAATGGCTAAAAAGTGAGCCGACTTCGTTAACCGATCTACTATCACCCAAATCGTGTCACGACCGCTTCTCGTCTTCGGTAGTTTAGTAATGAAGTCCATTGAAATATGTTCCCACTTCCATTCGGGCATCACCGGTTGTACCAACAATCCGGGTGGTTTCTTGTGATCGGCTTTGACTTGTAAGCAAGTAAGACACTCACTCACATACTTAGCCACATTACGCTTCATGCCCGGCCACCAATACAAGTCTTTCAAATCAAAGTACATCTTATCCGACCCGGGATGGACCGAATAAGGCGATTGATGAGCTTCATTCATAATAAGTGTTCTTAAGTCACCGAAAATAGGAACCCAAAGTCTTTCAACCAAGTATAGCCCATTATCACTCTTTCGGTCAAATTGTTGTTCCATGCCATCTAGGTTCTCGTCTCCAAAGTTTTCCGGTAGGGTGGCTTGAATTTGGGCTTCAATGATCCGGTCACGAATATTTGGCCCACCGTGAGGCTCATAGCTCTAGCCCGTCTCGGCTTTACTCTCTCCTTTCTACTCAAGGCATCGGCTACAACATTTGCCTTGCCCGGATGATAACGGATGTCACAATCATAATCACTAAATAGTTCAAGCCAACGCCTTTGCCTCATATTCAATTCACTTTGGTTAAAGATGTGTTGAAGACTTTTGTGGTCGGTATAAATCACACATTTGGTGCCATAGAGATAATGTCTCCAACACTTCAAAGCAAACACAACCGCTCCCAATTCCAAATCATGGGTCGGGTAGTTCTTCTCATGCACCTTCAATTGACGAGAGACATAAGCAATGACTTTACCCCTTTGCATAAGAACACCACCCAAACCTTGTCCCGAGGCATCACAATACACAACAAAATCTTCAATTCCATCCGGTAGCGTCAAAATAGGAGCGTCACATGGCATATGTGAGTCCCTCGATAGCTACTGATCGCTCTCGAGATCGTCTATTGTTATGTCGTGAGTGCGGAATCCTCACGAGATAACTAGTTTGATTAGTTATCGTATATATTGCTAATTATATCAATATAATCGGCCTTATGTGATCTATCTTCGTTTTCTATAAGCTAGAAACGAACTTAGTCGCTCTTGGTGTGTCAAATCTGAACTGGAATCCTCAATTTAGGGTTTCCATTCGTTTATATATGTTTCAAATCGATATTGGGCCTGCTGGGCTTTGTTCTTACGAACTTAGCAACCCAACCCATATAACGAAGATTATCTTCGTTAGTTCCTAACGAAGATTATCTTCGTTAGTACTAAATACCATCAACATCTATGCTTAGTTATTTTCCAAGTACTTTATGTACAAGAAACCTAACATATATTATGTTTGTACTTGTATCAATTACATATAAATGAATAAGACATAAAACAACATAATGTCTTAATCTAAGAGACTAATCAAATCTAAGTTGCTGTTGTCACATCAACATGCATCAACAAACTCCCCTTGACAGCAGCATCTTCGATTTCTTCAGTCTTCAAAAAGTCTTCATCATCCATCAAATAACAATCGTTTGCTATTTGCATGGATATTTTCATGTAAGCAGACTTGAAGAATCTTACGATATCGATCTTCTTCATTCTTCCAAAATGGTAAAAATGAGCATTCAGTATCGTATAATTTTCTCTGATCATTTCTTGAGAAGTTAACCAACTGCATTGGATCATACATTCTTCTCAACAATATCTTCTTCTTCGAGTCCGCATACATCGGCTTCACCAGAATTTCGATCAATCTCCCAATTATCCATCTTATCCAAGACATCTTGTGCCCATTTCTTAGCAGGGACTTTGATCATACATTTGATATCACGTTGAATATACTCAACATTTTTATCTGGCTTAACCACCTTCTTCTTTCGTCTTGGTTCAATATGAAACTTTGATTTTTCAGAGTCTTTCATATTCAATCTCAACTTGAAATCTTCGTGAAGGTTCTTACCAACCACATCTGCAAGACCATAACCACTTGGATTGATAATCCTGTTATTTCCAAGTTCATGTAAGTCTTCTTCACACAAACTTCTGAAATGTCTCTCACGCCATGCTAGATACTCCAGATTATTGTCTTATATTTTGCAGCATCTTTATCTGAGATGTGAGTCCAATACATGATGGGCTTCATAGTATCCCATGTGACTATATATTCATTAATTCTTTGCCCAGGCACAAGTCGATCAATCTCATGTAGTGAATCATCTTCTCTGAGAGGTACAGGATAATCATTTGGATCAAAAGGTCTTGTCAAGTTGATTTCCCAATGAAAAGGAATCAATGCATCATCAATCTTAGCATATACCACAAAGTTTAAAACTTTAGCAGAACTACTAATTGAAGCTTGAAGCATTCTTTCCTTAACTTCTTTCCTCTTAATCTCTAACTCTTTTCTTTCTTCTAAAAATGGATCTTCAGAAGTTGAGTCCCAAACATCATCAAACCCATAAGGCTTCTTGAATATGTTTATATCCGGTTCAGGAACAAACTCACCTTCCTCAAGTTCATCACCATCAAAGAGTAATTCTGCATCATCTGTATCATCTGGAATTCGTCTGCCCAAGATACATATTAAATTGACGTGGCTAGTACGTGATGATCCAAGTCGGGTCATACCCAATAACAAGCTAGACAAACACTTATGGTATTTATTTATATGATTTGATCTTTAAATAAATATCAATACTTGAAACATTTAGAAAGTGGTTTTCTAAATAATTGCACTTGAGATATGTAAATAAATTATATGGATGATTTATTTTGAGAGAAATGTGAATATGTTTATTTGGCAAAATAAACACTAATGTGTGTTGTGTATAACATGTAATATGTTACATAAGATATGTAACAAGTTATGTTACATTTTTACCTATAAAATGTACAAGTATATGTTTTATAAGTTTTGCACAAAAATTGTTGGTTGCCACCTTGTGAGGCCCCCCCCCCCCCCCCATGTGTTTTGTAAGTGATTTTGCACTACTTATAACACATGGAGTCATAGTTTGATGACAACACACATAACATAGGTTGTATCAATTCTTACATGCAATTGTAAGATTTTCTCTCAACTTCTCAAGAGCAAAAATACTCTTTTTTCTTTTGGGTTCGGCAATAAGGAAGGAAAAAGGGAAGGGTTTTCAAGTTCAAATCCTAGCATAGTTTGGGTGTTTGTTGATAGTTTGGGGTATACAAGCTTGAGGTTCTTCTAGGTTGAAGACTTGCCACTTCAAGATCATCATCTCCTTCATATCAACCTTCTTATAAGCTTGGAAGAAGGTAGTCTTCTAAAACACCCTATGGTTGTTGTTTTGATTGCATATTATTCATATACATGGATCCTTATTGTTTGGGTTTTCTTTAATAAGTTAAAATTTGGTTTTTAACCACATATAACACATTGAAATGGTTCAATATTCCGCTGCGTTTTTGATATTATAATGATAATATGACTTTGATAAAACCCAACAAGACCCAACAATGGCATCTAGAGCCGGTTATATGGATATATGCATCAAAAGTTGTTTTTTGTTTGGACAAAAACAATTTTTTGGCCAAATTTTCTGCATTTTTGGGCCAATATATATACACAAAAAAGGGTTCTTTTTTTGTGTATTTTAGTGTCACAACTTAGCCAAAAGACCTTGTGATTGATTGGGATGTATGGATGTGTTTGTATTTATTTAATTATTCAATGGTTGTAATAGTTAAATAGGATTTTATTCATTCATTTGGTTATGTAATTTATTTATTCCATTTGGTATGTAATAAATAGATTAGTAGCATTTTTCTTGTAAATGTAATCTCCAAGAAAGCTTTAAAGTAGTTTAGGGGCTGTTTTGGAGGCCAAAAGGAAGAGTGAAGAAAGACATTCAAATCACATCACAAAAGGTTACTTGAAGCATTTGGATGCAAGATCAAGTGGGAGCTCAACTAACACAAAATTTTGTGTTACTTTGTCCCTTAGGTTGAGACCTTTTGACCCACTTGTTTCGGCTAACAAGCGTGGTCAAAATAGTTGGCTAATGTTGTGCACTTATTATTATGTTTGTCATGTTTGTATGGTTGTTTATTATTTTGTCCTGTGGATGCTTAAAAACCAACAAACTAAAAGACACACATAAAGATTAAAATTGGTTTTAATATTGACATTAACTTGGTAAATTAAAATGGGTTTTATTAAAAGTTAATGGTCACAATTATAAAAATGGATTTTATAAAAGAACTTTGAAATATGGATCTCAAAATTCATTATGGTACATAGTTTTTAACTAGAATATAAAAACTCAAAACGACCCTTTTAAAAACAAGTTAAAACGCCATCTTTTATACAACACTTAATTATTTGGGAACTCTTTGTAGGATAAAGGTCACCTAACTACCTTGAGGGAACTTATAAGTTAAGGTAAATTTAATATACTTATGGGATAAAGGTCACCTAACCACTAGTATAAGATAAATTTACATGTGTGTATAAGTAGGACAACTTGATTTGGAAAACCATGTGATTAGGGTCACCGAAGCATGATAACCAAAGGCGTTGATGGGATTAAACATGCCAATTTAATATAAGATATTAAACCGGTCCCATACCACTAGAAATTGTAAAAGTTGCAATTGTCAAACGTTGACTACCTTGTTAATTTAGATCATGGGATAAAGGTCACCTAACCATCATTTAAATGTAACGTTGGATTCTAGATTTTAATTATTAATTGTCCATAAGACATAAAAGGGTATTAACAATTAAAATTTATATTTGATATCGAAAATACTAATAAAGAACTTTGTTAATCTTGTAGATGGCCGCTAACAATGCAAATTAACCCCAACCCAAACGTCCATAACTTTTCACTAAGATCCATCCTTGAAAAGGATCGTCTTAACCAAAAATAACTTTGTGGATTGGTTTCGTAACTTGAGAATTGTTCTCAGGCACGAAAAGAAATCCTATATTTTAGACGATCCTATTCCTGATGAGCCCGAAGAAACTGATGTTGAAGCCTATAATGATTGGGTTAAATATGTCGAGGACTCCGTGCAAGTTAGTTGCATAATGCTAGCGAGTATGACTCCCGAACTCCAAAAGGAGTTCGAGCACCATGGGGCCTACGACATGATTACCCAACTAAAGGAAATGTTCCAACAAAAGGCAAGGGTTGAACGCTTCGAAACGGTTCGAGCGCTTCATGCATGTCGCATGGATGATTCACAACCCGTCTCAACATATGTTCTTAAAATGAAAAGCTACGTTGATCGCCTCGAAAGGCTTAATTGTCCCGTCTCAAATGAGCTAGCTACGGATATGATCCTTAACTCATTATCTAAGAGATTTGAAACTTTCGTGTTAAATTATAACATGAACGGATGGGACAAGACCGTTTCCGAGCTCCATGGGATGCTCAAAACGGCCGAGGCTAGTATGGGAGGAAAAGTTCAACCCGTTCTCACGATCAATGAAGGCGGAAAGAAAAGGGCTTACTCCGGACCCAAGGCAAATGTTGCTAAGGGAAAGGGTAACAACAAAGGGAATTTCAAAGGCAAAGGAAAGGGAAAAATGGATACTCCAAAAGCGAAAAAGCAAAAGGTTGCTGTCAATGACCCATGCTTTGAGTGTGGGGAGGTAGGACATTGGAAACGTAATTGTCCAACCTATCTCAAAGAGTTAAAAGCTAAGAGGGATGCAGGGCAAACCTCAGGTACAATATTTATGATATATATTGAGCTTAATACTGTTTTTTCTTACATATGGGTATTGGATACCGGATGTGGAACTCATATTTGTAATATGTTACAGGGGTTCAGAAAAAGAAGCACATCAAGAAGGGAGACATTAGTCTCTTTATGGGCAATGGTGCATTGGTGTTGTCACACCCCGTTGTAGCGGAAATACAGGGTTAACAAAGAATTGCATACTAATCAGAAGGTTAATAGAAATTACATCCATTTATACCAATACAAGTCAAAACAAGTACAATCGTTCCAAGTGTGGACCCCAAAATACGGATACAAGCCATCCTCATTTGGAACTGGGCCCACAGAAATACAAGTTATATAAATTGGACAGTCAAATACAATTAAAGTCAAAAGCATGAGAGTCCTCAATGTCTGATGCTAATTGTACGTCCAAAGTCAAAAGATTGGCCCTATAATGCCAAAGACGATTCCAAGACTTACTGATGGTCACCTGAAAAGCATGAAATTTGAGAGGATCAACTATCGAAATAGTTGGTGAGTTTACAGTGTGTTTGACTAAAAGATCAATCGTCGTTTGTTGTAGTTATTTAATGCATGACGGTTCAGACCGAAGTCTAACCTAAATATATATAGCCAAGACGGTTCAGACCGAAGTCTAACCTAAATATATATAGCCAAGACGGTTCAGACCGAAGTCTAACCTAAATCATATGACAAGACGGTTCAGACCGAAGTCTAACCTAAATAATATGACAAGACGGTTCAGACCGAAGTCTAACCTAAATATACAACAAGAGGGGGATCATTTTAATTTGTCAAAACACAAGAAACAGTTTAGTCAGCCGACAACATGGCAAGTCAAGACATATAGATCAATTTTCATAAGACATGTATACACATTATTAGACAGCCGTCTCATGGCAAATATAAGACAAATGATTTCATTTACCATATCTCATGGCGTAGACAAAGACAAATCATTTACAAAGTATTTGTGTATACAGTACATGCTTTCAGGCCCAAAGTAAAGGAAAAAAGGGCGCCATAAACTCACCTTAGCAGTCTACGAGCTAAAGAATGAGTAGTTCGAGAATATGAGCAGTCTAGTCTCCACGTCTATCCAAAACCTAGGATAAGAGTACCAATGGTGAGGATCAAATCTCACGACGACAAGTATCCTACGTACCACTACTTAGCTATCAATCCTAGAATGCCGTTACCGAGAATGTGATTCAATGTTCAATATTATTTGACTCGAGTTCGTCTTTTATTACTAATTTTAAATAAAAAGTCAAAGGTTCCAGCTAGTTACCACTGCGCCGCAGTGAGCCAGAACTATGCTCACTGCGCCGCAGTGGGCTAAGTGAACAAAAGGGCCGAGGAAAGACACTGCGCCGCAGTGTCCATCGCCAAGCTCACTGCGTCGCAGTGAACTAAAAATGCACAACCAGCCCTAGCCACTGCGCCGCAGTGGGGCTAAGCCCAGGCCACTGCGCCGCAGTGGCCTCATTCTGCAGCCAGCACCAGCAGGTGCAAACCTGCAGAGAAGCCCAAAATCGTTTTCGACACAATTACTTTCATTAAAACAAGTTTCAACAAGTGCAATAGACCTGGAAACATACCATTTCGCCAACCATTTCGTCATTTCAATCATTTTGATATCAAAACCAAATTCTAAGCCAAAACCTAATTTAATTTCCATAAACCCTAATTTACATAACAATTTAAAGCCTCTAATTCCGTTTACAAAACTAAAACTAACCTTTAAATGAATTAATCGAATCAAAAGTTGGAGAAAAATGGTTACTTACCAAAAATTTGGGTTTCTTGGGGTAAAGATGAAGATGGTGATGATAATGATGCTCAAAACCCTAAATTATTATGAAAAGATGATTAATTTGCTTTGATTCCCCTTTGATTTCTCCTTGCCAGAAAAGATTTAGAATGTAAATGAAATGTGTGTGTGTTCTGGGTGTGTGTCGACAGAACAAGAAAGAAAGAAAAGGAGGGAAAGGTTGGTTGTATGTTTGTTGTTTAATTAACAGCCACAACAAATATTTTGGCCCATGTGGCCCCTTTTTGGGATATTTCCAATACCCTTAATTTGGTAAAATGCTTACGATTAAATACCGTTTAACCAAAAGTTTAAAATGTAAAATAAAGGTATCTTCCCTCGTCTCATTTTTAGTCAAAACGAGCAAATAAAGTTTCGTCAAAGGGAACTTTATAATATTAAGTCTAAACAGACTAATTATCTTGTACAAGACATAACCTTTAAATATTAATTTAAAGTTATTTTTAAAGACTCGGCATTCGTCTAGATAGCTAATAGTCTACGTCATCAAGATACGTCTAATTTGACTAAGTCAAAAGTCCAAAAGTCTAATAAGTTCCACGTCAAATGACTGTCTAATTGAGATTAGGACTAACCCGATGTTAATTAATTACGAGTTGTCACAGCATCCCCGACTTCTAAGGATTTCGTCCCGAAATCAAGTCTTGCTCAGTAAAAAGATGAGGATAGTTATTCCTCATAAAGTCTTCACGTTCCCAAGTCAAGTCGGGACCATGTTTTGAGTTCCAACGAACTTTGACCAATTTGATACGACTGCGTCTAAGTTGTTTGAGCTGTTGGTCTAAAATTTCAACAGGTTCTTCAATGAATTGAAGAGAGTCAGTCACTTGCAGCTCTTCGACAGGTACGACTAAAGTCTCATCAGTCAGACATTTCTTAAGATTTGAAATGTGAAATGTGTGATGAACATGTTCTAGCTCCTTAGGTAAATCGAGCTTGTAAGCCACGGAACCAATTCTTTGAACAATTTCGAATGGTCCGATATAACGAGGACTAAGTTTCCCTCGTACGCCAAAACGTGCAGTGCCCTTCCATGGTGACACTTTCAACATGACTTTGTCTCCCACTTGAAACTCAAGTGGTTTCCGTCTACGGTCGGCATAGCTCTTTTGACGATCTTGAGCCGCCTTCAGCCGTGCCCTAATTTCAACAATTTGATCAGTAGTCTTCTGAACTAGTCCATATTTAAACAAACGACGTTCTCCAGCATCAAGCCAACAGACAGGAGATCTACACTTTCGTCCATATAAAGCCTCATAAGGCGCGCATTTGATGCTAGTGTGATAGCTGTTGTTATATGAAAATTCAGCTAACGGCAAAAAGGTATCCCAACTACCTTTGTAGTCAATGACACATGCCCGAAGCATGTCCTCTAAAGTCTGGATGGTACGTTCACTTTGTCCGTCCGTCTGTGGATGGTAAGCCGTACTTAAGTGCAATTGAGTGCCTAGGGCGTCTTGAAAATACCGCCATGATTGTGAAGTGAAACGACCATCACGGTCAGAGATAATAGACAAAGGAACGCCATGAAGTGACACAATCTTCTCAATCCGTCGACGCCATCACACCATCAACATCTTCTAATATCCTCCTATATTCCTCACTGCAGGGTGCGCCCAACTCACCACCCGATTGTGAAGTGAAACGACCATCACGGTCCAGAGATAATAGACAAAGGAACGCCATGAAGTGACACAATCTTCTCAATATATATTTGAGACAATCTCTTTATTTTCCAATTCTCCCGAATTGGAATGAAGTGTGCAGACTTCGTCAATCGGTCAACAATGACCCAAATAGTATCGTAACCCTTCAAGGTTCGAGGTAACTTCGTAATGAAGTCCATAGTAATCTGTTCCCATTTCCAGTCAGGAATCTTAGGTTGCTGGAGCAGCCCAGAAGGCTTTTGGTGCTCCGCCTTGACCATCGAACAATTTAAACACTTCGAGACATAAGTGGCGATATCTCTTTTCATACCAGGCCACCAATAAAAGTCCTTCAGTCCATGGTACATTTTGTCAGCGCCAGGATGGATTGAATACCTAGATCGATGACTTTCATTCATTAAAAGTTCTCTAAGTCCATTATACTTGGGAATCCACACTCTGCCCTTAACATGTCGAATTCCATCGCCATCCAATTCAAACAAACGTTCAGCATTCCACAATGCTTCCTCCTCGATACGCCCTGGCCGTAGGGCTTCGTTTTGATCGTCTAAAACTCTATCCCTTAATGACGAGCCAAGATAAGAACTTGCTCTTGTTATGACAGATAGTGAAATTCTATCTTTTCGACTTAACGCGTCAGCAACAACATTTGCTTTACCGGGATGATATTTGAGTTCACAGTCGTAGTCACTGAGTAATTCTACCCATCTTCTTTGTCGCATATTCAGCATTTTCTGATCGAAGATATGCTGAAGACTCTTGTGATCTGTGAATACTGTACACTTTGTACCATACAAATAGTGCCTCCAAATCTTTAAGGCAAAAACGACCGCTCCGAGTTCAAGATCGTGGGTTGTGTAATTCTTTTCGTGGATCTTGAGCTGTCTAGAGGCGTAAGCAATGACCTTACCTTCCTGCATAAGTACACATCCCATGCCCTGATGTGAGGCGTCACAGTATACCACGAAATTTTCAATGCCATTCGGTAATGCTAGAATAGGAGCATTACACAGCCTGTCCTTTAATGTCTGAAATGCCTTCTCTTGGGCATCCTGCCAAATAAATTCCTTAGTCTTCTGAGTTAATAAGGTCAAAGGTTGAGCAACCTTAGAGAAATTCTCAATGAATCTCCTGTAATAGCCAGCCAGTCCAAGAAATTGACGAATTTCTGTCGGAGTCTTAGGGGCTTCCCACTTCTTTATTGCTTCAATCTTGGATGGATCTACATGGATCCCATCCCTGTTCACTACATGACCCAAGAAGTGTACTTCCCTAATCCAGAATTCACATTTTGAGAATTTCGCGTACAACTTCTGATCCTTGAGCAGTTGCAGAATGGTTCTCAGATGACCTTCATGTTCGTCTTTATTCCTTGAGTATATCAGTATGTCGTCAATGAATACAATGACAAACTTGTCCAGATACGGTCGACATACTCGATTCATTAAGTCCATAAACACAGCAGGTGCATTGGTTAAGCCAAACGGCATAACCAAAAACTCATAATGTCCGTAACGAGTTCTGAAAGCTGTTTTAGGAATGTCTGTCTCTCTGACTCTGAGTTGATGATACCCAGACCTGAGATCGATCTTGGAAAGTGTGATGCACCTTCCAGTTGGTCAAATAAGTCGTCAATACGAGGCAAAGGGTACCTGTTCTTGACAGTCAACTTGTTCAATTCTCTGTAATCAATACACATCCGCATAGAGCCGTCTTTCTTCTTCACAAATAGATTGGAGCTCCCCAAGGTGATGAACTTGGGCGAATTAGTCCTTTAGCTAACAACTCTTGAAGTTGTTCGGATAATTCTTGCATTTCTGACGGCGCAAGACGATAGGGTGCCTTGGCCACGGGTGCAGCTCCAGGAACTAATTCTATTCCAAACTCAACTGGTCTGTGAGGTGGAAGTCCCGTCAAATCTTCAGGAAATACTTCTGGAAAATCTTTAACTACAGGGATGTCTTGAATGTCTTTACCCTTCGGCTTCCTTTCAACAACCAGTGCCAAGAAGGCAGGGTATTCTTTTTGTAAATATTTATTCGCCTTTATCGCCGATACTAAAATCAATTCTTTTCCTGACTTGTCTCCTTGCACTACTAGGGTTTCGTCATTCTGAAGGGGTATCCTAACAATTTTCTCGTAACACATTATTTCAGCTCTAACCTTAGATAACCAGTCCATTCCAACAATTACATCAAAACTACTTAGTTCTATGGGAATAAGATTTATTTTAAAGGTTTCGCCAGATAGTGTCAAATTGCAATCTACTAAATGATCTCTAGCGATATACTTTTGACCGTTTGCATATTCGACAATATAAGTGTCTTTCATGGGGATAGCCACTATACCAAATCGGGACTTAAATTCTAAGGATATAAAGCTTTTATCAGCACCAGAGTCGAATAACACAAAAACATAATGATTATTGAGTATGAATGTACCTATCACGACGTTGGGATCACGTCGTGCATCAGCAGCATCCAAAGCAAAAACTCGGCCTCTACCTCGTCCATCTTGATTTCTTGCTTGATTATTCCCCGCATGGTTCCTTACTGGAACTATTGCATTGTTGTTCGGGTTCAGATTAAGTCTTGGACATGCAGGTCGCAGATGGGTTTCGCTCCCACATTCGTAGCATTGAGCTGGTGTCTTGCCCTTACAAAACTTCTCCAGATGTCCCGCCCTTTTACAACGGCGACAAATAGGACAAATTCCTCTGTGATGGAGATTACACCTATTACACTTAGGATCTGTGCCGGTGTACCTCGTGACGTCCTGAGTAGCTACCGCAAAGTTTCTGGCAGTCTTAAACCTCTTGCCATTTCCACCGCCACTATATCCACTACCTGAGGCATGATCACTCCTTCTCTTGACCACTTCAGTTCCAACAGAAGAACCAGTGGTTCTTTTCAAGTCTATCACCATCCGGTTGGTTGCACTAACTGCCGCTTGAAGGGTCATAGGATTAAAAGCGGCTACCAATCTTCGGACATCAGGTGACAAGCCATAACAGTATCTCTCGATCAATTTCTCCTCCGTATCTACCATACGAGGAACTAGTCTTGTCAGCTCGTGAAAACGAGTAGTGTATTTCTCGTTGTCTAGCCCGACCATATTATGATTCCAAAATTCGCCTTCCATTTTCTGTACTTCCTCCCTAGGACAGTACTTTTCCATCAACATACTTTTAAAATCAACCCAAGGTATCCTATTAGCTTGGTCTCGACCTCGGGTCCTAACTGCTCGTTCCACCATGATAGAGCGTGCTTTTGAAGTTGAGTGGAAGCATATTCCACTTTGTGCTCTTCGGCACAACGACTAATATGAAGCACCGCCTCATGCTTTCTAGCCAGTTGATTAGACCTACCGGACCCTCGGTACCATGAAATTCCTTTGGTTTACAATAGGTAAAGGTCTTGTAGTCACCCGCTCGAAGTTGAGCTCGAGGAACAACTTGCTCAGCAGTAGGTTCAACATTGTTACTATTATCAGTATGATGATTATTATTTGCGTTCATGCTTGCCGTGATCTGAGCAACTAAAGTAGGCATGGCGGCCAACAGTTGCTGCGTCACAAATGCTGCCATATTATTATCCCCGTCAGTATTTGGGGTGGGTCCAGGACCAGTGTTCACCTGGACAGGAGCAGTTTCTGGTTCTTGCTGGATTACAGGTTCTTTCTGTTCAGCTTCATTATTCAAAGGAGTGGATCGAGTAACTCTCTTTGGTGCAGTTTTCTTGACTGGAGCCTTTTTCTGAACCTTGCTTTTCGTCTTAGGAGCCATAAGTCTAAGATATGAACAAAAATGTCATTTAGAGATTTCCTTGATAGGTTAAGTAGAAAGTAGCTTTGCAAGACAGATGACAGTACAATGCAAGTCACAAATTGCTGACTTGTATGAATTCATGTACTAGACAAGACAAGAAAAAATATGAAAAATCATATTTCTAGAGCTAAGAATAAGCAGTTGACATAGTCTGAACAAGTAGTAAGCCAAAAGACAATCGTATTATCATTGATGTTCAAAATTTACATAGTCAGGTATGTACAGTCCAAAAACATGTGGGAAACTTCATCCACAACGATAGACTACTTAGTCGGAGCAATACGATTTATAGACACGTGGGAAATACATCCACCAAAAGATTACAACTCAAAGTACAGAAGTACGAGTTGTTATAAGTTCTAGGCTTACAATACAGAAAGACTTATTACAAAATTACATCTTGCAAATAACAACGACTAGCAAAGCCACCACCAAAACCACCACAACCGACAGTATCCAGATCAACCTCCCAATAGTTTCCTTCCCTTCTCTAGCAACAGTCAATGCCTCCTCTGCCTGATGATAAGCTCCAGACAACGCCTGAGCTTGATTCTTTATTTCTCCCTTGTACAGATGAGGGAATTGTTCATTCTCCTTGACAATTGTCGGCGATAATATTCCGACCTATCAGCTGCAGATGCAACTGGCATAACAACACTTGGGTTGTAGACAGGCGCTCTGGAGGGACCCGCAGCATACGGATCTCCCTGAAGGAAAGAAAGTCCAAGTCCACCGTTGACCTGAACTGGTGCAGAAGGACCAGGAGCATAGGGGTCTCTAGGAGCATAAGACAAATGAGCTCCCTCGGTAGTACTCCTCTGATATGGAGATACCGGTGTCACCGATGATTGAACATGGATAGACACATGTTCGCCTCCAGATTCACTGGAAGATGAAACAAGGTTGATAGGGCGTGATTCATTGCCCGATTCCTCCATTGGTTCCTCTTCATAAGAGTCAGGAACATAAGGAATGGAGTTTGATATGACAGGAACTGGAGGTGTACAAGGTACAACAGCATTTGAGCTAACTCCGTCCGACATGACTAATCTGAAAAGATAGTCAAAGAATCCATAAGTCAAATGGATAAGGCAGTACGTCTCAAATGGATGATACAGTACGCAAATGAGTTTTAAAGAAATCTCCGTCTAGATTACACACATTTGGTTTGGGTTTCTATTACCAACATATTTAAAATGCTTATATATAGGGTCACCCGCAGCCTTCCCACCACATTTAAATATGTTGTTAATATAATCCAAACTATCACGTATATAAACCTTATGCATACACATACGATTTGAGTTTCTATTCCTAACATACCTTCAATGTTTATATATAGGGTCACCCGCAGCCTTCCCACCACATCTACAGTATGTTGTGAATATAGCTCAAACCATAACGTATATACAAAATCTAAGATATTTATTTCGAGCCTTATATTATTTTACATAATCGGGACGTAGTTGATCAAGTTAGGTCTAATTATAGACAAATAATATAACTCCTGAAATAAGTATCCTAAACCTAATTAGACTTAGATTTCCTTTTGAAACGAAATGGCTATAGATTGAGTTTTTCCAGCGGAAAAACTCGGTATTAACTATAACCTGGCTCTGATACCAATTTTTGTCACACCCCGTTGTAGCGGAAATACAGGGTTAACAAAGAATTGCATACTAATCAGAAGGTTAATAGAAATTACATCCATTTACCAATACAAGTCAAAACAAGTACAATCGTTCCAAGTGTGGACCCAAAATACGGATACAAGCCATCCTCATTTGGAACTGGGCCCACAGAAATACAAGTTAATAAATTGGACAGTCAAATACAATTAAAGCCAAAAGCATGAGAGTCCTCAATGTCTGATGCTAATTGTACGTCAAAGTCAAAAGATTGGCCCTATAATGCCAAAGACGATTCCAAGACTTACTGATGGTCACCTGAAAAGCATGAAATTTGAGAGGATCAACTATCGAAATAGTTGGTGAGTTTACAGTGTGTTTGACTAAAAGATCAATCGTCGTTTGTTGTAGTTATTTAATGCATGACGGTTCAGACCGAAGTCTAACCTAATTATATATAGCCAAGACGGTTCAGACCGAAGTCTAACCTAAATCATATGACAAGACGGTTCAGACCGAAGTCTAACCTAAATAATTTGACAAGACGGTTCAGACCGAAGTCTAACCTAAATCATATGACAAGACGGTTCAGACCGAAGTCTAACCTAAATAATACAACAAGGGGGGGGGATCATTTTAATTTGTCAAAACACAAGAAACAGTTTAGTCAGCCGACAACATGGCAAGTCAAGACATATAGATCAATTTTCATAAGACATGTATACACATTATTAGACAGCCGTCTCATGGCAAATATAAGACAAATGATTTCATTTACCATATCTCATGGCGTAGACAAAGACAAATCATTTACAAAGTATTCGTGTATACAGTACATGCTTTCAGGCCCAAAGTAAAGGAAAAAAGGGCGCCATAAACTCACCTTAGCAGTCTACGAGCTAAAGAATGAGTAGTCCGAGAATATGAGCAGTCTAGTCTCCACGTCTATCCAAAACCTAGGATAAGAGTACCAATGGTGAGGATCAAATCTCACGACGACGAGTATCCTACGTACCACTACTTAGCTATCAATCCTAGAATGCCGTTACCGAGAATGTGATTCAATGTTCAATATTATTGACTCGAGTTCGTCTTTTATTACTAATTTTAAATAAAAAGTCAAAGGTTCCAGCTAGTTACCACTGCGCCGCAGTGAGCCAGAATTATGCTCACTGCGCCGCAGTGGGCTAAGTGAACAAAAGGGCCGAGGAAAGACACTGCGCCGCAGTGTCCATCGCCAAGCTCACTGCGCCGCAGTGAGCTAACCAAGCACAAAACCAGCCCTAGCCACTGCGCCGCAGTGGGGCTAAGCCCATGCCACTGCGCCGCAGTGGCCTCATTCTGCAGCCAGCACCAGCAGGTGCAAATATGCAGAGAAGCCCAAATCGTTTTTCGACTAAATTCCTTTCATTAAAACAAGTTTCAACAAGTGCAATAGACCTGGAAACATACCATTTCGCCAACCATTTCGTCATTTCAATCATTTTGATATCAAAAACCAATTTCTAAGCCAAAACCTAATTTAATTTCCATAAACCCTAATTTACATAACAATTTAAAGCCTCTAATTCCGTTTACAAAACTAAAACTAACCTTTAAATGAATTTAAATCGAATCAAAAGTTGGAGAAAAATGGTTACTTACCAAAAATTTGGGTTTCTTGGGGTAAAGATGAAGATGGTGATGATAATGATGCTCAAAACCCTAAATTATTATGAAAAGATGATTAAATTTGCTTTGATTCCCCTTTGATTTCTCCTTGCCAGAAAAGATTTAGAATGTAAATGAAATGTGTGTGTGTTCTGGGTGTGTGTCGACAGAACAAGAAAGAAAGAAAAGGAGGGAAAGGTTGGTTGTTCATTTGTTGTTAAATTAACAGCCACAACAAATATTTTGGCCCATGTGGCCCCTTTTTGGGATATTTCCAATACCCTTAATTTGGTAAAATGCTTACGATTAAATACCGTTTGACCAAAAGTTTAAAAATGTAAAATAAAGGTATCTTCCCTCGTCTCATTTTTAGTCAAGACAAGCAAATAAAGTTTCGTCAAAGGGAACTTTATAATATTAAGTCTAGACAGTCTAATTATTTTGTTCAAGACATAACCTTTAAATATTAATTTAAAGTTTTTTTAAAGACTCGGCATTCGTCTAGATAGCTAATAGTCTACGTCATCAAGATACGTCTAATTTGACTAAGTCAAAAGTCCAAAAGTCTAATAAGTGCCACGTCAAATGACTGTCTAATTGAGATTAGGACTAACCCGATGTTAATTAATGGTGCATTGGTGCATGTTGAAGCCCAAGGAGACTATCTTTTGAAACTTCCAAATGGTTTGGAAATTGTATTGAACAATGTTTTGTATGCACCTAGTTTGACTAGGAGTATTATTTCTGTTTCCCGTTTAAGACATGTTGGATATGATTTTAATTTTGTTAACAATGATATCCATGTTTCTATGAATGATGTATTTTATTTTAAAGATATGCCTTTAAATGGTATTTATGAATTAGTTCATGAAAACACAACATATGATAACTCAATGTACCAAGCTACCACCAAGAAACTTAAATTAGATTTAAGTGAAACCTATATTTGGCATTGTCGTCTTGGCCATATAAATAAGAATCGCATACTAACACTTCAAAAGAATGGTCTTTTGAAAACGAAATCAAATGATTCATTTAATGTATGTGAATCTTGTTTACAAGGCAAGATGACTAAAGCACCTTTCAAAGGCACTAATGAAAGGGCAAAAGATTTATTAGGTATCATACATTCGGATGTATGTGGTCCTTTTAAGCCAATGACTAGGAATGGTGAAAGATACTTCATTACATTCACCGATGACTATAGTCGTTATGGTTATGTATACTTATTAAAACATAAGAGTGAAGCTTTTGAAATGTTCAAAATTTTCAAGAATGAAGTAGAAAACCAACTCAGTAAGTCAATAAAAATTCTTCGTTCTGGTAGAGGAGGTGAATACCTAAGTGATGCTTTTCAAGATCATCTTAGAAGTTGTGGGATTATCTCACAACTAACTCCACCTGGAACACCACAACATAATGGTGTGTCTGAAAGGAGGAATCGAACTCTATTAGATATGGTTCGTTCCATGATGAGCAGAAGCTCACTACCTCTATCATTTTGGGGATATGCCATAATCTCTGCTGCCCGAATTTTAAATATGGCTCCCACCAAGAAAGTGGAGAAAACACCTTTTGAAATATGGCATGGAAGAGTTCCATCTTTGTCATACCTAAAGGTATGGGGTTGTGAGGCTTATGTAAGACATGATGCCTCAAACAAATTAGAGCCCCGATCCACTAAATGTATCTTTGTAGGATATCCTAAAGATGATTTGGGATATTATTTCTACAATCCTAATGAGCAAAATTTATTTGTTGCTCGAAAGGCTGAGTTCTTGGAGAACTAAATTCCTTATGGAAGGAACTAGTTCCAGAACAGTGGAACTTGAAGAAGATCAAGAACCACTGACAGATACACACTTGGGTGACACTAGTTTTCAACAAAAGGATGTTGAAGATGATCAAAGGGTTGATCAAGACACACAAAACGTTCGTAGATCTGGTAGAGCTACTTATCCACCTGAGAGATATGGATTTCTCGTGGATGAATGCTACATGGTAGTTTCTGATGAACCTACCACCTACCATGATGCTATGTCCAAATCAGATTCGGACAAATGGCTAGAGGCCATGAACGCTGAGATGCAATCCATGTATGACAACCAAGTTTGGGAATTGGTTGTTGAACCTCCTAATTCCAAAGTAGTTGGAAGTAAATGGGTGTTCAAATTGAAACACGATATGCATGGAAACTTGCTTACTTATAAAGCTAGACTTGTAGCAAAAGGTTTCACTCAAACTCGAGGGGTCGATTATGATGAAACTTTTTCGCCTGTGGCAATGCTAAAGTCTATTAGGATATTATTTGCCATAGCCGCACATTATGACTATGGGATATGGCAAATGGATGTCAAAACCGCTTTTCTAAATGGATATCTTGAGGAAGATGTCTATATGGATCAGCCTGAAGGTTTTGTCGATCCAAAACATCCTAATAAAGTATGCAAGTTAAAAAAATCAATCTATGGATTGAAACAAGCATCAAGAAGCTGGAATCGTCGTTTTGATGAAGAAGTTAAGAAATTTGGCTTCATCAAAAACGCTGATGAAGCTTGTGTGTATAAGAAGGCTAGTGGGAGCATCATTACTTTTCTAGTATTATATGTCGATGACATTCTACTATTTGGAAATGACATTCCAACCTTGGAAGGTGTAAAAGCCTGGCTTGGAAGTTGCTTTTCCATTAAGGATCTTGGTGAAGCCGCTTTTATTTTGGGAATAAGGATCTATAGGGATAGATCAAGGCGCTTAATAGGTTTGAATCAAAGTGCATACATAGACAAAATCTTGAAGAGGTTCAAGATGGAAAACTCCAAGAAAGGGTTTGGTGCCTATTCAAAGAGGAACTATATTGAGTACTTCTCAATCTCCTAGCTCAAAAGTTGAGCAAGAGAAAATGAGTGGAATCCCATATGCATCTGCTATAGGATCCATCATGTATGCTATGATATGCACGAGACCGGACGTGTCATGCGCTTTGAGCATGACAAGTAGATACCAGCAAAATCCAGGAGATAGTCATTGGATGGCTGTCAAATATATATTGAAATATCTTAGAAACACTAAAGATATGTTCTTAATATATGGATCTGGTGAGGAGGAACTCGTTGTAAAGGGTTACACGGATGCGAGTTTCCAAACTGATCGAGATGATTCTCGATCACAATCGGGGTACATATTCATTCTAAACGGAGGAGCTGTTTCATGGAAAAGCTCAAAGCAGGATGTGGTTGCGTTGTCCACTACAGAGTCTGAATACATCGCCGCTTCTTTAGCAGCACAAGAAGCTGCATGGTTGAAGAAATTCATTGCCGATCTAGGGGTTGTTCCTTCCATTCAAGACCCCTAGAAATTCTTTGTGATAACGAGGGTGCGATTGCTCAAATCAAGGAACCTCGTGCACATCAAAAGACTAGGCACATTGAGCGGAGATTCAACTACATAAGGGATGAAGTTGAAAGGGGAAAGATATGTATTCACAAAGTTCACACCGATCAAAATGTTGCGGACCCACTCACGAAGCTCCTTGAAAGGCCTAAGCATGAGAGTCATACTTGTGCCATGGGACTTCGATATTATAGTGATTGGATTTGATCTATTTTATGTATTTGGATATCGGAACACTTGTATTATTAACACATTTATATGAATATTGGTATTTTGCATTTAAATTGTGTTATGTTCCAATTTTGCATGTTTAAATCCATGAATAAGTTAATTATTCTAAATGTCCGTAGTCGATCATATTTGTGGGAACAAATATGAATGTAAGATTATTATGAACTTGGATTGGTAGATATTCAAAAGGTTTTGAATATAGAGCAAAGTGTTGCTACCAAGGTTCATAGATATTTGTGGGATACAAATATTGGACTGACCTGCTCTCAAGCATTACTACATGGAATCTCTATGATTGATCATAAGTAATCTTGAGTTAAAAGGCGAATATCATTGTATCCTCAGACCTGAGATACATATTGGGTCTTGATATTCACTGAATATTATACTTTGACTTAGCTTCTTCGCTGTTTTGAAACATGGCAGTACATAAGACTAAGCTCAGGTATGATATAAGGTGATTGTGAAAGACGTATGTAGTCGAGATGGAATTTGTCCCTCTTATTCGTTGAGAGTAAGATGTCTAAGGCCTACTACAAAGTTAAATCAATAGAGAATGATCACTCTGTGTCTCTAGGATTTAACATGACATCTGTGACAAAAGGATAAATGATCGATTCACCTAAATCATTTCAAGTAAGGGACTTGAAGAGGATGATGTTATTGAATGGCACTTCGTCATACTGTATTAGGGGTAGCAAACCGTTGTTAGGCGGTATTTGCTGCTTGCGTCAATCTTCTATGAATCTTGTGCAAGTGGGAGATTGTTGGAATTCGTCTGCCCAAGACACATATTAAATTGACGTGGCTAGTACGTGATGATCCAAGTCGGGTCATACCCAATAACAAGCTAGACAAACACTTATTGGTATTTATTTAAATGATTTGATCCTTAAATAAATATCAATACTTGAAACATTTAGAAAGTGGTTTTCTAAATAATTGCACTTGAGATATGTAAATAAATTATATGGATGATTTATTTTGAGAGAGAAATGTGAATATGTTTATTTGGCAAAATAAACACTAATGTGTGTTGTGTATAATATGTAACAAGTTATGTTACATTTTATCTACAAAATATATAAGTATATATTTTATAAAATTTGCACAAAAATTGTTGGTTGCCACCTTGTGAGGCCGCCCCCCCCCCATGTGTTTTGTAAGTGATTTTGCACTACTTATAACACATGGAGTCATAGTTTGATGACAACACACATAACATAGGTTGTATCAATTCTTACATGCAATTGTAAGATTTTCTCTCAACTTCTCAAGAGC
>CM067171.1:40648382-40679937 GCA_034093135.1 Erigeron breviscapus | reverse complement strand
AACTAGACTCTCTTACGATTCCAACAATAGGTCATACGACTTATTTGGACTTACGGATCAAAAGTTATTAACGTTTGAAAATCGACGCGCATATTTCCCAGAACCTATCCACTGCGCCGCAGTGAGCCATTGCCAAGCTCACTGCGCCGCAGTGAGCTAACCACGAAACAAACAGGCCCTAGCCACTGCGCCGCAGTGGGCTAGCCCATGCCACTGCGCCGCGGTGGCCCAATACTGAACCAGAAGCAGCAGCAGCTGCAGTTTATGCAGGAAAAACCAAACCAAAACCTTTAAAACTCGACCCAAACCAATCCAAAACGATTTGTAGGAACTTGTAACTTAATTTGAAGCATAAATAAACACCATTAACCATAAATAAACATAACCCAATCCACAAATTCGACCAAAACATCAAAATCACACCCAAAACCTTCAAACCCTAATTTAAACCCTAATTTGACCTAAACGAGATTTAAGCCGATTTAGGACTTGTAAAAGTTCAAGATGACTAGAAATGCATAAACAAACATAAGTAGGTATAAATGGGATGAATTAGACTTACCAAAACTCTTCCTGCTCAAATCCGAATGTAGGTCAAAATGGGTGAAATGTTAGAACTAGGCTTTTGGTTCTTCAAAGATGATGACAATGAGATGAAGATGATTCTAGAGTTATAGCCTTCCCAAAACACCAATCGATGATAGATAGAAGAAGTAGTGAAATGGGTTTGCTTGCTTATACTTGAGAGAAAGAGGAAGATAGATAGATGGATAAGAAATGAAAGGGGGGAGAAAGAGATAAGGAGGGGAGATGGGTCATTGGTGGCTGGTGGGTCATGGACTACCCACGGGCCGACCCGTTTCTCTTCTCTAACCAAAATACAATCGATTACACAATTAAACGCCAAACATACATATTAACGACCCGACTAACATACCACATAGTCATATAATTCACAAAACGACCCAAATAATTCATTCAACAAAATTGTTAGTCAATTTACACGAACAGTCAACGGGTCAAAATTCACGGATGTTACATTATTCCCCCGTTGAAAGAATTTCGTCCCGAAATTCAACAAAACACTAATCACTAAATAAATGCGGATACTTAGACTTCATATGATCCTCTCGCTCCCAAGTGAATTCGGCTCCACGTCTAGCGTTCCATCTAACTTTAACAATCGTGTAGCGCTTCTTCTTGAGTTTCTTTTCTTGGCGGTCCAAAATCTCTACCGGTTCTTCAACAAAGTTCAAATTCGAATCAACCCTAATTTCGTCCATAGGTACATGATGTGTAGGATCCGCCAAACACTTGCGCAAATTACAAATATGAAACACATTATGCACACCGTTAAGCTCTTGAGGCAATTCTAGCCGATAAGCAACCTTCCCAACCCGTTCAAGAATCTTGAAAGGACCGATATACCTTGGTGCAAGTTTTCCCCGCTTCACAAAACGTACAACACCTTTCCAAGGTGACACCTTCAAAAGCACAAATCACCAATTTCAAACTCCAACGGTCTCCGCCTCACATCGGCATACTTCTTTTGACGTTCACGGGCCAATTGCAATCTTTCCTTAATTTGAGATATTACCTTAGTCGTTTCAATCACAATTTCTGGCCCAATAAGTTGACTCTCTCCAATTTCCGCCCAAGCTAGAGGAGAACGACATATCCTACCATACAATGCTTTAAAGGGGGCCATTTGAATGGTAGCATGATAACTATTGTTGTATGAAAACTCGACTAGCGGCAAATGGTCTTCCCAACTTCCACCAAAATCAATTGCACATGCCCTCAACATGTCTTCAAGTGTTTGAATGGTTCTCTCGGTTTGCCCATCCGTTTGAGGGTGAAACGCCGTACTCATGTCAATTCGAGTACCCATGGCTTTTTGAAAGGCTTCCCAAAATTTTGATTTGAAACGGGCATCTCTATCGGAAATGATAGAAATCGGCACTCCATGCTTAGATATTACTTCCTTGATGTACAAATGAGCCAAAGTGTCAAATTTATCGGTTTCACGAATGGCTAAAAAGTGAGCCGACTTCGTTAACCGATCTACTATCACCCAAATCGTGTCGCGACCGCTTCTCGTCTTCGGTAATTTAGTAATGAAGTCCATTGAGATATGTTCCCACTTCCATTCGGGCATCACTGGTTGTACCAACAATCCGGGTGGCTTCTTGTGATCGGCTTTGACTTGTAAGCAAGTAAGACACCCACTCACATATCTAGCCACGTCACGCTTCATGCCCGGCCACCAATACAAGTCTTTCAAGTCAAAGTACATCTTATCCGACCCGGGGTGGACCGAATAAGGCGATAGGTGAGCTTCATTCATAATAAGTGTTCTTAAGTCACCGAAAATAGGAACCCAAAGTCTTTCAACCATGTATAACCCATTATCATTCTTCCGGTCGAATTGTTGTTCCATGCCATCTAGGTTCTCGTTTCCAAAGTTTTCCGGTAGGGTGGCTTGAATTTGGGCTTCAATGATCCGATCACGAATATTTGGCCCTACCGTGAGGCTCATAGCTCTAGCCCGTCTTGGTTTCACTTTCTCCTTTCGGCTCAAGGCATCGGCTACTACATTTGCCTTGCCCGGGTGATAACGGATGTCACAATCATAATCACTAAATAGTTCTAACCAACGCCTTTGCCTCATATTCAATTCACTTTGGTTAAAGATGTGTTGAAGACTTTTGTGATCGGTATAAATCACACATTTGGTGCCATAGAGATAATGCCTCCAACACTTCAAAGCAAACACAACCGCTCCCAATTCCAAATCATGTGTCGGGTAGTTCTTCTCATGCACCTTCAATTGACAAGAGGCATAAGCAATGACTTTACCCCTTTGCATAAGAACACAACCCAACCCTTGCCCCGAAGCATCACAATAAACAACAAAATCTTCGATCCCATCCGGTAGCGTTAAAATAGGAGCGTCACATAACATATCTTTAAGAGTTTGGAAGGCGTTTTCTTGTTTTTCACCCCAATCAAAGTTTCTATCTTTTTGAGTCAAGAGGGTGAGTGGTTGTGCAATACGGGAGAAGTTTTCAATAAATCTTCTATAGTAACCCGCCAATCCAAGGAATTGACGGATTTCGGATGGCGTTTCAGGTCTTCTCCAATTCTTGACCGCTTCAATCTTGCTTGGGTCCACATGAATACCATCCTTGCTCACTACGTGACCAAGAAGTGGACCTCTTCCAACCAAAACTCACACTTGGAGAATTTGGCATACAACTTCTCTTTTCTTAGTAACTCAAGCACTTCACGCAAGTGCTCAACATGCTCCTCCTTTGTCTTCGAGTATACAAGTATGTCATCAATGAACACAATGACAGACTTGTCTAAGTATGGTTGACACACCCGGTTCATCAAGTCCATGAACACCGCCGGTGCATTAGTCAACCCAAAAGGCATCACGGTGAATTCAAAATGACCATACCTTGTGCGAAAAGCCGTTTTGGGGATATCATCTTCATGTACCCGGAGTTGATGATAACCCGAGCGAAGATCGATTTTTGAAAAGTGCTTAGCACTTTGAAGTTGATCGAATAAGTCATCGATTCTTGGGAGGGGATACCGGTTCTTCACTGTGAGCTTGTTTAATTCCCGGTAGTCGATACACATTCTGAAGGACCCATCTTTCTTTTTGACGAAGAGAACAGGAGCACCCCAAGGAGATTAACTAGGGCGAATGAAACCCTTCTCTTGGAGTTCCTTGAGTTGAGTTTGTAGCTCTTGCATTTCGGTTAGAGCTAGTCTATAAGGAGCTTTTGCTACGGGCGCGGCTTCGGGGATAAGATTAATACGAAAGTCTAGTTCACGAGTTGGAGGTAACCCCGGCAAGTCATCCGGAAAAACATCGGGAAATTCACAAACAATAGGAACGATCTTCAATTCTACCCTTGTGACGGTAGCACTAAAGACCTTAGAATTAGAGGAATCAGAGATTTCACCTTGAACCCTAAGAATTCTACCGTTAGTCAAAGGTATCTTAACAACTCTCTCACCACAATCAATAGTCGCTTTCACCGCCGTTAACCAATCCATACCCACAATAACATCAAAACTCCCAATATCCAAAGGCATAAGGTCTATGAAGAAATCAACATCTTCCAAGGTCAAGACACAGTCGCGAAGTATTTGACTAATTCTAGTTAGTGACCCGTTTACCATTTCAATGTCAAGCACATAGTTTAAAGCACAAGGATGCACATCAATCAAAGGAACAAAATTAGAAGACACGAGGCTATAATCGGCCCCGGAATCAAATAGGACGGTGGCATAGTGACCATTAAGGAGAAAGGTACCTGCTACTACATTGGGATCGTTGCGGGCTTCATTTACATTGGCCGCAAAGGCTCGGCCGCGTGGTTGCACTTGGTGGCCTTGTTGTCCCCGGTTTTGGTTAGGCCCGACCATTTGTAGTTGGTTGGGGTGGACGGCTACTTGCACTTGTTGTCCCACCCATCGAGGACAAGTATTACGGTAGTGGTCTCGACTACCACATTCAAAACATTCACCTCTTCTTTGGTTACCTTGAGGAGGGACGGCCCGAACGGGAGCCACATTCATTGGGCCCGTTCTTGGAGCTCTACAATTTTTGGATTCGTGCCCAACTTGGTTGCAGTTAAAGCATGCCCCACATGGAGCATTGGCGGGGTGGTGCCTGTTGCACCTCCCACAGAAAGGATGAGGCCCAGCATAAGGCCTCCTAGCCGGTTCCACCGCCGCCATTACTCTACCCCTATAAGCATTCTTGGGGTCAAGCCTTCCCACTTTCTTTACTCCACTTGGCTCTCCCACTTCTTTCCTCTTGTTTGAGGAGGATTTGCTCAAAACACCACTTCTCAATAAATCTTCAGTCACACTCCCGACTTGGTTAACCGCATTAGCCAAAGAAGTAGGCATGTTGGAGTTTACATAAGATCGGACTTGAGGATTCAAGCCCAATACGAACTTCTGTATGGCCTGAGGCTCGGTACCTACCAAGTGAGGAATGAGGGTAGACAACTCTTGAAATCGTCTAACATAGCCCTTGTAATCGGCTCCCTCCATGTTGAGATTCGCAAACTCAATGGTTAAATTTTGTAGTTCATACGGAGGACAAAACTTTGCTTTCACTTTGTTCTTGAAGTCAATCCATTCCAAATTATAAGTCCGCCCCAACGTTATTTCTTGGTTCCACCAACTCAAGGCGTCATGTCTAAACATGCCGGATGCATAGGAAATCCGGTCATCATAGGTGCAATGGCTCCTTTCAATCACCGCCTCTATCGCCTCAAACCACCTTATACATTCCGTGGGACCACCTTTCCCATCGAACTCCGGTGCCCCACAACTTTTAAAGTCTTTAAATATACACCCTTGACGGTATCCTCCCTGTTGATTATACATGGGCATACCGTTACCAATTCCCACCGGTCCCTCTTCTTCATCCTCTACGGCATGAGGTTGAGCATTTTCATCATTCATATTTTCTGGGGCTTCATTGTTTTGCCCAAGATTTGTCGTGACTTGAGCAATAATGGTTGGCATGATATTGGCGATCGTTTGAGCGATCACCTCAGCCATATTTGGCTCAGGAACTTCACCACGACCCCTTCCTTGGCCCCTACCACGACCTCTACCACGGCCCCTACCACGGACCCTACCTCCTTGTACCTCCGGTTGAGCTTCCGGTTGAGGTTCTTCCTCTTCAGCCCTATAGTTCGTTCTGACTCTCCTTGGTCTCACCATTTCTATAAAACAAGTGACACGTTGACCCGAGAGTTAGTCTCGAATGCTCACATGTTAGTCACACAAGTAGTCAATGCTCTCATACCGATACCACATACTCATTTCATACATTATGCTAAGGCAAAAGTGTTAGAATCATAAGGAATTTTTACATATCATAACATCAAGTAATCATGCTCATTACATCATGCAATCAAACAACTAACACGAATGATTCAAAGTATAATCCGAATTCGATATGCTCTCCAGTTATTGACCGGGTATGTATACAAGGTGTACCAACGGCTAACCTTCCACCTAATCAACTTCCATTAAGCATATCGGTTCCTTATTATACTTTAAGCCACACGTGCGCAATCCACAATGTCATGAACTTGCTATAATATCGGGTAACCATAAAAGAGTTGATCGGGTTCTTTTAGGGTTGCCACAATATTATACTAAGTTAATGGCATCCTTCATTTTGCCCTAAATCATCAAATTAGTTCCAACAATAGCAACAACAAACCATATTAACCACAATTTACATTCATCACATCGAATTCAAGCTATCACACAAGTGGTCTTAACTACAAACTCACACGGGGATTCACATAATTCACATTGCACACGAATTTCCTAACCATGCATGCTATATGAAGAGTTTTAACTTAAGCCGTAGTCTAGGTCAAACCGCCTAATTCTCTACGACCACGCATGGGCCACCATTCTGTAACACCCCAAGCCGAGGCTCGGAATATCACGGAAATCATATAGCGCAAGGTGGAATTACAATAGAACAAACTAAATGCAAATAAAGATTCAGTGAATCCATTTCAAAGTGAAACAAGTACCTAAAATACATAAGGAGCAAATAACCATCAAAGTTTACAAAAGAACATCCGGATGATGGCAAATCGATCCTAGGTATAATGCAAAAGAGAAGGTCTATGAATCCTTGATTCATCAAGTCCAAAGCCCGGGTTAGACAGCAAGCAAATCACTATACTCCACGCCCAGGGAGAACCTGATTACCTGAAAAGTGTACTAAGCATAGTCAACACAAGGTTGGTGAGTTCGTAGTAATGGTCCATAAAGAACCAGCGTCAATAATCACAATATACGAGTAGAGGTTGGACATGACTCACAGTGAGCCTCTAAGTAATACAATAATATCCAACAACAAGATTACACAAGACAAGTAAATGTGTAATATGAAATGCATAAATGATATGAGTATTAATGCGATGCCATGTGCGTAAGTAAGCCAAAATGCCTATCTTATGCGTGATCTCCTGTCACCTATGCAACGATACTCGCTTGTCATCACCATGAACAAAGCGGCATCTCAAAATCATCGGCGTATATATGTCTATATACCCGGATGTCATGTCACCAACATCTCATGGACAAGTGTATACATCTATACACTAGGATGTTTGAGTCCTCAACCGAGGGATTATGTACTAAGTATGCATGCTTACCATCAGTCGTATATGTATCAATCACGATCGTCTGTCATGAACCAACAATCAATACTCGTCAATCATAAACCAATAATCACAATACGAAGAACATGAACCAACAGTCAATATTAACACCAATTCTATACGTACATACACTTATGAGGATTCTACTTCCTTCGA
The DNA here is from genome assembly GCA_034093135.1 of Erigeron breviscapus. NCBI lineage: Eukaryota > Viridiplantae > Streptophyta > Magnoliopsida > Asterales > Asteraceae > Erigeron > Erigeron breviscapus. The sequence goes on along the minus strand of CM067171.1, from coordinate 40,672,552 downwards.
GTCCCAGATGCTTATATATAGGGTCACCCGCAGCCTTCCCACCACATCTAAAACCCAATGAAGGCATAACCGACTTCCATGTATGTACGTCTATCCTAATATCAATGAAATACTTAACCAGAACATAAACCAAGTCAACCAAACGAAATGAACCGTCACATCAATCCAACAACTAGAACAATCAATCAATCAATCAACGAATGCAAGTAAACACGCAAGTTTACACTTTTCAGCCCGAATCTCAAGCGAGTAGGGAGATACGAAACTCACCTTGTCCGGCAAAGAAGCTAGTAAGATTACAAACGAGTAATAGGATCCACACGTCCACAACCTATAATTATACATCATAATACCGTAATGTTAACTCTACAATCATAAACAAGTTGGTTTAGTACAATTTAGTCAAGTCACAAACCCTAAACACCTTTACAACTTTAACGAGTAGGAACAAGACGCATTCGAATCGACCTTTTTAGAAATGAGATAAGATCCATACAAAAAGAATGTTACTACTAGAAACTAGATCTCTCTTACGATTCCAACGATAGGTCATACGACCTGTTTGGAGTTACGGATCAAAAGTTATTAACGTTTGAAAATCGACGCGCATAATTCCCAGCAACTATTCACTGCGCCGCAGTGAGCCATTGCCAAGCTCACTGCGCCGCAGTGAGCTAACCACGAACAAACAGGCCCTAGCCACTGCGCCGCAGTGAGCTAGCCTATGCCACTGCGCCGCGGTGGCCCAATACTGAACCAGAAGCAGCAGCAGCTGCAGTTTATGCAGGAAAAACCAAACCAAAACCTTTAAAACTCGACCCAAACCAATCCAAAACGATTTGTAGGAACTTGTAACTTGATTTGAAGCATAAATAAACACCATTAACCATAAATAAACATAACCCAATCCACAAATTCGACCAAAACATCAAAATCACACCCAAAACCTTCAAACCCTAATTTAAACCCTAATTTGACCTAAACGAGATTTAAGCCGATTTAGGACTTGTAAAAGTTCAAAGGGACTAGAAATGCATAAACAAACATAAGTAGGTATAAATGGGATGAAGTAGACTTACCAAAACTCTTCCTAGAGCTCAAACCCGAATTTAGGTCAAAATGGTGAAATGTTAGAACTAGGCTTTTGGTTCTTCAAAGATGATGACAATGAGATGAAGATGATTCTAGAGTTATAGCCTTCCCAAAACACCAATCGATGATAGATAGAAGAAGTAGTGAAATGGGTTTGCTTGCTTATACTTGAGAGAAAGAGGAAGATAGATAGATGGATAAGAAATGAAAGGGGGGAGAAAGAGATAAGGAGGGGAGATGGGTCATTGGTGGCTGGTGGGTCATGGACTACCCACGGGCCGACCCGTTTCTCTTCTCTAACCAAAATACAATCGATTACACAATTAAACGCCAAACATACATATTAACGACCCGACTAACATACCACATAGTCATATAATTCACAAAACGACCCAAATAATTCATTCAACAAAATTGTTAGTAAATTTACACGAACAGTCAACGGGTCAAAATTCACGGATGTTACAATTAAATTGTTAAAATAAACAACATAAGTAAACTGATGTCAATTACAGAGAAATCACGGGCGAACAGTGTAACGAATAATATCGTCAACCAAACTAAAAATAAAAACTTATAATCTCTGCTATTCATTAATACGTGATGTTAAAATAACCACAAAGTTGATATAATTACGAACTTGCCATTGTGAACAGTGTAAACGCACTTTTAAAGCCCAAATCATCTTGCATTCTGGTCGCCAACATATGTTGACTATCCACTCCTAAGTCCTAAGTGGACAAAATTTAAAATAATATCAAGCAATGTATTTTAGATTTTATTTAAATAATATTACATTTCCTTTAGTTAAAAAAGTGGTAGTATCTTATGATTTTTTTTTTAAATTATGTAAAAAAAAAACTTATATTACCAGGAATTTAATTAAATTTTTTATAGTTACATAAACAAAAATTAGGAATAGAAATTCAATGTAAAAAATTGATATCTTATAAATTTATTTCTATTTTATGTTTAAGTACGTGTGTAGAAACCGTGTGGAAACCCTAAATATGAATCGTTTGGTTGTCTTGGGATGGCAACCGTTCGGTATTATACACTTACACTCCCATTATTATATAAGAAAGTTATGTTTTTTGTGTTTTTCATTCGATCGGGGGAAATCTTCTTAGTGTTGTTTCAACAAATTCCACATACAAACTCACCAAATCATGAATCGCCTAGATAAATGGGACCATGAGTGCATGCAGGATCGTTTCATCTTCAAGAATGACAGAATAACTAGTTATGTCACCCGGGCGTTGCCCCGGGACACATAACGTTGTTTTTAAAAACTTTTTACAGACGGGAGATACATTCGTTTGTTTCGTTTTTAAATGTGTGTCTGAGAATGTATCGTCATGTATAAACATAAGATATAATAATCATTTACATGATCAAAACTATGAATAGTTGAAGGAAAAAAATGTGTCAAAACGGGAAAAAAATGAAAGCCCATTAAAAATATATTATCACAAAAACTACACTCCGACGCCCATTAAAATGACGAATCAGATTTACAGTAGCTTTTGTACTCTTATTTTACACAAAAATAATGATCGTTGAAACTCATTTGAGAAAGGACATAACTTCCTGTTAGAGAAAAGCACCTAATTTCCAGCCGTTAGTGTTACCTCTATTGAATATGCAACAAAACTTAACTGCCGTTAATGATGAGGACTGATACTGCAAGATATTAAACGGCATGAACTAAAACTGTTGAAAAACTGACTTAACGGCCGTTAATGATGGGGACTTATTATGCAAGGTATTAAACGACATGGACTAAAAGTGTTGAAAAAGTGTTGCGCACGGAAAACGACGCACGATATTTATATATATACTAGTTATATATATAGATGTATGTGTGTGTATGTATAATGTATGTAATATATATATATCTATATAATATATATATAATAATATATATATCTATATCTATATATATATAATATATAATATAATATAAAGTGGAGTTATATATTTATTAGTTGGATATTCAAAGATATTATATTTGCAGTATATAAAGAGACTACATTGCCTGATGATAAATTTACATTTTCAAAACAACTTTAAAAATTTGTCATTTTCAAAACAACTTTAAAAGTAGTTTTCTTTTTTACAACTGTCATCCGTCCTCTTCTATTTTTTCTTTTTCTCCTATATAAACCTTCTTTGCAATTAGATTCATTCATTCATAAGCCTCCATCCTCAGTCAAAATAAAATTCTCTCTAGATCTATATTTTAAAAAAGATTATAACAATTTTAAGAATGGAATTTGATTTTATCATATTAGATCTATCCTTAATATCCTACCATGATTTCACCGTTTAAATATACTACCATCATACCATGATTTTCAACGAAAGTTTGGAAACTTAGTCGAGTTGGAACCTCACGGGTTTGATAAGTAGTTTTTGTTTAATGTTGTGGTTTCTCACTTGTAACTTTCATCCAACTATCCTAAACTACTGCTAATATGGAATTTAGCTTTAATACCATAATATACCATCGAAACCACTCCTCGTTACTTCTACTTTACACCCTTTTTTGAAGACTTCATTGTTCGGCGCCATTGCTACTCTTTTTTGTGTTTTGGGTGGATGGAAAACACAGATGTTACCCGGCTAAGAAACTGTTCGAGTCGACAGACATAGGCTTGATGCAGCAGTTAAGTCCCAACAACTTTACATACACATTCAGTTTTAGAATAATTTGGCGGTCAAGATTGTAGTAGTTGTAGGAAAATTACGAAAAACCAGGAGTTTGAAGATATGGATATGAGGAGATGGCTGAGGCGGAGTTTTTGTGGATATTTATTGATGATATGGTTTGCATGTTTTCAATTTGTCATTTTATGTATTCAGTACTATAATCCTTGATCACTTACTGAATTAAGTTTATGATATTGCAAAATTGAACTACATTTGCTACAAAATAATTTGATTGTTGTTATAGTTCTGTAGTACATATCAAACTGAAGATATACTCGATCAAACTGATAAGATTGAAACGTTAACAATCAAATTTATATAACCAGTTTCAATACAACAAAATATATTGATATTCTAAATAATTCAAAATCAGTTTACTAATAATCAGATAGGATACAACAATTTCATTCAAAACTTTCAAATGTTATTAGCAATATATTTTATTATAATGTGTTAGATTGGATTTAAATTCAGCTTACATGTTATTAAATAAAGAAACTTTCAATAAAATCAAAAAAAATTGCCTTAATTGAAATCAGATTACATTATTTTATATGATTTTTAATATAATTGATTAGACTATTTTCTCGTTCTAATTGAATTACATTCAACCTTCTCAAATTAAAGACTGAATTCAGTTTTCAACCATAATATCTAAACTAAAATCATATTATAGATTTTTTTATTGAAAGTTTATTGGCTTACATCTTTTTATTAATACAACTTGTAAAGATGATTTATATAGAATGAGAAAGAGAATAGATGAATTTCAAATACAACGCCAAATCAAAAGACATGTAATTCTTTTTCATAAATTAGTTTTTGTTCAAATTAAATTAAATTGTCTACTAATAAAAAATGAATACAAGAGACAACAGATAAATAAAAAGTTGACATGTTGAAAAATATTTAATTTAATTATCTATTATATAATGAATATAAAAAGTTTATATATTCACGTTTAATGTAATTCTTTTTTAAAATTAAGAATACATTTTCATAATTTTGTTTTATTAATATGAAAGATTAAAATGATTTATAAAAAATAATCATATATACAAAATCCTACAATCAGCCCGTCCATCGGACGGGTCTATACCTAGTAAAATATATAAAAGGTTGAACAACAATAAAAGATATATAGGTATATTCGCGTATTCGTCACGTCTGTTACAGTAAATCCATCATCTCAAAATTTGAAATCATTTACAGCTAAATCACGTGATGCCTACTGCTTTTTCTTTGAAACACGACTCATATAGATATATTCGCGCGTGTTAGTCACCTCTGTTACAGTAAATCTATCATCTCAAAAATTGAAATCATTTACAGCTAAATCACGTGATGCCTACAGCTTTTTCTTTCAAACACGACTATATATTCGTGCGTATTAGTCACCTCTGTTACAGTAAATCTATCATCTCATAAATTGAAATTACAGCTAAATCACGTGATGCCTACAACTTTTTTCTTTCAAACACGACTCATATAGATATATTCGTGCGTATTCGGCACCTTTGTGACAGTAAATCTATGCTCCATGATTCTCATAAACCAATTTATGTTTAATTAGGAATGTCAAATTAACAGAAAATACATGATATACTTATTCACTAGGAAGTTCAACTTCCCAAGTTGCGGGAGCTCAGTTATCGCATTGATACGATTCGATATCTTAGTAGAATTGAGTTGAACTTACAAGAGCATAATTAAAACTCCTATTTATGATAAGTTTGCTCAAACATTTCTTTAACAGTAATACCACATTAAATTCTCACACTTTACAATTTATAAAGATTAAATATTTTAATAAATAAAGAAATGTAACACTCAATGTCATTTTCTACGGGTTTTGGTTTTCAATACTTCGACGGTGTATGAGGAAGGTTGAGATGTAGACAGTCTTACTTTACCTAGGTTGAGAGGGTGCTTCCAAATTCTATTTCAAATAGTATAATAAATAAAAATAATATAATATATTCATTTTTATTCATTTTCATATGCTTATTCCTCTTTTGTTTAAACCCAATTTTCGAAATTTGGACTATTGGCAATTCAAGTGTGTTAAAATACTTAAATGGTAGATATATTTTCAAATACACCATTTTGGTAATTACTTTTTCAATAAACACCATTTTAGCTAAAAACTCGCGTAAATCTGTCATCTCAAAAATGACAATATGTAAAGATGAAACGGTTCTTTTACAAAATACCACCGTTCCAAAGTAATAAACATAGTCAAATTCTTAAAGACATAAACATAGTTTACGATCACATACGATCATATAGATGAAAAATATAAATACATACAAAAATTACATAGTCACAAACCAATTAAATCATTTACAAGCTAAATCACGTGATGCCTACAGCTTTTTTATCAAACACGGCTAATATAGCTAAATCACGTGATGCCGATTATATTTACTGTTCTTTACAAAATAATCGTTACACACAAGTACACAACACATATAGCTTTACCCCTTTTTTTTTGAACAACAAACTTTAAACTACCACTACCCTATCTAAATACACCAAGAAACACCATTGCCAAGGTTTGAACCTTGGTCTTTTCCCCAAGAGGCCAAAGCTTCTACCACCCCACCAAGTGGTGATAGCTTTACCCCTACAAATAATAGTTACACGTACACAACACATATGCGAGATTGAGATGTAGACAGCTTTACCCCTACCCAAGTTAGATAAACTATCCCCAAAAGCAGAGCACCAACCAATCTAACCCGATTGACTATCATATTGGATAAATATCCTATAAACAAGTATGTTGGACCCTTCTTTTCGATTCTAACCTATGGAATTCTTCATTACAAAAATAAAGAGATGGGGTACTTGTTGAAAAAACTGCGTAACTTGTATGACATTACCGTTTCATTTCCCAAAAGAAAGGAGAGGATTTAGGAAGCTCAACCGGTGTGTAGACTGTACTTCGAATTTATTTTTAAATAAATAAAAAATTGGAAATTGATGACGCAGACGGAAATTTAAGATAGATAATCGAACCTGTTGATTCAAAAGAATGCCAGGAACAATTCTTCTAATATTCGTTGATTCAAAAGAATACCGAAAATTAGGGTTAATTCAAACTATCACACAATGATAGAGAGAAAATCGATTTTGTAATATCATAAAAACTGATCATGATTTTACAAAACACCTTAACACCCTATTTATTAATCCTAACACCACTTAAAATAGGAAATAAATCAATACATAATTATCCTAATAAATTAAAAAGATAACTTAATAAAACCATAAAAATAAAAGATCAGCTGCATCAGGATAAAAATTATAATAAATATATCATATTTATGAAGTAAAATATGATATTTTGGTAGTTTGATTGGATTTATAAATAACTTATGATGTGTTTCTAATGTATCTGGAACCGTATAGTTGATTTGCGGTGATTGCATTGAGATGAGATGAAAAGACGGCACCGGCAACGGTACCCAATCCGGCAAAAGCCTGGTTTTGGGGAGGTATAATGTACCCAACCTTATCCCTTCGTCATGCACGCCTGCATGACGTCAAGCTGTTGTTGCGCCTCCGGGGGAAACCGCACAACGTTATACGCCCTACGCCTCTGAGTCGGTCGCATCTCCTCTTCATCTACAACATCTGCCTCTCTGGCCATGTCCTCCACCACATGCTGGACACGAACAACACTAGCAAGGGTGGTAAGAACATCATTCAAAAGATAAACGGTAAGCCAGTTTTGATTATCTGATGTGTTTGTAATGAATCTGAAACGGTATACTACATTGAACATTTGACTGAGTGTGGAATCTTACAGTGTTGGTGTAAGTAGTAACTTTGCAAAAGTTTTTTGTAAAAGTGGGAACTCCGGTGTTGTAAACACCGGACTTTGCCACGTCAACTCAAGTCCGGCATCTTCAACGCCGTTCTTCGCTTGCGTGGCCGGTTTCCAACTTTTCTCCATTAAAGCCGGTGTTGTGGTTACCGGACTTGCTTTTTATTTTTGGTTGCAGAACCCGGCGGTATAAATGGAGAGGAAAGAGGTGGTTGATTATTTAATTTAATAGATTAATAGATAAAAGGCATTGAACTCGTTTACATGTCATAACGTTTTGTTAGACATGTTATTTATAATGAAAATTTGTTGGCCGTTAAAAAAAAAAGGCATTGAACAATTTATAATTAATGTTGCTTTGGAAAGAGAAAAAAAGAGACTGAAGTAACGTATAGTTTTTTTATTTTCAGTTATTTCATATATGTATCTTATATTTAATTACAATGATATGTATCCCATTATAAAATATAAAATATTTCAAACACAAAAGTCGTATATACCTTTTAGTTCCGTCAAATATGTACCCTAAAAACCTACGACCAAAACAAAAACATAGTCGCCTACCAAGAAGTCGACTACCAGGTTTTTTTATTAATATACTTTGTTCATATTTAATCATTATTATTATTATTATTATTATTATTTAACATTGAATTCTTATGTTATTGTTATTATTATCTCTATTAATTTAGTTTGTTGTCCATTATAGGTTCATCATGGCTTCTTCTTCGACAACCAAAAATTAGACCACATTAGTTCATCTTGAAGATCTTAAGCCCACACATGTTAACCATCATCTACGACTCCGTGTTGTGCATGTATGGACTGTTTCGGAGTGGAACAACCTAAAGAAAATCAAAACGCTCGAGATGGTCTTTGTTGATGACTTAGTATGTACTTTTCAGACTATATATTTTTCATTACTTTTTGAAATTATAGTTTAAAATTTTTTATTTGTGTTTGTCTTAAGTTTAGATATAACAAACTACAATTTTTTTATTTAACCAAAGTTGAATAAAAAGGGGGTTAACTAGATTCAATATTTATATGGAGTTAATTTTCATATGTTTCCTTCTTTAGTTTTCGTAATTATAGTCTAAAATTGTTGTTTGTGTGTGTCTTAAGTTTAGATATAACAAACTACAATTTTTTTATTTAACCAAAGTTGAATAAAAAGGGGGTTAACTAGATTCAATATTTATATGGAGTTAATTTTCATATGTTTCCTTCTTTAGTTTTCGTAATTATAGTCTAAAATTGTTGTTTGTGTGTGTCTTAAGTTTAGATATAACAAACTACAATTTTTTATTTAACCAAAGTTGAATAAAAAGGGGGTTAACTAGATTCAATATTTATATGGAGTTAATTTTCATATGTTTCCTTCTTTAGTTTTCGTAATTATAGTCTAAAATTGTTGTTTGTGTGTGTCTTAAGTTTAGATATAACAAACTACAATTTTTTATTTAACCAAAGTTGAATAAAAAGGGGGTTAACTAGATTCAATATTTATATGGAGTTAATTTTCATATGTTTCCTTCTTTAGTTTTCGTAATTATAGTCTAAAATTGTTGTTTGTGTGTGTCTTAAGTTTAGATATAACAAACTACAATTTTTTTATTTAACCAAAGTTGAATAAAAAGGGGGTTAACTAGATTCAATATTTATATGGAGTTAATTTTCATATGTTTCCTTCTTTAGTTTTCGTAATTATAGTCTAAAATTGTTGTTTGTGTGTGTCTTAAGTTTAGATATAACAAACTACAATTTTTTTATTTAACCAAAGTTGAATAAAAAGGGGGTTAACTAGATTCAATATTTATATGGAGTTAATTTTCATATGTTTCCTTCTTTAGTTTTCGTAATTATAGTCTAAAATTGTTGTTTGTGTGTGTCTTAAGTTTAGATATAACAAACTACAAATTTTTTATTTAACTAAAGTTGAAAAAAATGGGTTAACTAGATTAATCGTTTTATGTTTAATTTTTAGGTATTTTAATTTTATTCGGTATCTATTTAATATACTTGAATTCCAATTTTTTAGCTTTGATTAATATATTTTGAGACTACCCGTCCATTGGACGGGCCTGAGCACTAGTTATAAATATATAACACAAATCACGTATGCCTACTGCTTTTTCCTGCAAACACGACTCATATACTAGTGCGTATACTCCCCTCTGTTACAGTAAACACGTATTGTCAAAAGTTGATTCGATAAAGGAGAAATCGGCCTACTACCTAGGTACTCTATGGCATTGAAAAGAAAAGGGGCGTAGCTATTTTTGGAAAGGCAAGGAGCGTAGCTATTGACAGTGGTATTCGGTTCGTGTACCTTTGGTAGAGGTAAGGCTGTCTACATACACTGTCGAAGACGGTATTGGGATCCAAAACCCGTAGAAGATGACATTGGGAGTTACTTACTTTTCTTTCTTTATCATCTGTAAATTATTATAATATAGTTATTAGTACGTCTATAAAAGTAAAAATATATTGCTTAATTAAAAGACTAAAACATTTTATAGTATTTACTCGAGCAACATAGCATACGATGAATAAATATCAATTGATTTAACTAAATACATGAAATCATTATAAAATAAGACTACTCAAGCATATACTTATAAAAAAACATTCAAGATAAGTTTAGACGTTTAGTTACGAAAATAATATGAAAAAAATAAAGTCAAAGGATAATTTCGATAATGAAACTAATCAAGTGATGAAGAGATGTAACACACGAAATTTATGCATTAATTTTATATGAACGTGCAGTGTATGAAATAATTTTTTACAAAACTTGACAAATAGAAGCCACTGTAACTTGTTTCTATATTAGAATTTATTAATTAATGTGAAGTAATACATAATTTAAATCCGCCTACTACCTACTACCTAGGTACTCTATGGCATTGAAAAGAAAAGGGGCGTAGCTTTTTTTTTTGAAATGCAAGGAGCATAGCTATTCACAGTGGTATTTCCGGTACGTGTATCTATACACATTGCCAAAATCACTATACATAAAATGCAATTCAAAATTAAATATATAAACAATTAAATCTAAAACTAACTAAAATTAAAAAAATGACTAAACTCTTTGACTTATGCTTATAAATCAATTGCGTTATGCTCCATGATTCTCATAAACCAATTTATGTTTAATTATGAATGTCAAATTAACAAAAAAATACATGATATACTTATTCATTTTTATTCATTTTCATATGCTTATTCCTCTTTTGTTTAAACCCAATTTTCGAAATTTGGACTATTGGCAATTCAAGTGTGTTAAAATACTTAAATGGTAGATATATTTTCAAATACACCATTTTGGTAATTACTTTTTCAATAAACACCATTTTAGCTAAAAACTCGCGTAAATCTGTCATCTCAAAAATTGAAATCATTTAAGGCTAAATCACGTGATGCCTACAGCTTTTTCTTTCAAAAACCACTGAATATAGATCTATTCGTGCGTGTTAGTCACCTCTGTTACAGTAAATCTATCATCTCATAAATTGAAATCATTTACAGCTAAATCACGTGATGCCTACAACTTTTTTCTTTCACACACGACTCATATAGATATATTCGTTCGTATTAGTCACCTCTGTTGCAGTAAATCTATCATCCCAACGTACAATACCCTTATTCCGGCGAGATCTGAAACCCTCTTTGGGGTTTCTGGTTTATTCGGTTTTCTGGCGAACCTTTTTGGGTTTTTCGGTTAACTGCTGCTGCGAATGCTTGATTATATGTATATTGTAGATGCAGATTTGTGTGACAGTAGCAACGTAGATTTGATTAACATTTTTGTTCTTAGGAATATCTGTGTAATCGTTTAAATAATAAGTCATTAGGACTTACGTTTGTGTTTAATGATTACGTTTGAACTTCAATATAAGATCGTCATATGTTTATTGTTGTGTTTGTGTGTTATATATTGTTTTGCAGGTACAAGAATGTAGAGCCAAGGTTTATAAGTGTCATAGAATACTTAAACGATGGCTAAACGTTATGTACTAAGCAAAATAAGCATCCAAGATACGCACTTCGTGCTGACGTCATCAGTACGTTGTGGTGTCTTCGTGCTGACGTCAGCACGAAGGCAAGCCGTATGATGGATCTGGGCTTAATCACTTCGTGTGAAGCCCAAGCCCACACGAACACAAACCCTAGTAGTATAAATACATGTAATTTTAAGCGTTTCAGAAGGATTTAAGAACTTAGAAGTCGAATTGTTGCTCGTGTGACCTCCTACACGAACTAGCACTTCGTGTGTGACCTTAGGTTGATTAATTACTGATTAATTGACGAAAGGCAGTAGCAATCTAGTTATCTCAAGAGGATTCCGCACTCTTGACATAACGAATCACATCTTATTTACGATCCATTCAACGGTAGGGACTCACAAGTGGTATCAGAGCCCTAAGGTTGATTACCAGAAGGTGTAAGATCGTGTGATTAGCTATTGATTGAAAAATCAATTCGAATTTCGGGTTTTTTTTATCAAATTCGTTATCGTCTTCGCGCGACCTCGTGCTTACGTCAGCACGAGGTGATCTTCGTGTTAGATACGTGACAAGTGTCCTTCGTGCGTCACTTCGTGTCACGTGCTCTTTGTGTGACTTAGTGCCACGTCTGCACGAACTCAGTGTTTTCGTGTGAAGTACTTCGTGCCACGTCTTCACGAACTCAGTGTTTTCGTGTGAAGTACTTCGTGCCACGTCTGCACGAACTGAATTGCTACAGTAACTTTTTTTTTTGTTAATTTTCGTTTTACGAAACTTAAAAAATGTCTACTGTACCTGCTGCCGGAAACTCTCCTAATGCCACACTTATCAATCAACTTATCATGCACGATCATGAGGTTGGTCGTGGAAATACACCTCCAAAGCTTTTCCGTATGGAGAACTATTGGATGTGGAAAAGACGATTTGAAGATTATGTTCGTCTGAATGATATTGATATGTGGGTGGTGATAACTCAAGGTTTTGATTGGCCAACTTATGAGAAAAATGGCGTAATTGGTAGATATACTTATACTGATATGCCAGATGATGAAAAGAAGAAATACGTGGTGGAAGGAAAGGCTCTTTCAACTCTTACTATGGCCTTACCACAAGAAAGTGTACATTTGTTCAAAAAGTACACTACTTCAAAGGATTTGTGGGACGCTCTAGGAAAGTACTGTGAGGGCGATGCTACTTTGAAGAGAAATCATATTAAACTTCTTAAACGTCAGTATGAAGCCTTTAATGGACTGAAAGGAGAATCTCTTGATGAGATAATTGCTCGATTCAGTCATCTGACAACTGAGTTATCGTATTTGAGGTTGTATATCCTCAGACTGAGTTAGTAGATAAGTTTTTGGATTCACTACCAAAAATATGGACTGAATATGTTCATCACCTTCAAGATGACAAGGAATACAGTTCATGGGATTTTGAAACAGTAGTTTCCAAACTTAAGAATAGAGAAATGAAGAGAAGAATCAAGGATACTCATGCGGATTTTACTCAAGATCCATCTTTATATCATGCTTCTTCAGTTCATTTGGCAAGTACTAGCTCAGGATCTAATGCATTTCTAAGTGGTGTTGAAGCTACACCAATAGTTGATGCAGATGGAATTGCAGGTTATGTTGCTTACGACAATTCCACAACTAATGTTAAGAGCAATACTCAGTCATATCATTCCATGCCAATGAGTATGAGCTCTGCAGAGGGAAGAATGAATCTCTACTCAGCCTTCTGTTCAGCTCATGAAGCTTATATTGGTGGAAAGGTTACTGATCCTGCATTAATTGATGATGATTACAATCAGATAGATCCTGATGATTTAGAAGAAATGGATCTACAATGGCAGCTTGCAATGTTAACTATTAAAGTCAGAAGATTTTCTCAAAGAACTGGAAGATTTTTGGGTAATGGCACAAAAGGTTTTGACAAATCGAAGGTGAAATGTTATAATTGCGATGGATTTGGTCACTTTGCAAGAGAGTGTCAACGTCCAAAGAGGACTGATAATACCGTTGCTGGTAGACAGAACTACAATCAAGGCGGTATTACTCCACCCAATTACCAGAAAACTCAAGCAATGATTACTTTTCCTGCTACTCCTCAACAGCAAGGTTCTCTTCAGCTTCTGGAGTCCAAGGCTGTTGTTGTTCAAAATCCAGATGGTACTTATCAGTGGGATACACAATCTGAAGATACTTCAAATCATGCATTTTTAGTTGAGATTTATGATGACTATGCGCATGTTGCAAATGAAGTTACTGAAACAATTGATTATGCTGTATACACTAGTGAAGAGAGAGCATCTGAGATAGTCAAGCAGAATATGAAGAAGGTTGCTGAGATAGTGAGATCTGAGAGTGAACCTATGACAGCTGTTAAAGCTACTAAAGGAAATACTGAGTCATCTAAACCAGTTGATGACATTGCCGAGAAGAGCATTGAAGATCAGATGAAAGAATTTGTGATACCTGAAGGTATGACAACTGAAGATTTTGTTGCATACATGGCAGACTGCAGATCAGAAGGTATCATGTTCTTTGCTTTCAATTGTCAATGTTTGTAAAATGGTGTCTGAAATGAAACTTGAGGTGTTTATCCTTAACAAAACCGTATTAAACTTGACTAGTCAAAACTCTACTTTTAAGAAGGAAAACGACTCATTTTTTGCCAAAAATTCTGGTTTGGCGAAACAAGAAAATCTTTATAAAGATAAAATTCGAGCTTTAGATAAAGATGTTCTTGCTTTAAAAGAAAAATTAAGAGAGTCAGTTTTAATGGAAAAAGTAGGTAATGAACAGTATGCTAAACTAACTGAGGATCTTTCTAAGAAAGAGAAAGAGTTAGTTGATGCTAAACTGGAAATAGTTAAGCTTAACAACAGACTTGAACAAATTAGAGGTTCTGAACTTATAAGATCAATGCAGTTGCAAACTCCTATTCCACGAGATTCGAAGAATAAAAGTGGTTTGGGAATGGATTATAAAGAAGTTAGGGGTCCTTTTAATGATAATTATAGTGAATCTCTAACAAAACTGACTGAGAAAGAAGAAATCTTTGTTGGTCAATCTTCTTTGTCTCAGACAGAAAACCAAACTGATAATCTTAAGACCTCTGAGAGTTCACTGAAAAAGACAAGACCTAAAAATAAGAAAGCTGAAACTGTGACTTCATTTGTCAAACCGTTGGATCCTAATAATGCTGTTTATGATGCAAATGTACTAGTAGGATCTAATTGTGTGAATCCAACTTGTCATGTTGAGAAAATTATAAAATGTTTTACAATGAAAGGATGTGATACTGTATTTACGTCTACTGAAATTGATTTTGAGAAAATAGATCATGACAAGATTGATAAAGTTTGGAATAAGGATGAATCTACATCTAGTGGAATTACCTTAACACCATATTTATTTGAACCAAGGATTCAAAAGAAAGTACAGTTTTCAAATAACAATGAATCAAAAGGTCTGTCTAAAGAAGAATCAGCCACAATTCAACTAAAGGAATGTTTAGGCGTGACTTCTGCAGAGTCTGATATTAATGCTAGGAAATTGAGGGCAGTTAGATCATGCTTTTACTGTCATGAGCTAGGACATGTTTATAGCTGTTGTCCAAATAGGAAGAGACGTTATTCAGATAAAAATGCCTCTTCTACTGCGTCAAGTGATTCTGATATTATGGCTCATAATGCTCGATCTAAGACCCCCAAACGACAGGGACATTCACAAAATGATACAAATTGTATTCATGAAGGTGGAAGTCCGAGTCGATCTCATACACCTCAAAGGAGTAATTCACCTAGGAATAAGCAAGTTCAACAGAATCGATCACCTCCTCGTAGAAATGGAAATGCTTCCAAGTTCTATGATCGATTAGAAGCTACTCCTAGGTTTGGTCCACATTCACCTAAGAATTCTCCTCCTAAGGCTCGTTTCATTTCGCCATCTAAAAGAAAATCGATGACACCATCTACATCCAAGGCTCCAACTGAGAGCGATGGATATTGGACCGAATTAATTTTGAGAGATGAATTCGGAAAACCTAAACCTCAAAAGGTTTGGGTACCCCTCAGAAATTAACATTAATTTGTGTTCATTGTGCAGGGAGAACCAAGGAATCCTATCAGTCTTTGGTATGTTGACAGTGGATGCTCTCGGCACATGACAGGGGACAAGAAATTGTTGTCCAACTATGTAGATATTAATGGTTTTTATGTTAGTTTCGCTGGTCCCAAGGGCGGCAATATCTCAGGCCAAGGTGATGTTGTCAATGGGAAAATTACATTGGAGAAAGTCAATTATGTGGAACAACTATCTCATAATCTCATGAGTGTTTCTCAGATTTGTGACAAGGGGAATCATGTCCATTTTACTGAGAAGGAAGCACTTATTTTGAAACCGGGGTATGTTATTCCTGAAGACTGGATCTTATTGAAAGCTCCTAGGAAGAAAGACATCTATGGCCTTATGTTAGGTGTTGATGATTCGAAGGAGCCAATTTGCTTATTAACAAAAGCAAAAGAATCTGAATCTTTGTTATGGCATAGAAGAATGGGACATATTCATTTCCGAAAGATGAATGATATTGTCAAACATGGTTTGGTTGAAGGTGTTCCATTGAAAAGGTTTGAGATGGAAGATAAATGTGTACCTTGTCTGAAAGTTAAGCAGCAGAAGTCTTCACATAAACCAAAGAGTGAAAATTCTATTGCCAACCCATTTGAGCTACTTCACATGGACTTGTTTGGTCCTGTGAATGTAAGAAGTATAGGTGGGATGTACTATTGTTTGGTGGTTACTGATGATTACTCGAGATTCTCATGGGTATTCTTTCTTCAAACAAAAGATGAAACTCCACAGATTTTGATAAATTTCTTTGTCGAAACTGAAAATATTTATGGAGTGCGTGTTAAGAGAATTAGGAGTGATAACGGAACTGAATTCAAGAATAAAATGTTGGAAGTCTTCTGTATGTCCAAGGGAATCCAACATCAATTCAGTGCACCGTATGAACCACAACAAAATGGAGTTGCTGAAAGGAAGAATAGGACTCTAATCGAAACGGCCAGAACAATGCTTGCTGATTCAGGGATTCCTACTATGTTTTGGGCAGAAGCAGTAAATACAGCATGTCATATTCTAAATAGGGTTTTGGTAGTTAAGCGTCATAATAAGACTTGTTATGAGCTTCTACATAAGAAGAAACCAAATTTACAGAATGTTGAACCATTTGGTGTTCCGTGTACCTTCTTGAAATATCTTCCTCAGTTAAAGTTTGATCCAAAGGTTGAAGAGGGATTTTTCATGGGTTATAAACCGGGTACTTCAATTCGAAGGGTTTACAATCAACAGACAGGCAAAGTTGACTTAGGTACTAATGTCAAGATTGTCAGTCATAAACCTGCTATTCATTCTGGAACTGGCAAGAATTTCGATTATGATAGTGTGTTTAGTTTGTTACACGGTCCTGCTTCTTATTCAGGTCCTGACAAAGTTGATGAAGTGATCATTTTAAGAGATCATATGGATTATACTCCTACATCTCCTCCTGTTCAAAATGTTGATACTACTCCAACCAAAGTTCAGTCTACTACTGTTGTTGGTGAAAGTAGTAAGAACAATGATAAGACATCAGATTTAGATGTTAATGAACCTGAGAACACTACTCCAACTACTCCTTTAAGGGTTCCATTGCCAGATGATGATCCTATTTCTGAAGAATCAGAAGATGATTTTAGTTCTCCAGAATTTCAAATTCGTTCGAATTTAGGAGATAATCTAAATGTTGATTCGGTTCCTCAATATCGAATAAATAAGGCTCATCCTGTATAAAATATTCTTGGTGATGCTTCAGAGCCTGTTCGAACTAGAAATCAGTTAAATAAGGAGATGACTAGTTTATTTTGTGAAGTAAAGGATTCAGGACTAATAACTGAGTATTTGTATTCCTGTTTCATTTCACAAGAAGAACCTAAGAATGTTAAGGCTGCACTTCAAGATCCTTTTTGGGTTGCAGCTATGCAAGAAGAATTAGCTCAATTTGAGAAACTTGGAGTATGGGAGTTAGTAGATGTGCCTAGAGGTAAAGAACCGATTGGAACTTGTTGGGTATTCAAATGCAAGCGAGATGACAAAGGGATCGTTACAAGGAATAAGGCACGTTTAGTTGTTCAGGGGTTTGCACAAAGAGAAGGATATGACTATAACGAAACTTTTGCGCCAGTTGCCCGGATTGAAGCTATAAGGTTATTTTTAGCCTATGCAAGCTTTAAAGGTATAAAGGTGTATCAGTTAGACATTAAGAGTGCCTTCTTGTATGGTGAAGTTAAAGAGGAAGTGTATGTTTTTCAACCACCGGGGTTTGAAGATCCTAATTATCCAAGACGAGCATATCGACTTGATAAGGCTCTTTATGGATTGCATCAAGAACCCAGAGTGTGGTATGAAAAGTTGTCGACACATTTGTTGACAAATGGTTTTACAAGAGGATCGATAGACAACACATTGTTTATCAAATGGCGGAAGCAAGATTATTTGATTGTACAAGTTTACGTTGATGATATCATTTTTGGTTCATCTAATGTAAAGATGTGCAAAGAATTTGAAATGAGCATGAAAAAGCAGTTTGAAATGAGTGCTATGGGGGAACTACAATTCTTCCTTGGACTGCAGGTTGATCAGAGGAAAGATGGATTTTTCATTCACCAGTCTAAGTATGTCGATGACATCTTGGAGAGGTGGGGGGGGGGGGGGGGGGGGGGGGGGGGGGGGGGGGGGGGGGGGGGACATCTTGGAGAGGTTTCAAATGTTAGAATCCAAGACATATGGTACTCCTATTCAGTTAAATCATGGTTTAGGAGTTCTGGATCCTAAAGATACGCCTGTTGATGCTACTTATTATCGTGCTATCATTGGCTCATTAATGTATCTGACAGCTTCACGACCAGATATTATGTTTGCTGTTTGTCTTTGCGCTAGATTCCAAGCTAGTCCGAAAGAGTCACATTTAGCTGCAGTAAAGCGTATCCTACGTTACTTGAAAGGAAACCAAGGGCTTGGTCTATGGTATCCTATGGGAGGATCGTTTGAGTTTGTTGCATATATTGATTCGGACTTTGGCGGTTGTAACAACGACAGGAAGTCTACAACTGGAGGATGTCAGTTCTTAGGAGGGAGACTTGTATCGTGGCAGTGTAAGAAGCAGACATCGGTTGCTCAGTCTTCATGTGAGGCAGAGTATATAGCTGCTGGTAGCTGTTGTTCCCAGGTATTGTGGATTCAGCAACAACTACGTGACTACGGTATGGATTTTCTTGATACTCCTATTAGAATAGACAATAAGTCAGCTATAGACATTACTAATAACCCTGTCATGCATAAAGTTACCAAGCATATTGATATTAGACATCATTTCTTGCGTGACTGTGCCCAAAAGAAATTAATTCATTTGGAAAAGGTTATAACTGATGATAATCTAGCTGATTTGTATACTAAAGCATTTGATAAGACTCGCTTTGAAAAGCTGATTCTTCTCAATGGTATGAAGAATGCTGATTCATATTAGATCTCTCAAAGAACTATTTTTGTATATTTTATTTTATTTTATTTGTGTCTAGTTAAGTCTGTAAATAGCTAGAGTCATAAAAATACAAAAAGAGTGTCTAGTTTAAGTCTGTATATAATTAGTGTCATAAAAATATAAAAGTTGAAAAATGAGAAAAACAAAATAAATAAATAAGATAGAGATTTAAGTTGATGCATTCAGATGATTAGAAGTGAGGATAACTTTAGCTTTTAAGCCTGCTTAATCGTAATATAACTGCTTAGTTCAGTGATTACAATTTAGGATGTATCGGTAGACACAAAGTACCAAGGTTTTCAATCTGAACTTAAATTTATACAATGTTCTTATGGGAAACATATTCAGATATATGGCTGAGAATGCTTGTTCTTAAAATAGACAAGTCCTTTAAATCTTATGAAAGATCTTGCATTATAATTATGTATATTTGGTCTTTATATAGAAGGTCTCGGGTACATATATGTGTATGTATTGCTTTTTCGGATGTATATTTGTGACAAGATATACAAATATCTAATAAATCTGTTGAAAATATGAAGCTAATGTGGCCTTTGAGATTCGAACGAGTAAGTCCTTGGGGTGTCTTTGTATACCTAGCCTACCTAAAGCTTCCAACTTGGGATAGGTTGTCAGAAAGTTCGCTACACGGGTCTCATCGAAAGTCACGGGTTTTCATAAGTGCTTAAAAATTATGTCACAAATATGCAAGTACTTGGCATTATGCAATGTTGAGTATATTTCCGTACGTGAGTCAAGTTAAGTCGCTTTGCGTGTGAGGAATCACCGACCTGTCACCGCTGACTTGATTCTTAAAGACTTTCTCACTTTACTCACCAGATGTCTTAATTTTAGTGCTTGTGTCGATTGTGAGAGTGTATCTGAATATGGGTCACATAAGTTCGCAAACTAAAATTGTGGCATGAGTAACTTACTAGGTTACATGGTGACTGTCCTTGGCTCAAGTAATACGAAAGTGCCACAACCCAAAGGAAACTGGAAGTACCGAGTGTTTAAGAGGACAAACATACCGATAATCGTTGTTGAGTCACTGTTCATAACTAATAATAAGAGAATTATTTCTCACCCGTAGGCTTATGTAATTGCTAATCTGATCTAATCAGCAGAAACTTAGAATTTCTTGTATATAAATAATGTAGTTTAGATTTAAAGTGTTTAATTTTATTTTTATTTTTATTTTTATTTTTATTTTATTTTTGTACTAATGTTTTATTTTTGTGTCAGTTTGTAGTGTCAAACTAGTTCTTATTGCACGAGAGATTTAATAAGCATTTGATAATTCCATAAAGAAGTTATATGATCCTTAGTGGATTATATGGGTCTTGTTGCTTATGGTATATGTGTTTAAAGGATGAATTTTCTAATATGGACATTAATTTGTTTAAGATTAGAAAATGTTTTGTTTTGAAAATTGAAATTTCAATAATATAGAATTTCAATTGGTTTTGGTTGATGAGTATGCTTGACAAAGATTTACTTGACTTAGATTTTATTGCTAGGTTAAGATTTTGATTGTTTTTGCATACTTATGTTATTTGTTGATTTTGATGCATTGATGAAGTTTGTTAAGTGTGCAGGTTACAGATATCAAATTTCATTTCTGTTTCTTGAAATGGCTTGTAGTATATTGCAAAGGAATTAAGGCTTGATATTTTATTCCCCCTATTTCTCTGCAAATACTCTTAAAATCAGCCTATAATAGGTTGAGATATCTCTTATTCAAGAGTATACATTGATGTGGCATGGGATATTGATCTTTGCTACAAGGATGAATGTCGTTGAAGTCATTAACCTTATATTGTAACCTAAGATTTCTTATTATAGGTTGAGGGTTAGATGCATTTCAATTTTTGTTTAATATCAAGACTTTAACCTAAGACTTCATGTGATAGGTTAATTGTTAATGAATTACATGGTGGACACAGTGTATAGATTTCTACACTGATTCGTTGAATAGTTTTTGTCTATTCTAAAACCATAATAGCATTATACATTGAATGTATTTCGATGTAAGTTTGCTTTTGTTAAAGTTAAACATCAATGGAAAAATGATTGATTTTATGTCAAGATTATAATGTAAGATTAAGTTTATACATTATTTTGGTGACATGAGTTAGTACGGATGATGTTTGGTTAGATTACATATTCGAGCAGATACAAGTTTCAGGTAACGAGTATCTACAGGTTTATGTTTTCTGGAAATTTTGTAATTTTTCCTTGTTAAAGGTTCTGGAAAAATTGACGAAATTTGAAGTGTGCAGCTCGTTCGTGTTTAATATTTAAGCTCGTGCGTGCTGACGTCATCAGGCCTCGCACTGACGTCAGCATAAAGCCCACGAAGTGTGTCTTCGGCCCGGCCCATACAACCCACGAACTTAATATAAATAGGGTTTTTATTTTTACTTAATTACAATTATTCGAAAATTAACCCTATAATTTCACCACACGAACTTCCCTCTTCGCGCGCACTGTTCATCCGACCCCTTAATCGATCTTTTCATTATCTTTTTGTGTTAATTATCCAGAATTGTTGGTATAATCCTAATCTTGGATAGTTTATTGATGTTTTGACTTTGAAATTCATTGAATTTAAGTCGTTATAATGCCCAATTTTTGAAATTCTCTTCGCGTGAACAGTAATTTGGACGAATTGAATATTGAATCTTTAATTTCTGATGATTTAAACTGAAATTGGACTTAAAATTGGATTAAGTGATGTTATTACACCTTCAATCTAACTAAAGTTCACATTAACATGTATTGAATCAAGATTAATTGAGATTTTTTATGTCACGGTCACTATTCACACGAAGAACATGATGCACACGAAGTTGCTCGTGTTCATGTTTTTGATTTTGAAATCGTGTTTCTGGGCATGAGATTCATGAAAACAAGTCCAAGTTGATACATAACATTGATTTTAATCGATTTTGTATCGAATGGAGATGTTTTTTCTGGATTTTTGATGATCAGCTCGTGCTGACGTCACCACAAAGCAGGTCAGAAATTTTTTAATTTTCTTTTTGTTTTCTTTTCGTTTTCTTTTTGATTTGTGCAGGTATGGCGAGACAAGGTGCTGCTGCTCGTGTTTTTGTTAAGGAGCATAATGCTGCTATTGATATTAGCATTACTCAGCAAGGATGCACAGCGGAATTTCACGGTGTCTTACAGTATCTGGCAAGATCACGTATTCGTTTTGCATTGACCGAGAATCCTCCATTAGTCATATTTGATGTGACCAATTTATATAGATCGCCCACATCATTATTGGCCTTTTCCGTATATGTTTTGAGTCAATTTTGTATGCATTTGGCGCGTTTATGGTGTTTGTTAGTGCTTTCAGGTTCTTAGCAGGTTGTGCATCCATTTGGTACATTTTCTGACGATTTTAGGCCAAGATGTTGATCCGAGTGTTCAGAGATGTTGATAAAGAAGAACAAAGATTTCAGCAAGATTTGACTGCGCCGCAGTGGGAGGAATGCTGCCCCACTGCGCCGCAGCCATTGATGAAGAAGACACATTATTTCCAGGGACTTTTCATTGCGCCGCAGTAGGAGGGATGCTGCCCCACTGCGCCGCAGTCGCAATTGGATCAAGAATAAAATATTTCCAGTGGATTACCACTGCGCCGCAGTGGGAGTATTCACACCCCACTGCGCCGCAGTCACCATAAGGACAGAATTCCAGGGACCTGCCACTGCGCCGCAGTGGGAGCGCACCATGCTCACTGCGCCGCAGTGAGTGCACGGGGAAATCAGGGTTACCGCCTCTTTGCATCAGATTTTGGGAGGTATAAAAGAAAAAAAAACCTATTTTCCCAAGTTATAATCAAGTTTTCTTTCTAGGAGTTGTTCTACACGAATTATTTCAAGGATCATCTCAGATTTCATCATTGGATTCATTGAAGATTCAAGAACACCCATCTAGATCGTATCTAATTTTCTGTCTTGCAATTTACATTCAACAAATATTGGTACAATATGTTCTCTTTCTATTTCATTTGTTATTTTCAATTTAGCATGAGTGGCTAGATTTATAATCATCCACTTTGATGAAAACTTGACGAATGATATGATTGCAATATTTTAATTCAAGAGTTGATTCAATTATCGTTGTGTCGTGATCTTTATCAATTAATTCCTTGTGATTTATTCTTTTGATGTTGATGGTTTATGTGTTCATCGTTAGTGGTACTAGGTGAATATGTTTATCGTTGCAATTCGATTGTCTATGGTCAGTTGTCACCGGTTCATGGTATGACGGTGAATGTCAAATCTATAATAGGAATTAATCGGTAAACGTGTTTAAAACGGTTGGTGGTACCACGTTTTCATTCACATAGGCATAATTGGTAATTGGATAATCAAGCAAACTAATTGTTGGGGAGATTTTCTAGGCATTGGTGGTACCGGCTTGGGGTAATTAAACTAGCAACTTAGGTGTTTGGGTGATTTGTGAGCGGTTGGTGGTACCACGCGAGCATTTTATCCTTTCACGATTATCTTGTCAACTCTAAGGAATTCAATTTTTAACGTGTGCAATCATAGCTGAAGTCAAGTGGATTCGAAGTGGATGATCTTTATTTATATTGTCTGAACTTTCTTTACTTTTAATTGTTTTGTCATTTCAATTTCTTTAATTTCAAATTGTCAAAGTGAGGTAGCAATTCGGCTACGATTCCATCCTTATTCTAAAACCACTTTAGTAAACAATTATTTCAAAACCAATCCCCGCGAACGATCTCGGACTTACTACTTACTATACTATATGCGATCAGGTCCACTGCCTGAAAGTGTGTAGTAGTCGGTTTTTAGTGGGTACTTATTTATAAATTTACAAACTCGATTTCACACATCAAGTTTTTGGCGCCGCTGCCGGGGATTGTGTGCCGATTTAGTTGTTAATTTAGTGGTTTG
>CM067171.1:40627612-40647382 GCA_034093135.1 Erigeron breviscapus | reverse complement strand
GGATAACTATCTTCAAAGAATAATTTGGGGATCACTTTAGTCAACAATTTATCTTTCTTCCCCTCAACTGATGAATTCTTCTTTCTCCCCATCAAAATTCAAGAAAGCACACACACTTGAGTGCTTTTCAGGTATTGAAGGAGAAGTTGACTGATTCTCCTATCATGGTAGCTCCAGATTGGGAATTGCCTTTCGAGTTGATGTGTGATGCAAGTGACTATGCTGTTGGAGCTGTGCTAGGGCAAAGGGTTGAGAAACATTTCAAACCCATTTACTTTGCTAGTAAGACTTTGAACCCCGCCCAGCAAAATTACACCACCACAGAAAAGGAGTTGCTTGCAGTGGTCTTTGCATTTGATAAGTTTAGATCATATCTTGTTTTGAGTAAGACCATAGTTTTCACTGACCATTCAGCCCTTAAGTACCTGTTCTCGAAACAGGATGCTAAACCAGGCTTATCCGTTGGATTCTTTTGTTGCAAGAATTTGACATTGAGATAAAGGATAAGAAAGGGGCTGAAAATTTGGCTGCCGACCATTTGAGTCGTTTGGAAGATCCTCACCGGGAGGAACTTCGTGATGGGGAGATCAATGATCACTTCCCCGATGAGTCTTTAATGTTTATTTCTAACTCTGATGAAGCTCCTTGGTTTGCAGATATAGCTAATTATTTGGTTGCAGGTGAGATACCTAATGATTTCACATACCAGCAGAAGAAGAAGCTCATATCGGATGTTAAGTATTATTTTTGGGACCATCCATACTTGTTTCGTGTTTGTGCAGATGGTATGGTTAGGAGATGTGTTGCTGGAAGTGAGACAGAGAAATTTTGGATGCGTGTCACTACGGGCCAACCGGGGGTCATTATGGACCTTCAGTGACGGGTAAGAAAGTTTTTGATGCAGGTTTCTATTGGCCAACAATTTTCAAGGAGGCCCAGACTTTGGTTGAGACTTGTGACATTTGTCAGCGACAGGGGAACATCACTAAACGGGATGAGATGCCTCAACAGAGCATTCAGGTATGTGAGGTTTTGATGTCTGGGGTATAGACTTTATGGGACCATTCCCACCGTCTAATAAGTTTCAGTATATTCTTGTCGCCGTTGACTACGTGTCTAAATGGGCCGAAGCCAAGGCTTTGCCCACGAATGACGCGCGTGTAGTCATTGATTTCTTGAAACAGTTGTTCTGTCATTTTGGTTGCCCTAGAGCTTTGATTAGTGACCGTGGAACCCATTTTGCAAACCATCAGTTAGCCAAAGTGTTGAAGAGGTATGGTGTTGTCCACTATTTTTCTACCTCATACCATCCACAGACCAGTGGTCAAGTGGAAACACAAATAGGGCCTTGAAGAGGATTTTGGAGAAAACTGTTGGAGATAACCCCAAGGTTGGTCAAAGAAGTTAGATGACGCCTTGTGGGCGTTTAGGACGGCTTATAAGACGCCGATTGGCACCACGTCATACCGGTTGCTCTATGGCAAAACTTGCCATCTTCCTATTGAGATAGAGCATAAAGCGTATTGGGCTTTAAGGAATTTGAATTTGGATTTGATGGAAGCACGTGAACTTAGAATGTTACAACTTCATGAGCTTGATGAGCTTAGGTTAGGTGCTTATGAGAATTCGAGGCTTTATAAGGAGAGAACCAAGATTTGGCATGATAAGAGGATTCGTAGGAAGGAGTTTAAGGTTGGGGCTAAAGTGTTGTTGTTCTTGTCTAAATTTAAGATTAAGCAACCTAAACTAACTTCTAGGTGGATTGGACCGTTTGAGATTAAGCACGTATACCCGTCGGGTTATGTTGAGTTGTTTAAGCGAAATGGTGAAGGTTCGTTCATTGTCAATGGTCATCGACTTAAGCTATATTTGGAAGAAGAGCAGGTCGAGGGGATAATTGATGAGATCCCCGTGTTTGAATTGGAAACTTGAAGGTTGGTCGAGTCAAGCTAAAGACTCGTTAATAACTTAAGCGCTTCTCGGGAGGCAACCCGTGTTTATTTTATCAGTTTTACTTTTCTTTGAATTAGTTAGTTTTAATCTTGTTTTATTAGTAAGTGCAGGAGTGGTTTCGATTTGATGCGGTTCCGGGTAAGTGTGATTTGAGTTTTTGACATAATGTTTGAAGGAAAATTTTTCAGAGGATTCCCCACTGCGCCGCAGTGGGGGTGGGATAATCCGGATGCGCCGCAGCCCAAACATTCTGCCCGAGGTAAAACTCTCACTGCGCCGCAGTGGGAGTGCGTCCTCACTGCGCCGCAGTGGAGGTCGGGTAGGTCAAAGTACAAGCCAGGTAAGTGTTTTTCTTTCTTTTTCCACTTTCTACTCTTTCTTCTCTCTTTCTCTCATCTAAAAAACTACTACCACCCTCAAATTCTTCCATTTTCTTCCATCTTTAATCAATCTTCCAGATTTTCATCCTCATAACATTGCATAATGGGAAGAAGTGTAAGTTTTTCTCTTTAGTTTCTTTGTATTTTCCTTTTATTTCTTGAAGTTTTAATTTCTAGGGTTTATGCTAGATTAATCTTTCGAATTAACTTAGGGATTTTGATGTTTGTGGGCAATAGAAGCTAATTGGGTGTTACATCTTTCACTTTGTTCATCCATTAGTGATTTTGATTTTGAAATTAGGGTTTTGAAACAATTTGGGGATTTGATTTGAAGTACAAGTATGGGGGAATGTTGATATAGGTTGTTTTAAGTGGAGAATACTGGATCTTTTCCCTATGTTTGATTGTTAGATTTCCCCCCTTTTTTGTGCTATATCGTGATGAACCCTAGATAGGTTGCCCAGGATTTTCGCCTCACTGCGCCGCAGTGAGGGGGGTCATTGCCTCACTGCGCCGCAGTGAGATCCTCTCCGTTTTGTCTTTTTACCCCACTGCGCCGCAGTGAGGGTTAAGTATGCCCACTGCGCCGCAGTGGGGGCCTTTTCCTGCCAAGATTTTCGTTTGTTTAATATGATTCCCAACTTTGCATTCTTAATACTCACAATTGGACGTTTTCATGTTTGTGAATGCAGGGAGCGGGAGCTACAGATAAGGCCGCAGGAAAAAGGAAAATGGTTGAGGGGCAATCCAGTGAGGCCGTTGATGTGCCGAGTTCAAAGAAACAAATGGAGGTGCCGCTTACATTTATTGAAGAACTGAACGAGCGACATGCTTGGCTATCATTTGAGGGAATTAGGCAGCCCCAAAAGAACATATACAAGAACAAGTTGTATAAGCTTTCTAAGCATGCGGTCCTTCCCGCAAGACATTTAACTCCTTTTCAAGCTCAGGTATTTGGAGTACAGGAGGACATTCGACGGTGGTTTTCTATGAGTTTGAGAGTTGGAGGTGAGTCAAGAGGGCATGACGTGAGTTGTGATATTTGGCGGCGGGTATTTGCTAACCGTGAAGCCGCCTACCGTGAGTTATGCTTAGAGTTATATTCGACCTTGAAACTGAAGAAGGAGTTAGGGAAAGTCAAAGATATTTTTGAGGAGAGGGTAGTCTCGTTTTACTGTGGGGGACAGCAGAGGAAGCTGTCAATTGCTGAATTTGGTTACTACTGTGGGATGTATACGAGGGAGGAGTTGCAGAATGCAGAGTTTAGGGCTATTTTGAAGAAGGGGTATAGAACAGGATCCGATTTGGGTGATGGAGAGTCTATCTTGGAGTATTACACCAGGATCACGGGGGGAGAAACATGGACATACACAAGTGGTGTGTCAAAGATTAAGAATGTACGTTTGAGGTTGCTCCACCAGATGATTGTGACTTTCTTGGTACAGCGTTCGACTCATTGGGAGAAGGCGTACCAGAATGATCTATGGTTACTTAAGTTATTTTCTGAAGGCGCTCCAACAAGGTTTGCTTTGCCTCCTCTTGTACTTGCTAGACCGAATGTGTAATCATTCTGATTCGACTCTGGTTTTGGGACATTTCATCACGGTGATCTATAAGAGGATGGGGGTCTTTGCTTCTGATGATTGCCAGACTTATCTTTCATTACCAGTGCATCAGGAGGATTTTACGTATAATGAGCTTTATAGGGCAAAGATTTTGAAGAAAAAGAAAGCAAATGAGCAGGAGCAGTTGTTAGATGATGAGGGTGAGGTTGAAGGACCACCTCCTGTACAGGAGGAGGATGGAGGCTGATGTTGAGATGGCTGATGCTCCACAGGAGCCCCCGAGGAGGACTGGACGTAACATTCCCATCCCTCGCTCGTTTGATTTAACACTTTGGGGAACACTATTCAGAATATCTATGAGGCTTAGCAGAACAGTCAGCGAGAGTTTGATGCTTACCAGCGGAGGGTTGTGACAACCGTCATCTGAGCGTATTTTTCCGAAGTACTTTTCCAGTTATTTTTAGTTCGTTTCGTACGTGTGCGTCATTAGACTTTAAGACTTTATTAATGGAATAACTGAGTTTATGTTCTTTTCGGGCTTTATGAGCAATTAGACTTTGGAAAGATTGTGCGTGGACTCGAGAAACGAAGGAATACTAGTTGTCTTGTGGAAATGCCAATTTAAGTGAAGTACTTAAAATTAAAATAATTAAAGATTTAATTATCAAATATGGTCGTGTTTATAGTCGTTTGAAAGCTATTTAAAAGTTACAAATAATTATGTTGTCAAAGTAAATTAATGAGTCTCGGGTTTTCTTTAATTGTCGGGTCAAATGAGTTTTCGTAGAGGTCAAAGGAGGTCAAAGCTAGGAAGAGACTTTAAAACCCTAAACTCTCTAAATAAACTCTCTAAAAATCAAATTCTCTACTCCCTTTTTCCTTGTCTCTCTTGGCTCGTCCCCCCTCCCCCCTATTTTCTCCAAAATTCGATCATCACATCATCATCAAATTCTTCTCAAGATTTGTTAAGGTAATCAAAGGATTTTGATTTGGAATTGCTTGTTTTATGTAAATCTCATCTTATATACATAGTTAAGTTTATATATATATATATACACACATATTGGTTTTTAGGGACTTTTGTATAACTTAGAACCTTGAAAACAAATTTTTTCTTCTTGATCTTCAATTCGGCCGTGAATGTTTGTGATAGGGTTTCGATAACTTCTGTGTCTTTGTATTTCGAAGAACTTATGCAAAGAAGTTATAAATTCTGTGTTGGTTTGTATAATATATAAATTCTCTAAGTAAACTCTTCACAAAATTAAACTCTCTGCATTATTCGAAGAGTTTATAAACTCTCGGTCTTTTGAAGAATTTATAAACAAACTCTTTGTTTTAGAAAAATTTATTTGAAGAGTTTACAAACTCTCTAGATTAAATTCTCTACTATTAAACTCTCTACTTTTAAACTCTTTATTTAAACTCTTTGTTTTTAAAGTATGTGAAGACACCAAATTTATAAGTTCTTTGAATAAGTTCTTTGAAATAAGTTCTCTGAAATTAAGTTCTCTGAAATTAAGTTCTCTGAAATAAGTTCTCTGAAATTAAGTTCTCTGAAATTAAGCTCTCTGAAAAATTAAGTTCTCTGAAATATATATAAACTCTCTAGATTAAACTCTCTACTTAAATTTTCTAAAAGTCTAAATTCTCTGAAATTCTAAATTCTCTGAAACTTCTTTAGAAGTTAATATATATATAATATATATATATAATATATATATATATATATATATATATATATATATATAATATATATACTAAACTCTATATATATTAAACTCTATATATATATATATATATGTATAAGCTCTTTGTTTCAGTGGTCAAAGACTAAACTTTAAGTCATCGAC
This sequence comes from Erigeron breviscapus, assembly GCA_034093135.1. Lineage (NCBI taxonomy): Eukaryota > Viridiplantae > Streptophyta > Magnoliopsida > Asterales > Asteraceae > Erigeron > Erigeron breviscapus. Next base: position 40,641,631 of record CM067171.1, on the reverse strand, counting down.
ATTTCAAGTGTTTACAAGTACAACAAAGTTATTATATATAATACGGCATTACAAGACATAATGGCATTTCTTAAGACACTAGTATAGGACATAGACGTGTGCAATTAAGTAAGTACTTACTGGGTGACTTGTGGACAATGTAGGACTGTTGGACAGATATTGAGCGTGTTTCAGGTGTACTGACTGTTCCTGTTCTTGTTCGTTGACTTAGGGTACTTATACTTGTGCTGCTTTCAGGTGAGTTTCGTAGCCCCTCTTTTATCAGTTTTGGGGTGAAAAGTATACTTATTTTTCAAACAGTTTTGTCGATTTCTGTTTATGTTCAATATCGAGCCTGTGCCTATAGAGTTACTGATGCCATGTGACGTGCTTGTTCTTGTTTGTATGTGTGTGATTATGTGCTTGATGGTTGTGCTTGTTTGGACGTACTTATTGTGTGCTTTGGAGACTTGGACTAAGGCAGGTATCGTAAGACTAGACTTTGAGACTTGAGACTTGTGACTTGAGACTTGAGACTTGAGACTTGTGACTTGAGACTTGTGACTTGAGACTTGTGATTGAGACTTGAGACTTGTGACTTGAGACTTGAGACTTGAGACTTGAGATTGAGACTTGAGACTTGTGACTTGAGACTTGAGACTTGAGACTTGTGATTTGAAACTTGTGGTATTGAGACTTGAGACTTGTGACTTGAGACTTGAGACTGTTGACTTGATATGGCGTAACTCTGCTCATTTTATATTGAACAAATATTTATTTTGACTTAAAAGAATCGACAAAAGACTTATTTCTTGACTAGACTTTTTGACAAAAACCTACGTAAAATCCCGAAGCACTCTAAGATGGTTAACCCCGAACAAGTGTAAAATACAACAAGTCTAATAATCACTAGAATGGACTAGTATTACTTAAATATAAATGCAAGTATATAAATAAGTAAATACAAGACTTAAAGCAATAAACAAGTAAAGTGGAACAAAGTGTAATTTTCAAGGTGTATTTTATTTATGATGTTAAATAAAATACAAGGTTGTGCGGAATCAAGATAATACAAATAAGTATGTATCCTAACAACCTTATGAATTACAAATGATCTATATTTGTTAAATAACTCTTTTGGATCGAGATACTTAAAGTTGTGAAGTATCCCTATTTAAGATCGAGAGTATTTAGACAAATTCACTTCAATGCAAAACGTATGCTAAAAGTAATTTTCTCAAAGAAATGACTTTGTATTTATAGGCAACAAAATTCACCAGTGAATTTTGTGCCGTACAAATATGGTTGCATGCATTTAATGATCCGACAAGAACATTAAATGCATTGGTTAAAGGTACAAGGATAAAGTCACATCAATATGACTTTATTCTTTTTAACCAACCACCTTTACACACGTATATACTTTGGTAAAGAACAAGTGGAATGTTCTTTGGAAAGTGTGTAAAGGCTTAAAGTCAAATCCTCGATATCAGTGTTCAGACTTGTAAGGTCTAGAACACTGACAATCCTCCAGTGTGCAGATCTGGTAAGACTTCCAGTGGACTCCGCCATTTGTCAGTCTTCTTTATTCTGACTTCAGTCTTTGACTTCAGTGAGAATGTCTTCAGTAGAGTAGATCTGGACTGGGGGTGAAGTCCAGTGAGCTAATCTGGAGAATACTCCAGATTTCCTATACAAGTATTTGCTCACTGGTCTTCCATTATTTCTGGACAAATCTTTAGAGGGACTCCAGATTCCAAGTCTGGAGTAGGTCAGTTTCTGGACAGATCTTCAGTAAGCTCCAGTAGTCGAGTCTGGAGCGAGTCCAGTAAATCTGGACCTAACAAATTCCCCCTATTTGTTTAGAAATAATGCAAGTGTTTTCAAGCTTATATCTATACAACTTTGTATGCTTGAAAAACACAAGTTTTGACTTAGTCTAAAAATAAGTTACTGGAAAACACTTTATAGATCATGAGTGTTTTCAGTTTCATCTTTTAATACTAACTTAGACTAAATCTGATCATTTACTTGTATGAATTTGAAAATTGCAACTAATATTACATACATCAACTGATAAATAGTTACAAATTTTCATCAAACAATAAATTACAATAAGTAAATGAAATAAGATTCAGGCCCTTCTCTTCGATGTCTGTCCTGGAGCATCTTCAGAAGCCTTCCTCTTTGGTGATGGAGATGATGGAACAGACACTGGTGGTCTCAAACCCAACACAGCTTCCATTTGTTGTATTCTTCTCCAAACCTTCTCAATTCTCTTCATAAAAGCCCTTACATCTGGAGACAAATCAGTTTTACCTTTAAAAGTTAGTCCTATCTCTTTCAGTTCAGTCCATCCAAAAGCTTGGACTGTTGCATCTTTCCTTTCATCTGTAAAGTTACCCTCTCTGGTCAACTTTATATTGAATCTGGTCATTCCTTGATGATTTTCAGCTAATTTGATTTCAGCATTTACAATCCTTCTGGTATTAGCCCTGAAATTCATCATATCATCATACTTTGCCTTCTGCTTAGCCATGTGGATCATTTCTTCAGTTTCCTTGGATACACTCTGTTGTCCTTCAGTGGACTGGAGTTGTTGGCGATTAATTTTCAGAGAAGTATCCAGGGGAATGAACGTGCTTACATCAGCATCCTTTATTGCTTTGATTTGTTTGGCAGTAAGCTTCGGCAGACCAGTCAATTTCTTTCTGTACTCTAACTCCAGAGCACCAGCGTTTTTCCTTATCTTCTTCTGGAGGCTCACCAGTTCCTCCCTTCTCTGCCTGATCAATTCTGGTACACTGACAGCATAAACAATCGAATCATAGATTTGCTCTTCTTCAGCGTAGAACGATCGTACATGAACATCATTCAATGCATTAAGACATTGATGAACTCTGGGGTCATCCTTCATCTTTTTGTATACATCAATATTAATGCCTAACCTTCCAGCATTATAAGAATCCAGAGTACCCATGGTTGCCATCTCCCTATGATGGGCCAGCAGTTCATCTTTTTGGTTTCTCTTGAATATTTCAATCATTATGCATTGTTGTTCCAGTTTCTTTGAGGTGTCATCATCAACAGTAGGAAACTCTGATGACCCTTCAACATTTTGCTCTTCTTCTCCAGACACCATTTGTTGTTTTCCTTTCAAAGACTTAAGAGTTGTTGGGATATCTGGAAAAGCTTCAAACTGGGGCTCACTGGCTTCAGTACCAGCAGCCTCTTCAAAAGTTCTCTGTGCTAGTCGTGCACTGGCATCAGTACCAGTCACTTGCTTTTGTTGCACAATGCTTTCAGTAGCAAAGGCTTTCAATAGCACTGGTCATTACTTCCTTCTTCTTCCTAACCAAACCTTCTTGGTCACCAGACATCTTTTCCCCCTTGGAATGATCACCAGTTCTGGACTTGAGATCGTTCCATAATTCTTCCATCATATGTCTGTCTAGTGCACCAAAGGTTCTTCCAGTAGCTGGAAAGGCATCAGTCACATTTTTCTTGAGTGCCAGCACTTCCTTTTTAACATTTTCAATTTCTTGAGGCAAGTGCTTTGGCAACTCTTTTTCTATCATTTTCTCTACTGCTGGTAATAAACTACCCTGAATTGTTCGAAGAACAGACCCAGAAATCTCTTCAGTGATTTCTTTCAGCATACTGGATCTGAACTTCCTTGTGCATTCATCACTGATCGTGCTTGCAACAGCATTCTGATCAAGGGTGGGTCTACTTTCCAGTGAACTAACCCTTGTGACCAACTTTTCAACCTCATCCTTCAGACCTGCCAGTGGTTGAACAACTTTACTTTCCACTGCAGTCTGAACAGAACTGACCAGTTTCTCTTCTAAGCCCTGGACTGCCACTTTGATATTTTCAGAATTGTGATTGGTGGCCAGTACCAGTTCATCTAGCTTCTCAAACACTAACTTCTCATTCCCAGCGAATACATTCATTTCAGAAGCAAGGTTATTTGATAATAAGGATTTAAAGTCCGAAATAACCTGCGATGATGACTGGAGTGATCTCTCCAGGTCCGCCACCTTACTTAAAAGGCCTTGGACCTCGGCAGAAGACGAAGTGGAGAGACCACTGGGCGTTCCAGATGAGAGGTCATTCTCTCCATTAATGGTACTTGTGCCCAGACCTCTTCAGTTTCAACAGTTTCAGCATTTATAACTGTAGAGTCTGGCACACCTTGTTCAGAGAGGTTGACTGGAGATTCAATAGGTGGTGGTTGAGTTTGTGAAGTTTGGATTGTTGGAGGATTGAAGTATGGAGTTGATTGTGGAATTGAAGGTGGTGGTGGTGGTGGCATGTTTGATGCTGGTGGGGGTTGATTTGATTCTGGAGGTGGTTGATTTGATTCTGGAGGTGGTGGTGGCATTTCTGGTAAACTTTCAGTTTGTACAACATTGTCACCCAGAAAGTTCATGTCTACATCAAAGTTCTGACCTTCTGAAATGGGAGAATCAGCCTCATCCCAAAACGTATCACCAACAGTTGCATCACCACAACCTGTTCACCAGCCTGAACATTCAAATCAATCTGAGCCTCTTGCTCACCAGTTTCTTGTTCATCAGTCTGAACAACCTGCTCTACCTGCTCAACAACTTGTTCATCAAACTGAACAACATTTTTCATTTGTTCATCAGCAATCTGCCCAACAACTTGTACATTCTCAGCCTGTTCAACATTTTCAATATTCTCCTCTTCATAAATAGGATACCCATCCAGATTCATTATATCACCAGGCTGTCTTTGTGGATTAACCTGGACACCATCTCTCATCAGACGCCTACTCGATCTAGGTCGTCTGGAAGGCTCAACAATTGGTTGTTGACCTTCAGGAGCCACTTGCCTTAATGGTTGTACCATTTCTACAATTTCAATATCTTGGTCACCAGCAGGTCCTTCACCAACTGGACCTCTACCTGGTGCCTCTACATTTTCCCTTTGGAAAGTCAACATGGTCGGAGGAATATCTACCTCACCAGTTCTAGATTGTAAGTGACTTAATTCCCTCATATATTCACACAATGTAAAATGATTTGTTTCAAAATCATATTCAGCACCTAGAGCTCTTAAGAATACCAATGAAAGAAAACGAATGTAAGGACCATGTGGTTTTCTACCTTTCGCCTTCAGTCTGTCCACCAGATCATCAAAAAAGATCTGGGCGAAATCAACTCTTATTCCAAACCACAAGCAGTAGGCAATCTGGAGCTGCATTTGATTAATCTGATCCAATCCTCCAGAACTGCCACCCAAGCACTCAACCAAATGTGTGAAGAAGTATCTCCATGAATCTGTCAGCTTGCTCATATATATTGTGCCTTTTCTTAACAACTGGCCATGTTCATCAACGATTTCAGTGTGCCCCATCAACCTGCACACATCTCTGAAATTTATACCAGTAGGGAGTGGCATTGCCAACTCATTCTCATCCAGATAGTTTAATTGAAGAGCAGCTCTGAGAGAATCTACAGACAGAGTGAGCGATATGGCACCCTGTTGCAATGTGTAGTTGATGGTTTTGGTGGATTCAACATACACTGCAGAATACCAGAATTCACAAAGGTAATCGTGATACATCTTTCCAGGATTACGAGTGAGAGCACCATAAAGTGGACATGAGAGAAAAAATGCATTTAATCTCCCAATAATTGAACGAGCATGGTGAGTAGTGGAAAGTGTGAGCCTTGCCATCCAATTATTCATATTGATTCGTATGGCTTTTGCCTCAAGAGTGATATGGCGTGGTTTAACAACATTTTCTATCGAAGCATATTCGACTGAGAGTAGATTCTTTGGGTGAGTTGATTGTCTAGGAGCCATTGATTAGAGTAGATATATGAAGATGAAATTGAATATTTAAGGTTTTGATGAAGAATTTAATGAATTTGCAGTTAATATGAGAGATTTATGATTGGAAAAGAATGAAGAATTGAATGAAGGAATTTGAAGATTTGGGAGTAAATGTTCGAAGTAAATGAAATTGAAAGTGAAAGTGGGTATATATAGGAGAGAGAATGTGGAACTCAAACGATTTATTTGAAATTATCAAATATAATTTTGATCGGGTTCTGAGATCCGCATTAAGTACATCACATCACACATTAATGTGTGATGGTTCACCGCCCACAAAAACTAACAACTTGTTCTTTTTATCTTCCCAAGGTAAAAAATACCATCATTACGTTTGAAAAATTACATGCCACGTAGGATTATAAGATAAATATCTTTGAAAAAGTTTGCTTACGTGGCACGCACAATGACCAAGTATTTAAAAAATATTATGACTCATTTCAGTGCATCTGGAGGTTGACTAGACACTCCAGTATCACTGGTGGATTAGTCCAGTGAAGCATGTACTGATGGTACACTGGAGGACACTCCAGTAAAGTACCAGTGAAAACCATTTTGAAAGACTGGTAACTTCAAACATGCACGTCAACTAATACAGACAAATGAGAGGGACACATTTACAAGGAGACAAAGTCACCTCAAACACGCACTTCAACCTGTCCAATTATCAGTGAGAGGGACACATTTACAAAGCACCAGTTATATTTTCTGGAAAAATTGTCCAGTAAGAAAATTTTGTCCAGTGAGAAAATAAATTAATAAATTCCCCCTGAACTTAAAACATTTTTAAGAACAAAAATATATCTTTCAAGTCTTCCCCCTGGAATGTTGATCCAGAAATCTATTAATGCAAAGATAGTACACAATGGCGTTCGATATCTGAGCAGTCATAAATTTATAAATCTTTAAATCAAAGATCCTTGATAGTACACAAAGGCGTTCAATACCAAGGTTCCAGATTTAAGGGTTTAACATTCCCAACTCACCAACAAGATATTCAAAAGTTTTGACATCCAGAGGTTTAGTAAAAATGTCAGCGAGTTGTTTGTCAGTGGGAATAAAATAGAGTTCAATGTTGTTTTTCATAATATGATCACGAATAAAATGATACCTGAGATCAATGTGCTTTGTTTTGGAGTGCATGACTGGATTGTTTGAGATAGCAATGGCACTGGTATTATCACAAAAGATTGGGGTTTTTGAATACTTAATACCATAATCAAGCAACTGGTTCTTCATCCAGAGTATCTGAGCACAACAACTGGCTGCAGACACGTATTCAGCTTCAGCAGTGGACAATGAAACTGAAGTTTGCTTTTTACTGGTCCAATTGACCAGTTTGCCACCAAGGAAATGACATCCACCAGTAGTGGATTTCCTGTCTATCTTACAACCTGCATGATCTGAATCTGAATAACCCATTAGATCCATGCCTGAGCCTTTGGGATACCAAAGACCCAAATTGGGGACACCCTTAAGGTACTTCAGTATGCGCTTTACAGCAAGCATATGAGATTCCTTTGGATTAGACTGATATCTGGCACAAAAACATGTTGAAAACATAATATCTGGTCTACTGGCAGTTAAATACATCAGTGAACCAACCATGCCTCTATAGACAGTGGTGTTCACTGGTTTTCCATCTGGATCGGAGTCCAGTGTCAGTGGTGTAGAAATTGGAGTGGGTTTAGATGGTGAAGAGTTCATATCATATTTCTTTAAAAGATCTCTAACATATTTTTCCTGATTAATAAAGATGCCATCTTTGTTTTGTTTAATCTGAGTCCAAGAAAATATGTTAATTCACCCATCAAACTCATTTCATATTCAGTTGACATTATTTTCGAAAATTTCTTGCACATGTTTTCATCAGTAGACCCAAAAATAATATCATCAACATAAATTTGTACCATTAACAGATTACCATGTTCATGAAGAATAAATAAGGTATTGTCAATTGCACCTCGTTTAAAACCATTTTTCAATAAATGTTTAGTTAGAGTGTCATACCAGGCACGTGGGGCTTGTCTGAGGCCATATAGCACTTTGTCCAGACGATATACCCAATGTGGATGCTTTTCATCAACGAAACCTGGTGGTTGTCTGACATAAACTTCTTCTTCAAGCTTTCCATTCAAGAAAGCACTCTTTTCATCCATCTGGTAGACCTTGAAAACTGATGATAAGCAGCGAATGCTAAGAATATTCTGATCGCTTCAAGTCTAGCCACTGGAGCAAATGATTCATCAAAATCGACATCTGACTGGCAGTAGCCTTGTGCTACCAGTCTGGCCTTGTTTCGGATTACGTGGCCATCTTCATCTACTTTGTTCCTGAAGACCCATCTTGTTACAATTGGTTCTTTCTTTCCAACTGGGAAAGGAACCAGATACCAGACCTTGTTCCTTTCAAACTGGTGAAGCTCTTCTTGCATAGCAGTCACCTAGCTTGGATCTTCCATAGCCTCGTCAATCTTCTTTGGTTCATTCAGTGATAAGAAACTGACATATAAGCATTGATCACTGGAGGCTCTTCTGGTCTGAACTCCACGACTGGAGTCACCTATGATCTGATCAATAGGGGGAGCTTTTGTCCATCTGGAGTACTGACCAGGATTGTTACTGACAACAATATCAGTGCAAGAATTCAGTTGAGTCTCCTCTGAAGTTGCTTCAGGAGGAGGTTCTTCATAAACTACTTCAACATCTTCATCTGATTCATTTAAATCACGATTTGCATCATGAAATTCTTCATATGAAGGCATTTCTTGTAGTATAGGTTCAGTTTGAATTACTTCATTTGAACACAATTCTGTATGCTCTCAACTGACACTGATACTGGGGGAGTAGTACGAACATCTGATACCAATATTAATTTCAGAGGGTAGTTTGAAAATAATAGAAGGATAGAATGGAGTACCACTGGAGCGTTTCTTCTTCTGAATAGGTTCCAGATCAGGATGACTGGAAACTTTATCTTCTGAATCTTCTTTATTGTAGTTGATAAGATCAGATTCACAGAAGACAATTGGAGTTACTGGGGGGTACCAAGGGTTGGCTTTTTGTTGATTGCAGCATTTGATTCATCGAATGTGACATGAATTGACTCATGGACCTTCTCCAGTCTTTTGTTGTAGACTCTGAAGGCCTTGCGAATGGCTGAATAGCCTAAGAAATACCCTTCATCAGCTTTGGCATCAAATTTGCCTAACTGACTGGAGTCGTTCAGGATGTAAACTGGACATCCAAAAACATGAAAATAACCAATATTTGGTTTTCTATTTCTTAAGACTTCGTAGGCTGTCTTTTTGTGTCTTTTGATGTACACTGATCGATTCTGGGTGTGGCAAGCAGTTGCAATTGCTTCCGCCCAGAAATTGGTAGACAGACCAGATTCAGCAAGCATACTCCTGGCAGCTTCTATCAGCGTTCGATTTTTCCTTTCCACAACTCCATTTTGATCTGGAGAGCGGGCTGATGAGAAAGTTCTGGGAGATGCCAGTGTCAGTACAGAATGACTCCAGAGTTGCATTCTGGAATTCTGTTCCATTGTCACTTCTTAACTGACACACCTTTCGACTGTACTTGAGCTCGATTTGCTTGATAAGACTGATGATTTCAGCAGCAGCTTCACTTTTAGACCTTAGAAAGATCACCCAACAATATCTGGAAAATTCATCTACGATCACCAGGGTGTATCTTTTACCAGCCGATTATCGTCAGGGGGGTCAGTCCTTTTTCTCTCATACGACTGCCCCGGGGAACATGTCACCACCACCCCATGATTTAGGAGGTTCTCCTCGAGGTCCAGTGCAGTTTGGGGTCTTTCAGGGTGGCCATGTTGGCGATGATTCTTCATCTTTTGCAGGTTTGGATGCAGGTGCTCATTCAGGATTTGATGTTGGTCAGTCAGGAGGAGGTGCAGGTGGTTCAGGTTCAGCTCAGGAGGAGGAGCAAGATTGGGTGACGAGTATTTTTGGGAAACCTGGACTACCTATGGCTACCATGGACACCAGGAGTGGAGATGATTCCCATCCGGTACCGTGGGATGGAATCATATGATTATTGGTTATGTTGGTATTCTTATGACATTCCTTTATTTATCATTGTCTGGTATCCACCCTACGGGGTGATGAAACATTTGTACTTTCCTTTGTTTCTTTTATTTTCTGCATGATACTTTTTTTTTAGTTTGCACTTTGTATGGATATTTGGGATTTGTTCTTGTGTTGTGTAATTGAGCAGGTTTGATCCGAATTGATGGAAATACTTAGTGGAACCCAAGTGTGGGGGAGGACCCGTTGGATTCTCATTCTCACCTACATTCGTTGGCATTGATTTATTTGATTGTGTGATCGTGTTAGTAGCTCACTATGATGTCACATGCATATGCTGGCAGTAAGTTCAGCGCAACATTTTTAATTGGCATCTTTACTGACATTGTTTCACACACAGCTCTCGCACATTCCGTTTTGGACTAGTCTGTTTCTCCCGTCAAGCAAATTGGACTTCCTTTTTAGGAAGAGCAATTTGTGGTGCGGAGTCGACTTACTTGTTTTGAAACGGAATGTGTCCATGATCCGGTATGTGTTCTCATTCTTTCTGTCTATTTTGCTTACCCCTATTTACCTTTGTTTTGACCGAATATTGGACATTGAGGGCATTGTCCATCTTAAGTGTGGGGGGTGGCAAATAGGTTTAAGCAACCGGATATATCTCTTTTGTTGTTTTGCCATTGAGATTTAGCCGTTCTTGTGGACGTGTCCCTCTCGTAGGCTTTTGGGTTTTATCCAAGAGTAAGGGTTCTATCTTGAACTCTGAACTATGATGTGCATGTTTGAGATTGGTGGCTTCGATTTGGTAGGATGACGGAAGATGATATGATTTGAAACTTGTGTTGAGCTTGTCCTTGTGGTAAATTGCTTTTGTCACTTAATTCATAATAACTTAATGAGCAATTTTACTACAAAATTTTTTCTTTGGTACAAATTTAATCGGCGAAATGTGTTCTGAACGGTTATTGGGCTAATCCTTGTGGATTGATAACATTACTTGCATACTCAAATATCCCAAACACCAAAAAGTTGTGAGATTCATCATTCATTTATAGATGTGCTAGGTGTTTACGGTTTGGTTTGATTGCCTTGTAATTTGTCCCTCTCTTAGGCTCTTGGATTTATTCGGGAGTAAGGGTTCCATTTAGAACTCTGCACTAAGATGTGCGAATTTGAGGTTAATTTATTCCATTTCCGGGTTCTTTCTTTGATATGAGTGTGCCGGTGATGTGTTGAGCTAGAATTTGGCCTGGTGATCGTTACGAGACCGCAGTGAGATCACTTTTGTGATATAAGTACATTGGATGACGAATTGGCATACTAGGTTTGACCCGTATTTTCTTTCTATTCACCCCTTGCTTTTGTATATTTTTACCTTTAGTATACATACTTTTATACATGTACATACATGTTTGTTGCTGGCTACTCTGGTCAGTGATTTTCCTTTCTTTGTAAACCTTTGTTGCACTCATCTTTAGTGCAAGATACATTTAGACACCCTTTTTGAACTTAGCCTTTTCCTTTGTATTAATCCACTTAAATATGTAAACTTTACCTCGCCATACCGATAGTCTAATTTTGGGGGGCCATTGATTGTCATTGGTTTGTTTGGACGGTTTGGGAGAGCTTCAATGGGTTATCGGTTGGAATATTCTTGGTCTATGGGAATACGCCGATTGGTCAAGTTTGGGGAATGTATTGGATTGTTCAAAGGAAGTATATTGTTATAGACATTGTTCATCATTGTAAGAGGGTGCCTACTAGTAGAGTAAAAATGGTTCAATAATAAGAAAAAAGTGAAAAACAGAAAAAATATAAAAAAAAGAGAAAAAATGAAATAAGAAAAAAAAAGAAAGAAAAGAACTTGGGCTACTAGTGGGTACTTCTCATTTTTATATGTCTAAAGTATTGTTGTATCATTTGGTTCGTGAATAGAATGGAAGATTTGGTTGTTCCTAAGTTGTTTGAAGTTGATACACCACAATGGTGTCGGGTTTGCTTGTTACTTTTGAGGTGTGTTCAATGGGATAGCATCTTATGGGTTGGTGGCAATCAATGGTAAGGGTTTGATTAGACTATTTTGTACATAACTTATACTTTTGTTATTTCCTGTTAACACTAACCTAAATTTCCCAAATCCCATTGTAAATACCCTTAGCCTAACATTACAACCGATTTATATGCCATATTTTGATGATGTACTTGGTGCTCACGCCATGTCGGTGGAGCTATGATCCTTGTTCAAGCCTATGGTAAGATATGCATCATGACCGCGCAATGAGTGATTATTCATATATATTCAACCCCAATAGTAAGTTCGTTGGAGTAGGATGATTTTGATAGGTTCATTTGTTTCACTTTTGCTTAGTCGTGTTATTGAGGCTTGTGATTGTTCAGATATTGTCAAACATTTCGGGTTTTCATTTAAGATTAAAACTGCTTCACCAAAGTCCTTGTCATCGACATACTTGGTTTGGCTTCTTTTTGATAATCGTAATGTGTTTATATAGCTTCGTGCCAAGGAATGCTTTTGCTTAATTTCACCACACGAACTTCCCTCTTCGCGCGCACTGTTCATCCGACCCCTTAATCGATCTTTTCATTATCTTTTTGTGTTAATTATCCAGAATTGTTGGTATAATCCTAATCTTGGATAGTTTATTGATGTTTTGACTTTGAAATTCATTGAATTTAAGTCGTTATAATGCCCAATTTTTGAAATTCTCTTCGCGTGAACAGTAATTTGGACGAATTGAATATTGAATCTTTAATTTCTGATGATTTAAACTGAAATTGGACTTAAAATTGGATTAAGTGATGTTATTACACCTTCAATCTAACTAAAGTTCACATTAACATGTATTGAATCAAGATTAATTGAGATTTTTTATGTCACGGTCACTATTCACACGAAGAACACGATGCACACGAAGTGGCTCGTGTTCATGAATTTGTTTTTGAAATCGTGTTTCTGGGCATGAGATTCATGAAAACAAGTCCAAGTTGATACATAACATTGATTTTAATCGATTTTGTATCGAATGGAGATGTTTTTTCTGGATTTTTGATGATCAGCTCGTGCTGACGTCACCACAAAGCAGGTCAGAAATTTTTTAATTTTCTTTTTGTTTTCTTTTCGTTTTCTTTTTGATTTGTGCAGGTATGGCGAGACAAGGTGCTGCTGCTCGTGTTTTTGTTAAGGAGCATAATGCTGCTATTGATATTAGTATTACTCAGCAAGGATGCACAGCGGAATTTCACGGTGTCTTACAGTATCTGGCAAGATCACGTATTCGTTTTGCATTGACCGAGAATCCTCCATTAGTCATAAGTCTTCTTACTCAATTTATATAGATCGCCCACATCATTATTGGCCTTTTCGTATGTGTTTTGAGTCGATTTTGTATGCATTTGGCGCGTTTATGGTGTTTGTTAGTGCTTTCAGGTTCTTAGCAGGTTGTGCGTCCATTTGGTACATTTTCTGACGATTTTAGGCCAAGATGTTGATCCGAGTGTTCGAGAGATGTTGATAAAGAAGAACAAAGATTTCAGCAAGATTTGACTGCGCCGCAGTGGGAGGAATGCTGCCCCACTGCGCCGCAGCCATTGATGAAGAAGACACATTATTTCCAGGGACTTTTCATTGCGCCGCAGTGGGAGGGATGCTGCCCCACTGCGCCGCAGTCGCAATCAGATCTACTGCGCCGCAGTGACTGCACGGGGAAATCAGGGTTACAGCCTCTTTGCATCAGATTTTGGGAGTTATAAAAGAAAAAAAACCCTATTTTCCCAATCATCAAGTTTTCTTTCTAGGAGCTGTTCTACACGAATTATTTCAAGGATCATCTCAGATTTCATCATTGGATTCATTGAAGATTCAAGAACACCCATCTAGATCGTATCTAATTTCTGTCTTGCAATTTACATTCAACAATCATTGGTACAATATGTTCTCTTTCTATTTCGTTTGTTATTTTCAATTTAGCATGAGTGGCTAGATTTATAATCATCCACTTTGATGAAACTTGACTAATGCCGTTAAGTCAATATTGTGTGTGTCGTTAAGTCTATTTTAGATTTAATGTTTGTATGTAGCTAATGTGTGTTATGTGTGAGGC